>JANAVB010036420.1:3490400-3587900 GCA_029216955.1 Iris pallida | reverse complement strand
TGTACTCAGTCTGTAATTTTTTAATTTATTGAGTCTAGGAACAATTAAATTGAGTCGCACTGAGTCATCTCAATCCCTAGACTTACTTCTCCAAACTCTACCATACAAAACAAATAATCCCTGAACCAAACCAAACCAATCTAGTCCATATAAACTTTCTGGTCCAAGGTAGACAGAATTCGGGCCAAACTCTGCCCCCTAAATTTTAGGAAACTAATTTTTAGGAATACCCTGCTACATGCTATCCAACGTTCAAATTTTAAATATTTGGGACCGAATTCTGGCCCAACTTTGCCCCCTTACTAGTATAAATAGGGCTTGAAGTCTCTCATTTCAAATCATCTCTCACTCTCAATCTTCTAAGCCTTATACATTCCAAGCCTTACTCTTCCAATCAACTAGCCATAAAACTTCCTAAGCCCTAAGGTGCTCAAGTGTGATTCAACTAGAAGTCTGTGCAAGAGTTAAAAAGAAGTAACTTGGACAATTCCAAGTTTCGCCTCTGCGAAGTTTTAAGAAGTTGGCGTGCTCTTTTGAGTAAAGGCACGTGTGTGTACCCTATTTCACAAGTAGTGGATTTTAATCCTGAGCAAGTGTTCTCAGGCCTGGACTAGTCCTCCACGAAGGAAACTAGGTTAAATCACTGTGTTTGTGTATGCTCTTCTGATCTCTCTTAATTTTTGCATTACTACTCTGATTATATATTTCTATTGGTGGTTGCTTCTAGACTAGCATAGAGTTGATTTTTAATTGATTATTTTTGACACAAACGCTATTCACTCCCCTCTAGAGTTGCCTACACGTAACTTTAATTGGCATCAGAGCTCTGTTCTCTTGATAAAGGATTAACATCCTAGAGCTGATCCATGGCAACTACACAACCTATTTTTACCAACTATGGTGAAGGACAGTCCACTAATAGGCCACTCCTATTTGATAGAACCAACTACACATATTGGAAGACCAGAATGAGTTTCTACCTAAAGTCTCTAGACTTTGATTTATGGACCATAGTCACAGATGGTTATAAGAAGCCTGCTAGAATTGTTGTTGAGGGGAATCTCATAGATAAACCCTATGACAAATATACTGACCAAGAAAAGAAACAGGCTAGTCTAGATGCTAGGGCTATTAATGCTCTCTTCTGTGCTATAGATAGGACTGAATTCAACAGGGTCTCTACATGCTCCACCTCACACGAAGTATGAAAGCTTTTGGAGGTGACCCATGAAGGAACCACACAGGTTAAAGAATCAAAAATCAGTCGTCTAACACAAGAGTACGAGACATTCAAGATAAAGTCCAATGAGACGATCAAACAAATGATTACTAGATTCCTCGACATCGTCAACCCTCTATCTTCCCTCTATAAGAACTACTCCAACCAAGAGAAGATACGCAAGGTGCTAAGGGGACTAACGAAGAACTGGAACCCAAAGACACGACAATCATTGAAGGCAATGATCTCACCACCATGTCTCTGGAAACTCTGGTGGGCAAACTGATGACGCATGAGCTCAATCTCAAAGACTTTGAAGAAATGGCTCCAAAGGAAAAAGAAATCGCGATAAGAGCTCATCGTCAAAAGGCTGCTCCAGAAGAAACAAACGATGATGACTCCGAGGGTGATGATCAACCACTCATGGTTCGCAACTTCAAGAAGTTCCTACGTTTCAACCAAAGGAAGAAGGAACAACACAAAGAGGATGATGAAGAGCCTATCCGTTTCGGCTGTAAGAAGACGGGTCATGTCAAGAAAGACTGCCCTACAGCAAAGAAAGGAAGCTTATATGAAAGATCATACAAAAGGCCAACCTCTCGAAAGTATGCCAACACAAGCATCTGGCACGAGAGCGTAGCTAGTGACTCAGAATAAGAAGAGGACTCTCACCAAGATACTGCAAACGTCTACCTAATGGCAACGTTCAAAAAGGTTACAAATGATCCACTTGATGGCTTTACTTTTGATGAACTTGGAGATGCCTTTAGTGACTTACTTGAAGATCACAAGAAGTTACTTAGCAAGTATAAACATGCAAAGGATACGATCAAGCCTCATGAAGTTGAGATTCATAGACTTTTATGCTTGCTTGATAATGTTAGAGACATACCACCCAAAGAGAACACTGAGGAGGTATCCAAGCTTAAATTAAGCTTATACGATGTTGAATCTCGTATTGAAAAACAAACAAATGATATCACAGCACTCAATAAAGAACTCTCAGACGAGAAAAAGAAGTATAATATTGTTGCTGTAAGAATTAATGCCTTGACTGCCAAGTATGATAATATGTACAATACCTCTAAAAGATTAGAGATCAGATTACGGAAACAAGTTGTACAACCCTAAACTCAATCTCACAGTCACAACATGTACACAAGACAAAAGATTACTCAACACAAGAATATACGTCACAAGAAAAACACGTATACTCATGCTGTACACAATCATGCCTTTATGTACACATATTCACGTACAGCACGATAAACACCCACACATACACATGGCATACACAGACATGCGTTTATGAACACACGTTCCCATGCAGTACGACAAACACATAGACATCACTATTATCCTACACCTAACACCAATATACATGCTATATGTCACTACTGTGGTAAATATGGACACACTTCACCACAGTGTAGAATTAGATGACTAGTTGATTTAAAACTATATGCATGGGTACCGAAGACTAACCTTTCAGGACCCTCAAAGATTTGGATACCAAAGGTCATATCTACTCGTGGTGTAGGTGTAGGAGCATAAAAAGTGCTTCGTAGACTGAGTTAAAGAGATAGAGCTTTTACACTCAAATGAGTTGTTTTACGCCAGGGACAGGTCAACTGCTTTACGCCAGGGATAGGCCAACTATTTTACGCTTGAGACAGGTTGTCAAATCAATGCATTTAATGTAAAGTAATAATGGGTCTGACATAAAGATCTACTGACAGCGTATAACACAGAATTCGAAGGGATTTGTTTTACACAGAAACCAATATTGTCGTTTAGAATATAGACTGAGCTATTTTACGCTCACAAGATGGCTTCTTTTACGCATGAATACTATATGAGCTTTTTACACTCAAAGTTGACGTGTGTATAAAGTTTATTTGGGCTACTTTTACGCTCAAGGTTGTTTTATCAACCACTTTACGCGAGAAGTCCAGTTTAGGGCTATTTTACGCCTAGTCTACTACTTTACGCTCATAGTATATTTGGATTATTTTTACGCCGTACCCTTCCTGACTACTTTGGAACGTGGTTTGCCTACGTGGCTTTCATGCCATATATCTCGAGGAACGTGTGTACGTGCATCATATTCTTATTGGGATAATGTGATACGTGTCAACGTGTGTAGAGGATGACTTCAGTCATGGGTGACAGTTACTAGCGTAAAGACAGGACTTTGCTGAGTTTTACGCACAAAAAGCCAAGTCTATAAATAGACTTATTTTTATAGACACGGAGAGAGACAGAGGAGAGAATACAGAAATCAGAGCCCAGAAACTTTGATTTTTGAGAGCATTCTTCTTCAACTTTTCTTCCAGAATAGAGTGAAGCAAAGCAGGAAAGCATTCGACCTCGCCATCAGTGCCCAGGTGCGTCGATACCTTTCTGGTGACTTAGTTCTTCCAGTTGTTCATCTTCTAGCAGTGATCTTCATCATCATCGTATGGTCCAAGGAACAAAGTGATCTTCATCATCATCGTATGGTCCCCAGCAGAGTCACCATTTTGTTTCACTTAACAAAATGCCTTGAAATTGCTTTTGAAAATAAAACTTGAAAGAGTACAAAAAAGTACAAATTGATCTGGAAAGTATTGCTATGGAAGTCTGATCTGAAGGCGATCACTTTGTTCCTTGGACCATACGATGATGATGAAGATCACTGCTAGAAGATGAACAACTGGAAGAACTAAGTCACCAGAAAGGTATCGACGCACTTGGGCACTGATGGCGAGGTCGAATGCTTTCCTGCTTTGCTTCACTCTGTTCTGGAAGAAATGTTGAAGAAGAATGCTCTCGAAAATCAAAGTTTCTGGGCACTGATTTCTGTATTCTCTTCTCTGTCTCTCTCTGTGTGTCTCATATAAAAAAAATAAGTCTATTTATAGACTTGGCTTTTTGTGCGTAAAACTCAGCAAAGTCCTATCTTGATGCTAGTAACTGCCACCCATAACTGAAGTCATCCTCTACATACGTTGACACGTGTCCCATTATCTCAATAAAAATAGGATGCACGTACACACGTTCTTCGAGATATGTGGCATGAAAGCCACGTAGGCAAACCACGTTCCAAAGTA
Organism: Iris pallida; assembly: GCA_029216955.1. NCBI lineage: Eukaryota > Viridiplantae > Streptophyta > Magnoliopsida > Asparagales > Iridaceae > Iris > Iris pallida. Next base: position 3,583,589 of record JANAVB010036420.1, on the reverse strand, counting down.
GCCAGGAAGGATCGGACGTAAAAACAACCCAAATATACTCTGAGCGTAAAGTAGTAGACTAGGCATAAAATAGCCCTAAAATGGACTTCTCGCGTAAAGTGGTTGATAAAACAACCTTGAGCGTAAAAGTAGCCCAAATAAACTTTATGCACACGTCAACTTTGAGCGTAAAAAGCTCATATAGTATTCATGCGTAAAAGAAGCCATCCTGTGAGCGTAAAATAGCTCCGTCCACATACTAAACGATAATATTGGTTTCTGTGTAAAACAAATCCCTTCGAATTTTGTGTTATACGCTGTCAGTAGATCTTTATGTCAGACCCATTATCACTTTACATTAAATGCATTGATTTGACAACCTGTCTCAAGCGTAAAATAGTTGGCATGTCCCTGGCGTAAAGCAGTTGACCTGTCCTTGGGATAAAACAGCTCATTTGAGTGTAAAAGCTCTATCTCTTTAACTCAGTCTATGAAGCACTTTTTATGCTCCTACAAGACCCCCTTCAAAGTTTTCGAAATTTGAAAAGACTTCAAAAATTTCGAAATACTTTGAACATGAAAAGTCAAGAAATGGTGCCGGTCAAAACTCATTTGTCATAATGAATTTTCTCTCGAAACATTCGAACGCCTCTTCATCTCCCCGAGTTGCATTGATAATGTTCAATTTCCCATAGGGAATACGAAGGGTTGATTGATTGTATATATATAGGGAGAAGTTTTTTCATTCTTACTTCACATCCTCATACTGTCATGGCACCGAAGAAAGAAATAGAGACTGATAAGGAAAAGGCTCAAGGCTCAAGGCTTGATATAGAGACGGAGATCGAGCGAGCACGCAACTTCATGGAGTGCTTTGGACTAACTCCAGCGATCTTCGATCGTATAAATGGTGGTCCCTCAACTCCCTACGAAGGATCAGGTGATGCAGAAGCATTCTTCAATCTGATGCGTCGTTCAGGGATCCATAATGTGTACGAGTTAGGCGCCTCCCTTCGCCAGCCCAACGAAGGAGAGAAGAAGAAAAAATAATATTTTGTGTAAGAGTGCCATCTATGTATTATGACACTCAATTTATCTGTAGGGGCCTACTCTTTATAAAAATAAAATCCTGGTGTTATCTCCACCTTTGTTCTCGTAATGCATTAATATAGGATCATTCTTCATCTCTTTTGAATGTTTCCATATTTATTCATTCCCAAGAGAAACAGAACAACACGTGGCAACTGTCCTGTGGGCATGAGCACCTCTTATTAGGATCTTTCCCGAAATAGACTCACGCTAACTGTTTCTTCGACCCTTTATAAATAGCTGAGTTAAAGAACGTTTACACATTCTCATTCTCATTCTCATTCTTTTTCTCTGAAGATAGCTTTTTACAAGATTTCATTCTCCAACAAGAGATTGATAATGGCGATGCTTTACGATGTCGTTCCTCTGTACGCCAGGTCACCAGATGTTGATTCAACAATTCTTAGGACCGAACCATCTGATTTTGATGGTAAGTTTGATTTACATAAAAGGGGAAGGGTGCACTCTTCTTCTTTTTTTATAATTAAAACAGGGTGCACAATCGGCTGCCTTTGAGCTTTTGTTGAAAACAAACGCCTATCTTTGGTAGATAAGGCACGTCTACTGAAAACGAGCGCAAATCCTTGATAAATAAGGAGCACATGAAACGCGGGCGCAAAGCCTTGTTAGATAAGGTGCACAAAAAACATGGACGTAAAGCTTTGTTAGATAAGGTGCACATAAAACACGGGCGTAAAGCCTTGTTAGATAAGGTGCACATGAAACATGGGCGCAAAGCCTTGTTAGATAAGGTACACATGAAATATGGACGCAAAGCCTTGTTAGATAAGGTGCATGAGCATCAGTCTTTAATTGGCTAGTATACGCCTGATAATACTTCTGTTGAAAATTTTTCTCTACTGTTTTCTGCAGAAGCTTGGCTGAAAAACTTTTCCAGAACCGACATTGGCGACTTGGATGCTATGGGGAGCATTCTTCTGACATCAACATCAGGGAGCTCATGCACTTTTGACGTGCTAACCAGACAACTCAGAACTCTTCGTGGGATAAAAGGGTCTTTCTCAGATGGTAGGAAGAGCCTTTATACACGGAAAGTTGGATGGTGGAGTCAACTCTATCCCGAGAAATTGGGCAGTAGAGTTCCTTTCACGGCAGAACTAGGAATCGTATCCCAATGCTGGATAGATTTCTATTTCTTCTGAAGGGCCGTCATTTCTCCACCAATTGTATTAGCAGCAACGCATCTTCGGGCTACCATACTCTGGGGTTCTTCTCTCGTCTGAGAGAGAAGACCAGAGTTAATTCCTACTGCTCTTGTCGCCATTGAGGCTCAAACAGCAAGGAATTGACACCAACAACGAATCCGATGAAGAAGATCCAAAGAAGAAATAGATCTCGATTAGGTCATCGTTGTCGTATAGAATGAAAATCCAAGATGTAATAGATTTCCATTAAGATTTGTAAGAAAGTCTAAGAAATGTAATAGACTTTTATGATGATAAAGTGAGAATGGAAATGACAAGTCTTCTATACTCAATAATTTGTATCTATCCAGAGGTAATATAGACATAAATGAAATCTCGTTTTCTTTTTCAGAGTATACAACACTATCAGAGGTAATATGGACATGATAGATCGTAACAACTCAAAGAAAACTAGATTAATATCTATTCAGAGGCCAAATGGACATGATAGATAAGAAATACAAGCAGATTTAATATTTATTCAGAGGTCATGATAACATGATAAATAATAAATTCAACTTTTTATACCAACTGGTAAGATAAAAGATTAAAAATTCTTCTTCAAAGAGACAAGTTACCAGCTTAACCAAACATTGGTAGCTGGAGAAATAAGAAGACCGACGTTATTGAGAGTATACGTCAATGTCGATAAAAAAAATGAGTGAACCAACATTTCTTTCGGAAGGAAGAGAAGGTCAATTCAATTCCACAATTAAATGGATGAATCTGATGTAATGAATGAACAGGTCTTTTCGGGAATAAAAAGTTGTTTTCAATTTCCCGGACCGGTTCATTAATAGCTCTCTCCTATAAATAGATGAGAACTTTTTGTAAAACTTCATCCTTATTTCTGCTCCTCTATCGAAAATGTCTTCTAAGGACGTGCAACAAAAGAATGAAATCTCCATGAAGGTTGAGGACGTCATCGAGACGCGCCCCGTTGAGCCAATTGTGTTAGGCCCAACTGAAATAGGCGAAAGCTCTTCTACGCCCAAGCCACCACAAGACATCCTCGCTTTCTTAGTAGAGCCAGGGAAAACTCCTGAGGAAGAGGCGCTGAGGATGGCTGCCTGCAAGTTTTTTGTGAACTCAGGCAACGATGTCTTCGATGCATTGGCAGACTATGTATTTAATAAGGAAGGCAATGATCCTCGTCCTTAATCCTTTGTTCTGAACAAAAATAATAATAAAAGATTTTATTTTCATTCTGCCTCTTTTTTTTTATATATAGTACTTTTTAAGAAATTTGCCATTGATCGGCATCATGAGTAGATCTCCATTGGGCTTGGATAACCGATAAGCGCCATTGGAAAACACGGTCTCGATTACATAAGGGCCTTCCCATTTTGCTTGGAATTTCCCTTTGCTTTTGTGAGTCATCACCATCGGTCTTCGAACAACTAATACCAGCTCGCCAACCTTGAATATCCTCTCTTTAACTTTACGATTGAAAGTTCGAGATATACGGGCTTGATATAGCTCAATATACTGTTGTGCTTGAAGACGCTTCTCGTCCAATCCTTCAAGTTCTTGGAGTCGTAAGCGATCATTATTCTTTATAGTTAGCACATTAACAATAGCTATTTGAAGAGATAAAATCTGGATTTCCAATGGAAGGACAGTCTCACATCCATAAACCAGTGAGAATGGTGTAAAACCAGTAGGAGTTCGGACTGTTGTTCGATAAGCCCATAAACATTCTCCAACTTTCTTATTCCAATCACGTTTATTACAAGAGACAAACTTTTTGAGAAGTTTGATGATTATCTTGTTGAGTGAAACAAAATGGCGACTCTGCTAGGGACGACCTTCTCCTCTGACGAGGAGGTAATTACTCAATACGATGATGTGTCGATCAGATCGACAAAGAAGACTCTAGTTGTACACTTCGACCAGACTGCTTACGAAGAAATGCTCCAAACTGGGGGTAGCACTCGCTGCTCCAATGTTCAGAAATTGCGGAAGGCGCAAAAAGTTTGGGTTCCCAAATCCAAGACATTCTCGGATCTCCCTACTGTCTCTGCAGGCAAAGGAATCCTTCCTACTCCTGTTGTAGAGGCTCCCATCTGTGATGAGGCAGTCTCTACTTCTGTGATACGCCATACGCGTAAAAATAAGTCCTCCATTTGTAACGTGGCAGACTCTCCAGTATTATGCCCTGGGCGTAAAAATCAGGTTTTATGCTCTGAGCGTAAAAACAAGTCTCCTGTTTGTAACGTGGCAGACTCCAATACTTTACGTTCTAAGCGTAACAATAAGTCTCCCGTCTATGACGTGGTAGACACACAAAATTTACACTCTACGCGTAAAGGAAAATCTTCCGTCCATGACGTGGCAGATACTCATATTTTGCGCTCTATACATAAAGGTAAATCTCCTGTCTCTGTCAGTGTAGATAAAATTTACAATGATGCTTCTGCATCTAAAGTGAATGTACCTGCACGCATAAAGCATAAAAACATAGTTGGTAAAACTTCTGTTTTCAACCAACAACCCTCTTATACTGCTGTACGTAAGGTACCAAACCTACAAATTACACACAATAAAGATGGAGTCCTTCGTGCTAAAAAATCTCAGGATTTACGCACGCAACTCCAAGCGCATAAAAATGTACAGTTTGGTTCTGCGAATGCAGCCAGTAATCTTCTTTATACACAAGGGACTAAAAGTTTTTCTACCCCAAATGTAATAAAGAAGATTATTCCCTCTACTCCTTCTGATTTACGTGAATTACTAATGCAAAAGCGTAAAAATAGACAATCTCCTATGACACTTCCCCAACAAGAAAATCATTATTATGAGTGTCACCAGATTATAATTAAATATTGTTGTTCGGCTTCTATACGGTCAGTTTTTGACCGGTTAAGTTTTAATGTGCCTCAACAACAAGCTGATGACCAAGAACATGAGTTGTCATATGCGTCAGTCAACATGGCATCTCATACCAACAGAGGACGACGTCCTAGACGGAACACGTCCCAAACTCCAGGTCAACAATAATTCAACAGACTTCTTGATTCCTTTGAAGGAGTATATCAGAATACTCGATCAAGAAGACAAAGACAATTGCAGACTTCTGATTCAGAAGCTGGGGGTACTCAATCTCTTGAGTCCGAAACTGATAGTGTCGATTCATACCTATATACTAATCCCTCTGTATCTTCAAGAGAGGTTGAATCCTACGCTATTGGAGATGAACCAGAGATGTCATCTGCTAATACAGAATAACGTCTCACTACCGTTGAGCAATCACTGAAAGACATGCTTACCATGATGCAAAGCATGCACCAGATAATAACAGCTCAGCAAACTACTCAACCGGTAATAGTAACACCGGTGCAGGTAGCAGCACAAACTCAAGATAGTCAAGGGGCTGATATACCTTTGAATATTCAAGAGCCTGCTGTTAACCAAAATTCTGCATCTCCAGATCCAATCATTCCAGAAGATGTACCATCTCCGGTGGGGGTTACGGTACATCCAACAACCATTCAATCAAATATGCTTCCTCAAACCAGTGAAGCCATTCAAGCAGTGCGTGAGCTCAAAGTACAGTTTGAAGTTTTGAAGCAAAAGGATCAGCTCCAGAGGTTAGGGATTAAGTAACCTTATCCTCCTCATTGGAATGATGTACCCTTTCTACCGAAATTCAAGCCACAATCAATGGTATTATTTGATGGAAAGGCTTCTCCTAGTCAGTATATCAATTACTTTGATATTATGACTGTACATCTGCAGAAAAATGATGCTCTTCTCACTCGGGTGTTCATCGGGTGCTTGACGGGTTCAGCTTACGACTGGTATCGTAGTTTACCCGACAATTGCATTTCGTCTTTTGACAAATTTAAGGCAATATTTCTCTCCCGCTTCTATGAAGGAGGTATGGACATGAACATGTCCTCCTTAATAGAAATCAAACCAAAAGAGAAAGAAGATACTCGGACGTTCATTGAACGTTTCCAACAGGCGACTCTAAAGATGCCCCCTGGTATGCCAGATTCAGCGTTAATTGATACATGCAAGATCAATCTGCGACCATCCATTGCTGTTTTTACGGGTTCCCAATTCACAGATTGGGCTTCATTTATTATAGCAGCAGTTTCTGCCGAGACCAATGGTAGGTTGGCTCGTGAACATGGAATAATTTTTGCCTCAGAAGATAAAGGAAAGAAAGGTAATCCTGGTAATAATTCTGGCAATCGTAATACAAAAGGAAAGGACACCCTTATGGTTAATCTTTCCAAAAACAAAACGACGTCGAATAATCAGGAGTCTTCTAAGCCAAAAGAAGAATATTCTTTTGACGAGAGTGATATCCCAGGGATATTTCAATGTCTGGTGAAGAGTGGCAAACTCTAGATCCCGGAGCCAAAGAGGCCTAATAAGGTGAATCTGACTGACAATCCCAAATATTGTATCTATCATAGATACATAAATCATCCCACCAGGGCTTGTTATGTCCTAAAGAAGAAAATTCAAGAGCTGATTAATGCCAATGCCATCTCTTTAACTAACGATGAGCATACGGTCACAACCAATATGGTTTTTCTTCAATTCAAAGATTTTCCTTCTCAACAAGTACCAGATGGGATAGTCCCAATTCTGAAGGCGACGATGAAGATTGTGAATATCCCGCCTGCCAGGGAGGAAAATGAAGGATTGTTGCCTATCACATTAAAAAATGGTAAAATTATGTGGGTACATCCTGACTTAGTACCTAAAATGGAAGATGAAGGTAAAACTTCAAAACCCAAGAAAGGTAAGAAAGTCAAAACCTGCAACATAATTTCTCATGTTATTCCAGATCCTGATGATTTGGATCATCTATGGGATGACATTCCTTTGGAAGATAGACTGAGAGGATTGAATATATGTCCTCCAAGTCTGGCTCCTCCTACCAAGCTCAAGCTTACTCATCAGCAGTGGTTAGCCATGAATAGTGTTTCCTTATACAGGGCACAACAAGTCTTTACTGCTTATGAAAAAGCTCCTATAGGAATTTTTCCTTGTATCCCGAATCCTTCTCCACCCGTAGCTACAGAGACTTCTATTCCTCATTCTCCTGTAGTTACAGAGATCTCTTCTTCTTCCTCTGTTGAACCACCTGTTAAAAGTCTGCTGCCCACTCACTTGTACAGTCAGCAATCTGTCATTCTCATGAAGAAGATGGGTTATGACCTTCAAAAGGCAGAAGGTTTGAATTATGATAAAGGAATACAAATTCCTTTACAAATTCAAAGTCAAAAATCTACTGTTGGATTGGGTTCTGAGGTTCCTCATAACAATCCTCGTAAGAAAAAGGCTAAGGGAAGGAAGACTAAATCCTGCAATATGGTACTTCCTTCTTCTGAGTCTGAAGAAGAAACCTTTGCTGGCACAAGATCTGGGAAAGAGTACCACAAAGATTATGAGGGATCCTCCAAAGAAGCAGAGGATATTGAAGCATATGTACAGTCAACTCAACCGTCTCCTGTTCCTGCTAAACCATCTGTGGTTGAAAAGGGGAAACAGAAAGCAGTACGCTTTGACGTCCCGTTGAAGTCTGCTTCCAGTCAGGGGGTGGTGATGAAACCTTATAAATTTGATATTCTAGCCCAGTTAGCTAATACTCCGGCTAGACTATCTATCTTCGAGTTACTTCGCCTTTCTAAAGAAAGTCGCGAAACCTTGAGTGAAGCTTTACTGCAAGGTGATTCCTGTTTAGCTCAACTCAAGACTCCTGATAATATACCAGTGTCATGCCTACAATGTCATAGTATGATGGAGGTAATTCCTAATATTACCTTTACACAAGAAGATATGCTGTTGAAGCATAATAAGCATTACAGGCCTTTATGCTACACTGGATATATTGAATCCACTGAAGTTGACAGGATTCACATTGATCCTGGGTCTTCCATTAGCATAATTCTTCAAAGTGTGCTAAGACCGTTGAGGATTCCTACTAGTGACTTGACTTACACTAGTACCACAATAGTTGGTTTCAACTCTGGAAAGAGTAAACCACTGGGGAAAATTCGTCTGAAGATTCAGATTGGAGATCTTCGAACTACGACAACATTCTATGTTATGAATTTAGATATATCCTACAACATCCTTCTTGGAAGACCGTGGATACATGAGCATAACATTGTGCCTTCAACTCTCCACTAATGCTTCAAGTACGTGGATTTCCAAGGGGTTGTGAAGACTGAGTTTGCTGATATCAATCCTTTTAAAGGTGTCGAAGCCTATTTTTCTGATTCAAAGCTCTACAAACAAGAACATGTAAAGGAGATATCAGACATGGCTGAAGATCGATCATTTGCCGAAGATCAGTCTATTAATGAAGATCCGCCAGAAGAGCAACCTTTGAAGATCAAAGTCAAAGGGCAAATTCAACCCCAACCTGTCAACAATCAACCTCTGATTATCAAGGTCAAAGGAAAAACTCAAGCTTCATCTGAGGAATCAGTGAATATTCCTGCTAAGAGCCAAATTTGACCTCTTATGATCAAGGTCAAAGGGCGTACTTCTCGTACGAATGATCCAGAACCACCATTGATCATCAACTTTGACAAGTCTACGCAGAAGACGGATGATGGTCCGTTAATGATTAATCCGAAGCGTAGTAGTCAAATTGTAAATGATGTAAATATTGATCATTCTGTACTTTCTAATATCAATAAAGATTTCCTTTTTGAGTATATGGCTGTCAAATTCGTTGAAAGAATGACTTTATCTTCTGATAATCAAAGTCATCAATATAAAGACAACATAGATACAGAGGAAACTTTATACATTGACAATAAGGAAAATTCTTTTCCTCCTCATGTCGATGTTGGACCTTATGCTTAGAGGTTGTTAACATCTTCTCCTTATCTTCTTCCTGTAGTCGCTTCATCGCAAGCTTGTGTAACTTATAGACGACACGAAGAATATTATTTCGTGATTCCGTCTAATAAGAAAAATAAGCACCAAATTGTGTTTGGCCTGGCTAGAAATATCCCTGTTGCTTAGACAGATGATCTGAGAGATAAAGATAAAGGAAAAATCTGAATTGATAAATATAGTCAACAATCTCTCAAGATTATCCAGAATATGGAATATGATTTAAAGACTATGCAAGGTCTCAATCAAGGCAAGGGTAGACGATTACCATTAAGTGGTGATCCGTTTTATCAGAAAACTCGTCATGTGTTGGGATATGATCCGTCCCACATGTTTAATGATGATATACAAGAAGAATTCTCTTCTAGCTCTTCACAATCATCAAATTCGAAAGAAATCTAATTCATCGAATCTGATACGTCTCACTCCTCATATGTTAGAGGAGATTATTATGATGAATCTGAGCAAATATTCTCAGTAAACATGGTTCAAACTGATGGTGAATATGAACCATTTGAGAATGATCCTTGGGCTCAACAGATGGACACTCAATGGAAACTTTATTTTGAACAACGACAGCCACCTACAGAGGATGAGATTGTCCATATTGATGTTGGAGATGGAACTACGTCCAAACCAATATTCATCAGTAAAAACCTTTCTGAAGATGAAAAGGAAGAGTTGATAAAACTGATCAAAGAATATATTGATATTTTTGCATGGAGTTATGAGAATATGCCAGGTCTAGATCCTAAAGTTGCTACTCATAAACTCAATATTCTTCCTAATGCCAAGCCTGTAAAACAACAGCAATGGCATTTTCGACCAGATATAATGGATACAATTGAGGCGGAAGTCAAAAAGCTGATCACATGTGGCTTTGTTCGTGAAGAATAACACCCGGATTGGGTTGCCAACATTGTTCCTGTTATGAAGAAGAACAGAAAAGTCCGAGTTTGCATAGATTTTCGAAATCTTAATACATCTTGTCCAAAGGATGAATTTCCACTTCCGATTACCGATGTCATGATAGACAATACATGCGGTTTTGAACGCATGTCTTTCATGGATGGATTCTCAGGATATAATCAAATTAAGATGCATACAGAAGATTAGAAGCATACTGCTTTTCGTACACCCCTCGGGATTTACTGCTATACGATTATGCCGTTTGGTCTTAAAAATGCCGGTGCCACGTTTTAACGGGCTATGAGCAACATCTTTCAAGAACATCTACGAAAGACAGTTGAATGTTACGTAGATGACATTGCTGTTAAGAGCCGATCAAAAGATGATCACATTCAAGACTTGAAAACAGTATTTGAATTGATGCGTCAACATCAATTGAAAATGAACCCTACTAAGTCTTTCTTAGGGGTTTCCAGTGGCAAGTTTTTAGGATTTGTCATTACTTCTCAGGGTATCCATGTTGATCCTGATAAAGTTAAAGCAATTCTTGAAATACGTCCTCCTCGTAATCTGAAAGAACTCCATGGCTTTCAGTGTCGCATTGCTTATATCAGGAGATTTATATCTAATCTCTCTGGGAGATGTCAACCTTTCTCCCGTCTATTAAAGAAGGGTGTATCATTTGTTTGGGATAAAGCGTGTCAGAAAGCCTTCAATGACATCAAGCAATACCTTACAAATCTACCTGTTCTGGTACCTCTAGTGGTAGGAAGACCATTTTTGCTATATGTTCGAGCTTTGGATCATTCACTTGGTGCTCTTCTTGCATAAAAAGTGATATAGGGCATGAACAAGTAATTTATTATCTTAGCGGAATGATGGTCGGAGCTGAACATAGGTATACTCCTGTAGAAAAGAAATGTCTGGCCTTGGTTTTTGCTGTCCAAAAGATAATACATTATGTGTCAGGACAGACTATTCATGTTATCTCCAGAATAAATCCCATTCGGGTATTAATGAGAAAACCGAGCATTCTTAACTCTAGGTTAGCTACCTGGGCGATGTTGCTCACTCCTTATGATATGGTTTATGTACCTTAAAAGTCAGTGAAGGGTCAAGCATTAGCTGATTTCTTAGCTGCTCACCCTATACCTGAAACATCGAAGCTATATGAGGATATTCCAGATAAAGTCGTGGATTGTAACATGACTTTGAAGGATGACATCTGGCAATTATATTTTGATGGAGCATCACGGGTTGGACCTAAAGGTAATATTATCTCTGGAGTAGGAATCGTCTTGGTTTCTCCTGATAAAATGGTCATATACCGTGCCTACTCTCTCAATGAGCAATGCTCTAACAATGTAGCTGAATCTAATACTTTGCTGATTGGTCTCCAAGTAGCAAAACAATTAGATATTGAGTTCCTAGAAGCTTATGGAGATTCTCAACTAATTGTTAATCAAGTTAGAGGAACTTATGAAGTCAAAAATCCTAATCTCATCCCTTATCATCAAGTGGTAATCGAGTTGATCCTTTCATTCAAAGGATTCTTCATCGAATTCATGCCACGTTCTCAGAATGTGGAAGCTGATGCTCTTGCTAGCTTAGCTGCAGACTTGGCTGTTCTAATTCGAAGACAAAATACAATTACTTTGTTGGACCGAGACTTATTCTGTGTCAAGAATAATCTGTATATTGAACAGAGTTATACTACAGAGTCAAGTTCCCAGCAGAAGGATTGGAGAAGTCCATTCATTGATTATACGGTTCATGGGATTTTACCTGAAGATCCAAAAGAAGCTGCATCAATCAAGAGATGATCATTTCGATTTTACTATGATTCGTCTTTACATATGTTATATCGTCGTTCATACGATGGATACTTGTTGCGCTGTCTCTTAGAAAGTGAGGCTAAACAGAAACTCCGTGAGGCTCATGATGGTGTCTGTGGTGCTCATCAACCAAGTCCGAAGTTACAAGATCGCATTTGAAGAATGGGGTATTATTGGCCTTCCATGATAGCAGATGTTGTGGATTACGCCAGAAGGTGTAAAGCATGTCAGATTCATGCTAACTTTATCCACCAACCTTCTGAATTTCTATATCCTACAATAGCTTCTTGGCCCTTCGAAGCTTGGGGTATGGATATCATTGGTCCGATTAACCCTCCTTCTGTTAAAGAACATCGGTTTATAATGGCTATAACCGATTACTTTTCTAAGTGGGCAGAAGCAGTTCCCCTTACTGAAGTGAAAATATCTAATGTGATCAGCTTTATCAAACACCATGTCATTTATCGTTTCGGGATTCCTCGACGGATAATTCATGACAATGGACCACAATTTGCCAGTCAAGCATTTTATCGGTTCTGTGATAAGAATCGAATTCAAAATCTGGCTTCTGCAGCTTATAATCCAGCTACTAATGGTTTAGCCGAAGCTTTCAACAAGACAATCATCAAACTTCTCAAAAAGTTTGTCTCTTTTAATAAACGTGTTTGGAATGAGAAACTTGGAGAATGTTTATGGGCTTATCGAACAACAGTCCGAACTCCTACTGGTTTTACACCATTCTCACTGGTTTATGGATGTGAGGCTGTCCTTCCATTAGAAATCCAGATTCTATCTCTTCGAATAGCCATTGCTAATGAACTAACTATAGAGAATAATGATCGCTTATGACTCCAAGAACATGAAGGATTGGACGAGAAGCGTCTTCAAGCACAACAACATATTGAGCTATATCAAGCCCGTATATCTCGAACTTTCAATCATAAAGTTAAAGAGAGGATATTCAAGGTTGGCGAGCTGGTATTAGTTGTTCGAAGACCGATGGTGATGACTCACAAAAGCAAAGGAAAATTCCAAGCAAAATGGAAAGGCCCTTATGTAATCGAGACCATGTTTTCCAATGGTGCTTATCGGTTATCCAAGCCCAATGGAGATCTACTCATGATGCCGATCAATGGCAAATTTCTTAAGAAGTACTATGTATAAAAAAAAGAGACAGAATGAAAATAAAATTTCTTTTATTATTATTTTTGTTCAGAACAAAGGATTAAGGACGATGATCATTGCCTTCATTTTTAAATACATAGTCTGCCAATGTATCGAAGACATCGTTGCCTGAGTTCACAAAAAACTTGCAGGCAACCATCCTCAGCGCCTCTTCCTCAGGAGTTTTCCCTGGATCTACTAAGAAAGCGAGGATGTCTTGTGGTGGCTTGGGCGTAGAAGAGCTTTCGCCTATTTCGGTTGGGCCTAACACAATTGGCTCAACGGGGCGCGTCTCGATGACGTCCTCAACCTTCATGGAGATTTTATTCTTTTGCTGCACGTCCTTAGAAGACATTTTCGATAGAGGAGCAGAAATAAGAATGAAGTTTTACAAAAAGTTCTCATCTATTTATAGGAGAGAGCTATTAATGAACCGGTCCGGAAAATTGAAAATAACTTTTTATTCCCGAAAAGACCTGTTCATTCATTATATCAGATTCATCCATTTAATTGTGGAATTGAATTGACCTTCTCTTCCTTCCGAAAGAAACGTTGGTTCACTCATTTTTTTTATCGACATTGACGTATACTCTCAATAACGTCTGTCTTCTTATTTCCCCAGCTACCAATGTTTGGTTAAGCTGGTAACTTGTCTCTTCGAAGAAGAATTTTTAATCTTTTATCTTACCAGTTGGTATAAAATGTTGGATTTATTATTTATCATATTATCATGACCTCTGAATAAATATTAAATATGCTTGTATTTCCTATCTATCATGTCCATTTGGCCTCTGAATAGATATTAATCTAATTTTCTTTGAGTTATTACGATCTATCATGTCCATATTACCTCTGATAGTGTTGTATACTCTGAAAAAGAAAACGAGATTTCATTTATGTCTATATTACCTCTGGATAGATACAAATTATTGAGTATAGAAGACTTGTCATTTCTATTCTTACTTTATCATCATAAAAGTCTATTATATTTCTTAGACTTTCTTACAAATCATAATGGAAATCTATTACATCTTAGATTTTCATTCTATACGACAACGATGACCTAATCGAGATCTATTTCTTCTTTGGATCTTCTTCATCGGATTCATTGTTGGTGTCAATTCCTTGCTATTTGAGCCTCAATGGCGACAAGAGCAGTAGGAATTAACTCTGGTCTTCTATCTCAGACAAGAGAAGAACCCCAGAGTATGGCAGCCCGAAGACGTGTTGCTGCCAATACAATTGGTAGAGAAATGACGGCCCTTCAGAAGAAAGAGGAATGTATCCAGCATTGGGATACGATTCCTAGTTCTGCCGTGAAAGGAACTCTACTACCCAATTTCTCGGGATAGAGTTGACTCCACCATCCAACTTTCCGTGTATAAAGGCTCTTCATACCATCTGAGGAAGACTCTTTTATCCCACGAAGAGTTCTGAGTTGTCTGGTATATATACAATCAATCAACCCTTCGTATTCCCTATGGGAAATTGAACATTATCAATGCAACTCGGGGAGATGAAGAGGCGTTCGAATGTTTCGAGAGAAAATTCATTATGACAAATGAGTTTTGACCGGCACCATTTCTTGACTTTTTATGTTCAAAGTATTTCGAAATTTTTGAAGTCTTTTCAAATTCCGAAAACTTTGAAAGGGGTCTTATAGGAGCGTAAAAAGTGCTTCATAGACTGAGTTAAAGAGATAGAGCTTTTATACTCAAATTAGCTGTTTTACGCCAGGGACAGGTCAACTGCTTTACGCCAGGGACAGGACAACTATTTTACGCTTGAGACAGGTTGTCAAATCAATGCATTTAATGTAAAGTAATAATGGGTCTGACATAAAGATCTACTGACAGCGTATAACACAGAATTCGAAGGGATTTGTTTTACACAGAAACCAATATTGTCGTTTAGTATATAGACAGAGCTATTTTACGCTCACAAGATGGTTTCTTTTACGCATGAATACTATATGAGCTTTTTACGCTTAAAGTTGACGTGTGCATAAAGTTTATTTGGGCTACTTTTACGCTCAAGGTTGTTTTATCAAGCACTTTACTCGAGAAGTCCATTTTAGGGCTATTTTACGCCTAGTCTACTACTGTACGCTCAGAGTATATTTGGATTATTTTTACGCCCTACCCTTCCTGACTACTTTGGAACGTGGTTTGCCTACGTGGCTTTCATGCCACATATCTCGAGGAACGTGTGTACTTGCATCCTATTCTTATTGAAATAATGGGACACGTGTCAACGTGTGTAGAGGATGACTTCAGTCATGGGTGGCAGTTACTAGCGTAAAGACAAGACTTTGCTGAGTTTTACGTACAAAAAGCTAAGTCTATAAATAGACTTATTTTTATAGACACGGAGAGAGACAGAGGAGAGAATACAGAAATCAGAGCCCAGAAACTTTGATGTTCGAGAGCATTCTTCTTCAACTTTTCTTCCAGAATAGAGTAAAGTAAAGCAGGAAAGTATTCGACCTCGCCATCAGTGCCCAAGTGCGTCGTTACCTTTCTGGTGACTTAGTTCTTCCAGTTGTTCTTCTTCTAGCAGTGATCCTCATTATCATCGTATGGTCCAAGGAAGAAAGTGATCACCTTCATATCAGACTTCCATAGCAATACTTTCCAGAACAATTTGTACTTCTTGTACTTTTTCTTATTTTATTTTCAAAAGCCAATTTCAAGGCATTTTGTTAAGTGAAATAGTAGGTGGACCTTCCTTCATCCTCTAGAAGTAAGTGGAGTCTCGATAGTGGGTGCTCGTGACACATGACTGGAAATACAAATCTTTTCGTAACACTATCGATGAAGAGGGAAGAATGTGTATCCTTCGACAATAATCTAAAATGTTATATCATAGGTAACGATACTATTGGTAATCCTCCTTCTTCCGTCATTACAGATGTCTGTTTAGTAACAAAGTTAAAGTATAACTTGCTCAGCATTAGTCATCTTTCTGATCATGGATATGATATTAACTTTGGGAAAACTAAATGCTCCATATATGATAGATCATCTGGAGACATCGCTTTTGAAGGGATAAAGGAAGATAATATATACATATTCTATCTATCTAGTGTTAGGGTTATATACTAAAAGCATCACTTTTGTAGTAACCTTATTTCTTTAAATTTTGAATGAGAAACATATGGGCAAATGTTTGTATATTGTATTTGTTGCAAGTGTTAATGCAAATGTCTAATATTCTATATTGTAGATAATATGGTGTGTGGTGTCACACAGAAGATCATATTATCAGTTTCCTATGGAGTATATAAATAGTTCACAACCTAGATGGACTTGGACAATCTATTGGAAAGGTTGTAGTGTAATCTGGTATTAGTCTATCTTGACTATAGGTTTACACTAGTACACTTTGTGTGTATTGAACAGGACCACTTGAGGTTGTTCTCTTTGTACTGACTACATAAGTGAACAAACACCTCTGTTATTATGGATGCTTGTACTCTTAATCCGGATATAATAACGGACATGTATGTGCAATGTGCATTACTTTGACTCATAAAAGAGTGAGATTCATTATGGATCAACAACCTCTATAAATTGGGTAATAACATTGTATGTATGATGGGCTGTTGATTATAAATGGAATCCATGTCCCGATACATCGGGTTGATGATGTCCTCTTAAGGAGCTCATAAGGATTGTCATATAAACCCTGCAGGTGGATTATATCCGACATGATAAATAAAGTTGAGCGGTACTACTTAAGGATAAAAGATGTCGAATCAATATAGTTGTCAGTAACTTAATTTGATCGACGGACATACGATATCTTAACATGGGAAGCCAAACGAGCATATAATAAAAGGAGCCCACAAACATAATTTGGGATTAGGGAGATAGTACAACAATAGCTCATTAGTGGACCGAGCTATTGTTAATGGGCCTGGATTGTGTGTTCGGGCTGAATACGGGATATCCAGATCCGTTAGGAGGCCTAACCCTAATTTCTCCTCATGGTCCCTGCCGTAGCCTATATATATCCTCTATTCTCTGGCCGCCAGATTAATGATTAGAAATCTGAAATTTTCTCTAAATTCGTGATTCACGTAAGGAGAGAAAGAGAGTGCTGCCAAGGAGAAGAAAAGGTTGGGAGATCGTCGCCCACACGACGTCCAACTCGAGGAAGGAATACGTGCAGAAGATCTTGGGATCGTCCGCTCGAGATTGCCAGGAATTACTTGTCTCCTTTCCGTCGCAGTAAAGAGAGGGGATGTTAAGTATCAGATTTGTCTGCTTTCTGCCGCAGGTATAATTCGTGAACCCTAGTTTTCGCCTATGAAGGGTTAGAACACGTATTTGATCTGTTTAACTTTCTATCGATCAATACGCACACCAAAGGAAGGGTCCTGGGAATCCCCAGTTCCATCATCTAGAGATACTAACAATGCAGGAAGATGCCTCTACGCTCACAAAGATGAAAGACTACTATGGCATATGCGTTTTGGATATGCAAACATGGATACTATATCAAGACTTTCAACCAAGAAGCTAGTGAGAGGACTACCTGACATTACATTCAAAAAGGATACTGTTTGTGCCGAATGTGAGAAAAATAAAGCAACCAAATCCTCTTTTAAATCCATCAACTTTATAAGTACTACTAGACCTTTCCAACTGCTTCATATGGATTTATTTGGTCCTAGCAGAGTAACCAGTCTTGGTGGAAAACTCTACGCTTTTGTAATTGTTGAAGATTTTTCTCAATTTACTTGGGTTTTCTTTCTTACAAACAAAATTGATACTATTTCTGTTTTCGAAGTTTTTGCTAAAATGGTTCAAAACGAAAAAGGCCTCATGATTACTCAAATCCGAAGTGATCATGGCGGCAAATTCGAAAACTTCAATTTTAAAAAGTTTTATGACTCAAATGGTTTTAATCATGAATTTTCGTGTCCTAGAACTCCCCAACAAAATGGTGTTGTGGAGCGGAAGAGTAGAACTCTTGACGATATGGCTAGAGTCATGCCTAATCAATTTTTACTTCCGAAATATTTTTGGGCAGAAGCTGTAAGTACAGCATGCCATGTCTTGAATATGGTTTTGATTCGACCTATTTCGAAGAAAACTTCCTATAAACTTTGGTTTGGTAGAACACCAACTATTTCCTATTTTCGAGTGTTCGGTTGTCGTTGTTTTATCCTGAATACCAAAGACAACTTAGGCAAGTTTGATGCCAAGGCTGACGAAGGTATTTTTTGGTTATGCTGCTAAGAGTAAAGGATACAGAGTGTTCAACAAGCGCTCTATGATTGTTGAAGAATCTGTTAATGTAACCTTTGATGAGAATAATAATACAGCTGCTATTTCCGATGACGATGGTGACATACACATCAAATCATCAACTTCTACACCTGTAGATACAACTCATGCAACCAGTTCTCTAGAAGGTTTACCAAAGTTGTTCTGTTTCATACCATCACATCTGAAAAACTTGGTAGTAGGTGAGATATCAAAAGGAGTAAGTACTCGATCATCTGTTCGAGACACTATTGCTACCAGTACATTTATTTCACAAATAGAACCCAAAAACGTTTTAGAAGCTTTTTTGGATAAATTTTGGATATCTGCAATGCAAGAAGAACTCAACCAATTCGAACGAAATCAGGTTTGGGAACTTGTTCCTAAACCTATTGATCATTCGATCATTGGTACTAAATGGGTCTTTAGTAACAAAGTTAATGAGGATGGTTCAGTCACATGTAACAAAGCACGTCTCATAGCTCAAGGATACAACCAAGAGAAAGGTATCGACTACGATGAGACAAATGCTCCTATTGTACGACTTGAATCAATCCGCATGCTTTGTGCTTTTGCAAACTAACAAAATTTCAAACTTTTTCAAATGGATGTCATAGTACTTTTCTTAAAGATTTTATTAAAGAAGAAGTATTTGTAAAACAACCACCTGGTTTTCAAAATCACAAATTTCCCGATCATGTTTTTAAACTTAAGAAAGCTCTCTATGGCCTCAAACAAGCCTCTCGAGCTTGGTATGAACGCCTTAACACTTTCTAACTTGACAAAGGCTTTTCAAAAAAAAAATTGACACAACACTGTTTATAAAATCTATTGATGACACCATTCTCTTAGTGCAAATTTATGTGGATGACATCATTTTTGGGTCTACTAATAAGGTTTTATGCCAAGAATTTGCCAAATGTATGCAGAATGAGTTTGAGATGAGCATGATGGAGGAGCTTAACTACTTCCTTGGATTGCAAATCAAACAAAACTCATAAGGAGTATTCATCTGCCAATCAAAGTATACAAAGGACATGCTGAAGAAGTTTGATCTTGACAACATCAAACCAATCAATACTCTGATGGCTATGTCACGACCCGCACCCAATTTTTCTGATACGAGACATGTCCAAGCCAGCCTATGCCGCAGAGTCAGCGGTAGAACGCTGTCAAGCCCGCAAGAAATAAATGCTCAAAATATAACACTTGCTGCTAATTCACATTTCTAAATTTATTACAACAGTTACAACATTTATATTTAAAGAAAATACACAATTCTCACAATTAATGAAAATGATACAATTCTATTTCTAGGTTTCTGTCTACAAGTACACCCGTATCTCCCAAGCTAAGTGAAGCCACAGCTAAACCTGAAAAATATTGGTTTCCAGTCAGGAATAGAACAAGTACACAAATCGACGACAATGCGAGAACACAATAGAATTAACAAGACATAAAAATAACATATGAGATATGAAAACTGGAAAGTACTGATGACAGGGCATGGTGGAGAAGAAAAGGAAAATAAATAAAAGACAACTACCTATGTGGTGTGAAATATCCGTTTCGACATGTGAACGGCTAGGGGGTAAATCAGGCATTCTACACGTGTCGTGTGCAGCTGCTATTCTCCACGAAAGACACGGGAATAGTTCTGGGTAGTCCACATGTCTACTAAGAAATTTCCCTTCTCGACTACTCCGTGTGACGAGCGTGTCAACAAGTAGCAAGATATATGTATAGACATGAAATGAAAAGACTACTATGAATCGAAAGCAATCAAAAAGTGCACTTGCTTGAGGTCCTTTGCTGGTGAAACCAACAATTCCATTGAGTTCAGACTAGTCCGATTAGCCTAGGTCGATATGAGGGAGTCAGCATTTATATAATACAACGTATGACTAATCACGGTTTTAAGGAAAATCTTAATCTAGAAATGGAAATCCAATTAAGGAAGAATATATACATTTAGAAAATAACTATAGCTAATTAGAATTTATTTATTATATTTGAAATAATATCACAATATTTTTAGGTAATAATTAGAAAATTATAGAAAAGCACTTTAGGTTAAAACCATGTTTTTTTGGAAAACTTAGAAAATTAATTTTTGGCAAAAGACATATTTAAAAATCATAAAAATAATATAATACTATATTTTAGAAATATCTTTAACATATAGATTAATAACAATAATAATAACCAATATATTAATAATACATTAATAAAATATAGTATTTAACTACATAGATACCTGTTTTTATAAACATAAATACTACCCATCCTAAAACAGATATTTTAGGATCCAAGATCCATACCCGATCCAAATAACGAAAATAAATATAAAGCTTCAAGGCCTATAGCCCAAACCATTAAACTTATATTTTTACTGTCAACTAGTATATTGGGCTTGGGGCCCAAATTTAACTCAATAATAAAACAAAATAATATTCCAGCAATTACGTATATAAATATTTACTTTTCTAAATACTGTACTTATACAATTATACAAATATACAATTTTAGAATTAACCCAACCAAAATCTTAGCCCATGAGACTCAATACCCGGCCCAAGTATACATTCATAATACAGTAGTATTTGTACATATAATTAATAAACATTTACTTCTCTCCTGCACTTTCACTTCCCGAGAGTCCCCAAACACCAGCTACTAAGTAACAAAACAAAGTAAATAATAAGGGGATTAGAGTAAAGGAGATGGAGAGAGAAAATACCTAGAGAGGGAAAAGGGGGATGGTGCTGGTGGCACCGGGATCCGACGACACGGCGGCGACTTCGCCTCGTGGCAACCGGAGGAAGCTCGGCACAGCTCTGCGGCGCTTAGCCGTGGTGCACGGCCGCGCTGGAAGACGCGACGGAGATCGGCGTCCACGCGGAGAGGAGAGGGCGGAGCTCTCCGGAGACCGACCGAGAGGGCTCGGTCGGCTGAGCGCGGCGCGGTCGGGCAGGGCTCTCATCGGAGTCCTCCGCGTCACAGTGACGCGGCCGACCGCTCGAGCTCGCGGTCCAGGGGTCAGTGTCGGAGCCGAGATGAGGGGCGGTCATGGCCTGGCCGCGGGAAACGACGGCGAACGCAGGGCGAGTGTGGCGGAGTCCGGTTAGGGCTTCGGTGGAAGGAGGAGCGCGACGGGGAGCTATAGAGGAAAGGGGCTCGCCGAGATGGAGACGAGCGCTGGATCGAGACACGGCCGGAGCTTGGCAACTACCGGCAGCGGTGGCTGACGCCGTGTAAGGGCGCTAGCCGGAGGCGCTATAGCGCAGGGCGCTACGAAGTTGGTGAGGCTCGAAGCTTGGTGCCGGCGGCGCAGCGGGTGGCTTGCCGCGAGAGCTGTGACAAGCGGGCGTTGGCAGCGGCTCACCGCCTGGGGCGCCTGCAAGAGAGTCGGGGTCGAGAGAGCCCGGAGATGGAGTGGTCGAGAATTACTCGCGGCGGGGGACGGCGTCCACTGGACAGGAGCGGAGGCGGCCGAGCGCTGGTTCTGGCTCGATGGGACGCGGCCATCAGGCGGTCGATTGAGCACCTGCGGTGCTCGCAACATGACGGAGGCACCGTAGGAACGTCGGGTCGGGTGGCGTCGATGGCGAGGTTAGGGTTTGATTAGGCTTCTCTTTACTTCTTTGCTGGTTTGGGGATGGTGAAGTGTCAGGCACAGGATGGATGTAGTGTCCGACACAGGAAGTTATATGCTGGATGTAATGGATACGAAGGAAACATATATTGGACATGGACACAGACACGACGGCACGTCTATGGTTATTGTGGTAATGGCAGTGGTGTTAACACGGTGGTGGTTCTGTGGAGGATAGTCGTCGGCGAGATGGCCGGAGTTAATGGCGGGGGTGGTCGGGTGGCATGCCGACGTCAGGGTGATTGGGAGAATGATTGGCAATACGGCGAGGGAGATGGGCGTACTCGGGAGAGCGTTCTATAATGGTGAAGATGGGCGTGCTTGGGAGCAAGGAGATGGGGGCCAGGTTCATCCTGTTTTTCATAGAGTAATAAGGAAAATTTCATATATAGATATATAGGGAGCCGGACTATCAGCTGATGGATTAGGATCTATAGTAGATAAATATCCATATATATATTTAGATCAGAAAAGTAGTTCAAATTCAAATTCTTCCAATTGAACTCCTATATTAACTACAAATATTACTTTAAACTAGTAGTCAATATTATCCGATCATATAATTTAATATGATTAACTAATTCAAATCATAACTTCAAATAAATCCGATAACCTGTAGCCCAAAATCCTTCTCTTTAGTTTATGTCGATTAAACATTTAAATACAAATCAATCCAATCGAAATCTATTAATGATAATTATTTCTTATTATTTAAATCGTCATTTAACATTATCAAAATGATTTAAATCGTGCGAATTTAAATCCAAGTCGAATAAGCGATCAACATAATAATTTTGAAATAGTATTTATTGCTATCACATAATTTAAATCATATAATTCACATCAAATCAAATAGCTGATTACTATAACAATTCAAAATAAGATCTGGAAGCATATTTTCATTAGTCAAAAATTATATTAGAAATGTTTTAAAAAATCTATTTAGTGAATAAAGATAATTTATGATAATTCAAAACCATTTTCCCAAAATAAATATTTGAAAGCCCAATAATTACTACAGAATATTTTTGTAATGCTAATAATAAGAAATAGACATTTCCATGAAAAGTGAGTGATAATCTCAATCATCAACTTAACTAGTTTTGGAAGCACAAAATAATGGCAAATATCGTATACTAAATTTTAAGGAAAAATTCATTTTAAATCACGCAGAGCAAAATAAACTAAATTTAGGAAATTTCTTTCGACATAATATTTGAAAATAAATTGGCAATCCCTTTTGTCTATAAAATATTTACCATTCTAAAATCCATTTTCGAAATTAAATCATTCGGAAGTCAAAAATAATGATCAAAACATCTTTTATAATTTCCAGACTAAAATACAAAAATTATTAAAATAAATTAGTACGTTTAAACCGTGATTTTGGAAAGCCGAGAAACAACAAAATATCTTTTAGAAAAATCTCAACGAACATCACCTTTAAAATCAAAAAATAATCTTGAAAATTCGGGAAAAGGAGTTACAAATCTACCCACCTTAGAAATAAATTCGTCCTCGAATTTAGGAATGTCGGGTTTAGATAGGCTGAAGGAGAGGTAACAACATAAATTTTAATAAGATTGATATTGACCGATAGGATAAAATCAAGGGTGACCAAACTTGCTTAATAAAAATTTCGATCAAAAGAAATAGTGATCAAGTATTGACCACGAGAGGATGGAAGTGGAGAAGTACCTAGATATGGCTTGGTGCTGGAGCCTTAGGCTACGGTCTTGAATCAACAGGTCTTAAATGTTCAAGAAATCGATAACCCTAAGGACATTTCACTAATCGAAAAGCCTACCCACCTTAGAAATAAATTCTCCGAAATTTTGAATGGCACAATTAGTCATGATCAAGAAATGATATAATCGCTGATCAAATGAATTAGGTCGTGAATAAAATTGAAATTTTTAAGAAAAGATACTATGTGGCTCGACTAGCCACCCTTGAAATTATATAGGCATGATTAATGGTCAAAATTTTAGGCTGATGCTAAACATGGAAAAATCACCTATATAAATTTAAGAAATAGTCGCGATCAAGGCTACTCATGCAAGTCATCCAAGCATGATTAAAATTAGCATGAGCATGAACATGAACAAAATAGTCATGATCATAGTAGGATAGGAATATGACATTTAGTAATACTGGAGTTGTCGTTTAGGCATGATTACGGACTCAAAATCAAGAAAATATACGAATTGACATGATCAAGATATAATCAAATAGTCTAGCAGATCAAAAGTCGTAAGGATGATCTAATTTAAAATCATCTTAGCATGATCAATTACGTAGGCATAATCCTAGAATCATAATCTAGGTGTGATCATGAATGGAAGGAATTCAAAAATAAGTTTAAGGGATGCTTAGGAAGAGAAATGACCATAAAGATAAGAGATATGAAAGGATGAAGTTAAATAATAATAAAATAATTTAAGCAAGTGAATTGCAGGCCATGAAATCAGTAGCCATATGTCAAGACGACGTAGTCTCCATAATATTCGAAAATCGTATGTATATATGAAGTCACTTTGCCGAGAATTTATGCCTCGCTAGTGTACACATGGCTACAGTAAACCTTGGTTTCATGACTCAGCTATGACATGATATCGAATATTTTATTATCTTTGTCCAACATTGACATAACAACTCAAGGAGCAAATAGGGAAATTAAGATATAGTTTTAATAATATTCGATAACCTACGTTACTTGAAATTACTGCAACTTAGGGTTCATACCACGCCAGTGCGCTGCTAGCTGCAGTGAACCCGTAGTCTCGTTAATTCAAATAAGTGACGACAGTGCGTTGCTGTTCTGTCATCGCAAGTCATCAAAATTATTTTAACTATATCTCCAAGAATATCAAAGGAGTTTAAAATATCATATGAGTTGATAAAGATAGAAAGGTGTAAGTACCTGTTCTTCATGTATAAGGTCAGCATCTTGAAAAAGAAATAATTGATTAGGAAGGATAATGATCAAAGTCGAAATAAGTAAAAAAAAAATCTTATAATTCTTATTTCACGGATATTCAATATTCAACGATCGAGAGGAAACTTTTGAATCAAAAACTTAACTCGAGATTAATAGACAATTGAGTGAGAAGTTGTTCTAAAATAATTCCTTAGGTCCAAAGAAAAGAATATAAGTGATACGAACTTATGGCGATGCTTAGAAAAGACATAAGATAATGTTGTACAAATGATCATGATTAGGAAGAAAATGACTGAAGGCAGAAGAAATATAAACCTAAATATATATTTCTCTAATATTCAAAGTCGAGGGAAAAAATATGTAAAAAGTACTATGTCTAACTATTATGAATATATTTATGCTCAAGTAGTCTAAATAAATCCCGAAATATCATTTTAGGGGGAAGGTTATCCTATTCCCAAGTAGAATACAAAATTAAATAGCAATAACACATCCATTATATTTAATATACATTTTATAGAAATTATTCACAAGACCAAAATGGGCTTCCAATATGTATACACATCCATATATCTACATGGACGTCGTTGGTCGGACTACATGACTACCAGGGCTTTGGTTGTGTTCGGGCTAGTTTGGAACAAACGGAATTTCTAAAAGCCAATAATCCTAGTAATAAATAAATAAATACATACACATATTTTGGGTCAAGTCACAACTTGGCCTGGTTTTCCTAATTGGGACACACTTATGGCTCAGCCTTTTCTTCTATGGCTAATACACTAATTAAAGCATGCCACTGCACTATTCGTGCCGTAGTTTCTAGTCATTTTACACTCCAAAATTTAACCATGACTAAGATATTCCATAATAATAGTAATTAATTAAATTAATCATTTCTAAAATTCTAAAAAATCACATTTAGTTCAAATAAGTAAATAAAAGGATATTTTCAAAATTTCGGAAAGAGGGTTACGAATCTACCTTCTTTAGAAATACTGTCGAATCAAAATGTGATAGTGTATCCTTCTATGAGGGTCGTCTAGTGGGACCTATGTAGCAACCTTAACTACCTAAATATCAAATTAAATTAGGGACTCCTAGTCCTAACCATTCTCTTAAAATTGATTTACTCCTAGTTGTGAATGAGCATTTCCAAGTCGCAGGCTCGCAGTAGTACGACTAATATGGTACTACCACGAGTTCGCACAATTTGCGAAAACTAACCTGCATGGGCCACCACAAAAACTTGTCACGACCCGCACCCAATTTTTCGGATACGAGACGTGTCCAAGCCAGCCTACGCCGCAGAGTCGGCGGTAGAACACTGTCAAGCCCGCAAGAAATAAATGCTCAAAATATAACACTTGCTGCTCATTCACATTTCTAAATTTATTACAACAGTTACAACATTTATATTTAAAGAAAATACACAATTCTCACAATTAATGAAAATGATACAATTCTATTTCTAGGTTTCTGTCTGCAAGTACACCCGTATCTCCCAAGATAAGTGAAGCCACAGCTAAACCTGAAAAATGTTGGTTTCCAGTCAGAAATGGAACAAGTACACAAACCGACAGCAATACGAGAACACAATAGAATTAACAAGACATGAAAATAACATATGAGATATGAAAACTGAAAAGTACTGATGACATGTCACGGTGGAGAAGAAAAGGAAAATAAATAAATAACAGCTACCTATGTGGTGTGAAATATCCGTTTCGACATGTGAACGGCTAGGGGGTAAATCAGGCACCCTGTACGTGTCATGTGCAGCTGCTATTCTCCACGAAAGACACAGGAGATAGTTCTGTGTAGTCCACATGTCTACTAAGATATTTTCCCTTCCGACTACTCCGTGTGACGAGCGTGTCAACAAGCAGCAAGATATATGTATAGACATGAAATGAAAAGACTACTATGAATGAAAGCAACCAGAAAGTACACTTGCCTGAGGTCCTTTGCTGGTGAAACCGACAATTCCATTGACTTCAGACTAGTCCGATTAGCCTAGGTCGATATGAGGGAGTCAGCATTTATATAATACAACGTATGACTAATCACGGTTTTAAGGAAAATCTTAATCTAGAAATGGAAATCCAATTAAAGAAGAATATATATATTTAGAAAATAACTATAGCTAATTAGAATTTATTTATTATATTTGAAATAATATCACAATATTTTTAGGTAATAATTAGAAAATTATAGAAAAGCACTTTAGGTTAAAACCATGTTTTTTTTGGAAAACTTAGAAAATCGATTTTTGGCAAAAGACATTTAAATATCATAAAAATAATACAATACAATATTTTAGAAATATCTTTAACGTATAGTTTAATAACAATAATAATAATCAATATATTAATAATACATTAATAAATTATAGTATTTGACTACATAGATACATGTTTTTATAAACATAAATACTACCCATCCCAAAATAGATATTTTAGGATCCAAGATCCATACCCGATCCAAATAACGAAAATAAATATAAAGCTTCAAGGCCTATAGCCCAAACCATTAAATATATTTTTACTATCAACTATTATATTGGGCTTGGGGCCCAAATTTAACTCAATAATAAAACAAAATAATATTCCAGCAATTACGTATATAAATATTTACTTTTCTAAATATTGTACTTATACAATTATACAAATATACAATTTTAGAATTAACCCAACCAAAATCTTAGCCCATGAGACTCAATACCCGGCCCAAGTATCCATTCATAATACAGTAGTATTAGTACATATAATTAATAAACATTTACTTCTCTCCGACACATTCACTTTCCTAGAGTCCCCAAACACCAGCTACTAAGTAACAAAACAAAGTAAATAATAAGGGGATTAGAGTAAAGGAGATGGAGAAAGAAAATACCTAGAGAGGGAAAAGGGGGATGGTGCTGGTGGCACCGGGATCCGACGACACGGCGGCGACTTCGGCTCGTGGCAACCGGAGGAAGATCGGGACAGCTCTGCGGCGCTTAGCCGTGGTGCACGGCCGCCCTGGAAGACGCTGCGGAGATTGGCGTCCACGCGGAGAGGAGAGGGCGGAGCTCTCCGGAGACCGGCGGAGAGCGCTCGGTCGACTGAGCGCGGCGCGGTCGGGCAGGGCTCTCATCGGGGTCCTTCGCGTTACAGTGACACGGTCGACCGCTCGAGCTCGTGGTCCAGGGGTCAGCGTCGGAGCCGAGATGAGCGGCGGTCATGGCCTGGCCGCGGGAAATGATGCCGAACGCAGGGCGAGGGTGGCGGAGTCCGATTAGGGCTTTGGTGGAAGGAGGAGCACGACGGGGAGCTGCAGAGGAAAGGGGCTCGCCGAGATGGAGACGAGCGCTGGATCGAGACACAACCGGAGCTTGGCAACTACCGGCAGCGGTGGCTGACGTCGTGTAAGGGCGCTAGCCGGAGGCGCTGTAGCGCGGGGCGCCACGAAGTTGGTGAGGCTCGAAGCTTGGCGTCGACGGTACAGTGGGTGGCTTGCCGCAAGATCTGGGACAAGCGGGCATTGGCAGCGGCTGACCGCCTGGGGCGCGTACAAGAGAGTCGGGGTCGAGAGAGCTCGGAGACGGAGTGGTCAAAAATTGCTCGCGGCGGGGGACGGCGTCCACTGGACAGGAGCGGAGGCGGCCGAGCGCTGGTTCTGGCTCGATGGGACGCGGCCATCAGGCGGTCGATTGAGCACCTGCAGTGCTCGCAACATGACGGAGGCGCCGGAGGAACGTCGGGTCGGGTGGCGTCGATGGCGAGGTTAGGGTTTGATTAGGCTTCTCTTTACTTCTTTGCTAGTTTGGGGATGGTAAAGTATCAGGCACAGGATGGATGTAGTGTCCGACACAGCAAGGTGTATGCTGGATGTAATGGATACGAAGGAAACATATATTGGACACGGACACAGACACGATGGCACGTCTATGGTTATTGTGGTAATGGCAGTGGTGTTAACACGGTGGTGGTTTTGTGGAGGATAGTCGTCGGCGAGATGGCCGGAGTTAATGGCGGGGGTGGTCGGGTGGCATGCCGATGTCAGGGTGATTGGGAGAATGATTGGCAATACGACGAGGGAGATGGGCGTACTCGGGAGAGCGTTCTGTAATGGTGAAGATGGGCGTGCTTGGGAGCAAGGAGATGGGGGCCTGGTTCATCCTGTTTTTTATGGAGAAATAAGGAAATTTTCATATATAGATATATAGGGAGCCGGACTATCAGTGGATGGATTAGGATCTATAGTAGATAAATATCCATATATATATTTAGATAAAAAAAGTAGTTCAAATTCAGATTCTTCCAATAGAACTCCTATATTAACTACAAATATTACTTTAAACTAGTAGTCAATATTATCCGATCATATAATTTAATATGATTAACTTATTCAAATCGTAACTTCAAATAAATCTGATAACCTGTAGCCCAAAATTCTTCTCTTTAGTTTAAGCCGATTAAACATTTAAATACAAATCAATCCAATCGAAATCTATTAATGATAATTATTTCTTATTATTTAAATCGTCATTTAACATTATCAAAATGATTTAAATCGTGCGAATTTAAATCCAAGTCGAATAAGCGATCAACATAATAATTTTGAAATAGTATTTATTGCTATCACATAATTTAAATCATATAATTCACATCAAATCAAATAACTGATTACTATAACAATTCAAAATAAGATCTGGAAGCATATTTTCATTCGTCAAAAATTATATTAGAAATGTTTTAAAAAATCTTTTTAGTGAATAAAGATAATTTATGATAATTCAAAACCATTTTCCCAAAATAAATATTTGAAAGCCCAATAATTACTACAGAATATTTTTGTAATGCTAATAATAAGAAATAGTCATTTCCATGAAAAGTGAGTGATAATCTCAATCATCAACTTAACTAGTTTTGGAAGCACAAAATAATGGTAAATATCTTATACTAAATTTTAAGGAAAAATTCATTTTAAATCACGCGGAGCAAAATAAACTAAATTTAGGAAATTACTTTCGACATAATATTTGAAAATAAATTGGCAATCCCTTTTGTCTATAAAATATTTACCATTCTAAAATCTATTTTCGAAATTAAATTATTCGGAAGTCAAAAATAATGATCAAAACATCTTTTATAATTTCCAGACTAAAATACAAAAAATATTAAAATAAATTAGTACCTTTAAACCATGATTTTGGAAAGTCGAAAAACAACAAAATATATTTTAGAAAAATCTCAACGAACATCACCTTTAAAATCAAAAAATAATCTTGGAAATTCGGGAAAAGGAGTTGCAGGCTACAACAACTAATTAGAACCTGATGAAAGCGGCAAACCTGTCGATCAATGTAAGTATCGAGGTATGATTGGTAGTCTACTCTATTTAACTGCTAGTCTTCCCGATATCATGTTTAGTGTTTGTCTATGTGCTCGTTATCAAGCCAACCCTAAGGAATCACACATGACTGCAGTTAAGCATATCTTTCGATACCTTAAAGACACTATTAAGGTTGGCTTGTTGTATCCCAAAACCACATCCTTTGACTTGATCAGATATTCTAATACCGATTTTGCTGGATGCAAAGTCGACCATAAGAGTACCAACGGCACGTGTCATTTATTAGGCAAGGCTTTAGTCTCTTGGTTTAACAAGAAGCAAAATTATATAGCACTATCTACAACAGAAGCTGAATACATAGCTGCAGAACATTGTTGTTCTCAGATTTTGTGGATAAAGCACACCCTTGAAGACTATAATTTATATTTTAAGCATGTACCTATATTATGTGATAACACTAGTACAATTAACCTGACCAAGAACCCAGTATGTCACTCATGCACTAAGCACATAGAAATTTGACATCATTTTCTATATGATCATCAATTGTAAGGCTCTATTAATCTAGAGTTTATTGACACTGATCATCAGCTAGCAGACTTTTTTACTAAACCACTTGCCGAAGAGCGTTTCAACTTTCTTCGTCGAGAATTAGGAATCTTGGATGAAAATGTCATACAATAAGTCATATCTACGCAAATACTTGTAAAATCAAGTTCGTATTTGTTGTATTGTGTTGGGTACAAGCCAAAAGGGTCCTTCTGACAACAAGGCGTAAAAGCCTAAGCGACACGGTGTACTAGTCTTCGGACTACCACTAGCTGGGATCCGGCCCCTACAGCTAACCTGAAATGATGCACATATTCTGAACAACGATTCACAAAGTTTGTCGCATGTTTCATTTATTTTATAGCTTATAAAAACTATTATTTTTAATTTAAGACCATCTTTTATCTTTCTTGTCAATATTTTTTTAACTTATTAGAGCTCTGGAACCACCCTCACAGAGCATGGACCGAACTCTGCCTTTGGCAGAACTTGTGCCGAACTCTGTGTAGTGAGTTCCAGAACATGCAGCCATTCCTGGCCTCCAATCTGTTTGATAAAGGGCCTACATTTTGCTAGTGCAGCCGGCCCTACTGTTTAAAACCACGAATTTGCCTTCTCTCTCTTCATTGGCATCATCTTCCACCTCTCACCAACCTTATTTCTCCAAAACTCTAACCCTACAAATCACTATTTTGGTGCTCTTCACTCTCCATACTCAAGATTTAAAGGTTTTGGGTGATTCTCTTCCATCCTTATTACTCATTTTTAGGTATATCTCTTAGTTCTCCATCTCTACTTCAATTATAATTCACCATCTCTATTACATTAGCTTTTATTATAGCTCCTAGACCTTTTCATAGAGGGAAGAGGACTAGGACTGAAGGAGCTTCATCATCCAATCCTCCTTCTCCTACTACAAATCCCATTCACACATTATTTAATCCTTTTCATCCTTCCAATGCCAACACTTATATTGAGCATATTTTTGTTTCGTTAGAAGCCTCTAACGAGTGGTATTCCGATTTTCACTCACGTCGCGTTGTGGCAGGACATCCCATTAATTTTACTATATTTTTTGAGGTTGATCCTAACTTCAAGGATCAATGTCTTGATGAACTTGTGTCTACATCTTTACTTATTTATCTCAATGCAATTTAAATATTTTATTGCAACATGACCCATGACGACCGTAAAATCTATTCTCGGGTCGCCGGCATTGACATCGTGTTTGACGACTTTGACTTGGCCGAATATTTAGAACTCCCTGACCCCAATTCTTGGGAGCGTATTGACAATGCTCGTGAATTCCAATTTGTTGGTGATATCACACTCGAAGGCTTTAAGGATATGATGTGTGCACCTAATACTCGCCCTCGCAAACTTTATGCCAAGTATCTCAACAACCACTTCTATGAACTTCATTGCATCATTTTCTCTTCGATCCTGCCCAAAGCTGGATCTACTGATGAAGTCACTTACCTTGAGATTACGGCCCTTTGTTTTCTACACTTCACCATTCCTTTCAATTTTCCATGCACGATGATGGACTGGATTATTCGTGCAGGAAATAAGCCAAAATCATTTGTCTATGCTTTGTATCTTCCTATGATCTTTGCTGCCTTACATATTCCTTTAGATGAGTATCAGTTTCTACTAGCTCATGCCTATCTATCTAAGGCTCGTAGGACTGCTCTTGCACCTTTTCCTCTTGCTTCCGTTGAGGACAACTCTTCTGACTCAGATGCCTCTCAGCCTGAGCCACCTTCCACCCTCGACTCCATCCGAGACATGTTGCGCGATCGATTTCGTTTTGAAGACGATCGCTATACTCAGCTTGACTATCGGGCCACTCTTCAGATGAGAGCCATCAGCAACACCATGCATGATATCCAGTACAACATGGCCTGGCATCCCACTATGTCGTTTCCTACAGGTCGGGACCCTTCTCGTGAAGGCTACCGGATTGACGACCCTTGGGCCACGCGGTATCTGGATCCTGATGTTGCGTTTGTTGATCCTCGTCGCTCTAACAACGAGCCATTCGATTCGGCCGGTCCATCCCGTTCTTATGCTCTGTGATGGCTGTTGTCTCTAACCTACTGCTGCTACTGCTGATGCTTTTATTTTTTTAGTTATGATTTGTAGTTTGTTATTTCATGACTTTAGTACTATATCTACTATGCTTTTATTTTATCTGTATGACTATAACTCGTCTTCTCGAATTTTTTTAAATTATTTCTATATATTTTAATTATTGTGTTTAAAAGTAATTTTCGTCGAAAATTTGTAAAAGATATTTTGTGATTACTTTGTTATCAAAAACTAATTTTAAATTAATGGTTTGAAATAATGTTTCTAAAAAAATGTTCTCGAATTCTTTTTTGAAATATAAAATATGTTGTTATTATTTTCGGTCTTCTAAAAATTGGTTTTAAAAAAAAATTAGCTATAAAAGATTTTTGTCCATTTATTTTTAAATAAAGATTTGGATTTATAAAAGTAAGTCTTATAATATTTGATGACATCGAGTATTATTTTGATATGATAATCAGTTATTTGATTATATTTGAATTTATTTAAATTATCTTGGTGGTTATAAACTATATTTTAAATTATGTTGATAATTTAAATATTGTTTAAAATACATAAGATGACTAATTATGGCATTATGATTTGTCTAATCTAGATTTGAAATGTTATTTGATTTAAAGATTTATCTTTTATATGATTTAAATTATTTTGATAAATATTAAATCTTATTTTAAATTTATTATGTAGAGTTTGATTTGGATTTAGATTTGGATTCATATGATTTGAATTATTTGATAATATAGAATAATACTTAAAATTATTATGGTGATTATTTAAAGGATTGAAACCAAATTGATTTGTTTTTAATAAATTATTTGATTTAAATTTTTGGAAAGATTTGTCCATTAGAAATTATTATCCTATTGGGATCATATCTAGCATTAATTAGATCGTTTCTTATATAAACCAATCATATTCCTAACCAAATTAGTTGTTAATCCTAATTATCCTTATTGATTTAATTCTAATCCTATCATAATTAGCTAATTGCTAGCTATTATATATATATATATATATATATATATATATATATATATATATATATATATATATATATATATATATATATATATATCGAATCTATGAATAAAATCATCTTTCAAATCATCCTTGTCAAAATTTCTCTCTTTTTTCGTCATAACCTAGCCCAAAATTCGTCATAAATTCAGCCTCAATTTTCAAAGGTTGTAGCAACTTCGAATGACCATAACTCCCAACTTTGGACTCTGTTTGACCTCCATTTTTTTGTTGGAAATGTATTGAGGTACATTTTCTGAGTATAAATTTTATTTTTATAAATTCTGAACTTAATTTTCTAGAAAATTTGTGGAGTGTCACTTGTCCGAAATCTGACACGTTTTAGTGTTTTCGAGATTCTGGGATATGCAGGAATCAGAATCACGAACCGTTTGAAGTTTCGGAATGCTGACAGAAAAATACACATCATATATTTTCCCCAGAAATTTTCTAGAACATTTTATTTTTGTTTTTTATTTTAGAAGTTTATCACATCGTCTGAGTTCATCTTGTGTAGCCCTGTAACTATTCTGTACCCAACGTGATTATTGGTTTCACCAGCAAGGACCTCAGGCAAGATACCTTGACATTAGCTGTTTATTTTACTTCAGCTCATATTCATGCATTTATTCATTATTTATTTTCTGCAAAATAAACTGTGATACATGGCATAATTAGATAGAATTTTACTGTGATACATGGATTATTGGTTTCACCAGCAAGGACCTCAGGCAAGACACCTTGCCATTTACTGTTTATTTATTTTAGCTCATAATTCATGCATTATTTATTTTCTTTACGCAAAATAAACTGTGATACATGGCACAACCTATTAGAACTTACTGTTCAGTTATATTTTCTGCTATGTATTATTTACATATTAAACCTAGATTTAAGGGACCACCTTGTATGTTGCATTCATTGGCCTTGACTCGTTGTACCACAAAGTTGTGTGTCGCATGTAGAATACAGACATGCGTGACTAGCTGGCCACCGGTACGTGTAAGCCGTGTGATAGGAATAACAGCTAATAGAATTGCATGCTAGTTTGACTTAGCGGTTATAGAGGTTTTCTGTTGTGGATACAACATAGTAGGCATTGGGTGGGAAGAACAGTTCCTTAATGTATGGGTTATATATGCACTCTCCTGATTGTCGGTTATATCCAATAGAAGGTACTGTCCTGATAGCCGGTTATCTCCAGTAGGAGGTACGGTCCTGATTGTCGGTTATCTTCAATGGGAGATACGATCCTGATTCCTGATATTCCTGATCATGCCCATGCGTCAAAGGTTTGTTCTTTATTGCATATTCACTATAGTACGGTTAGGTACCCTATTGTATGCATCCCTTATTTATTTGAGCAATATTTATTCAGTTTATATGGCATGATATTATGTGTCTTGTTATGTCCCTCTGAGGACTTGGTTATCTCCCCAAGTGTGTGCTCTTGTCTTTCGTAGGTGCTCTAGCTCTAGCCGTGACCATCTTCATTTCTTCGAGGATGATTGCGATTGGATCGTCTTCGCTTCGCTCGCCAAAAATTATTTCTTTTCTCATGTATTTCCTTTACTTGTTGGTAGTGGATTTGTCTCCGCCCAACATATTGTATCAAGACAATTTATTATCATTATATGATATCTTTTATTCATTTGGATGAGATTAGTTATGGTTCTACTGCATTTTACAGCTTATGTACTCATATGAGGTTTTCGTATATTGGAGTGTACTTCGTATGAGTACAGCTGGCATGTCTACGTTCCTAGTCCTATGTATTTTGAGACTGGGGCGTTACAACAGAAAGGAGGTACGGTTGAAGGATCATGGGTAATGCCTTCAGTCTCCATGACCACCTGGCCCATCACGAGTATAGAGTCTAGAATGCCACCCTCGGCTACCGCCAGACCGACCCCAAGTATTTCCATGGGCTCTTCCATAGTCGGCCCCATGAAAGTTGCCCGTTGAGGCGAAACCAATGCCTCCGCAGAGCCCTGAGTCCCATACTCAAATGAAGAGGGAGGAGCAACATCCTCCGAATCAGTAGTTTCTCCAGCTACAGTCTCACCCTCTGTCCTTGCGACTCGAAACACCTCTGGGGCGGATTCCTTGAGAAGTTTCCTGAGTATCTCCGACCATGTTGACCTCGCCTACACAAATAAAACAGGGATAAGCAGAAAGTACATAATCAAAGACCTAAGAGAAAACACTAAGATATACCTGTGAAGAAGGTTCCACAGGAAGAGCGCTATGTACCGACAAAGGCTGTCGAGATGGTCAATACCGCAAAGACATCCTTTCTGGTTCTCTTGACAGGAGGAGGGATCACCCCTGAAGGAACTTGACGCTTCAACGGGTTACTCAGGGGTGCTTCCTCCTCTCTTCCTTCCTGTGATGTACTAGAGTCATCTGTCGATCTACTCCCCGACGAGGCAAGCCCTTGATGGCGCTCTAAGGATAATCGCGGTGTCTCGAACTTCATCCGCTCGAGCAAGCTTCGCTCTCGATCGTAGTCCGATGAGAAGTTATTCGTAATATAGTAAAACTTCATGACAGAATATAAGATGCGAGTCTCTTCATGTATAGAGGGGATCTAAACTTCGTTCAAGTACATCCGATATTATAATAACATCATACACGGGCACCATCTGTTTGCCATGAAATATAAAAGAACAGAACAATTATCGGAGGACCGGACTTTTACTTCACGTTACAAACTCGCTTTTACAAAGAAAGCCTAGGAACGAAAACCTAGGTACAACAATCTAAGTACAATTGTTTATTTTAGATTCTGGGGGGTGACGATAGAGGCTCGGGAAGGCGACGGCAGCCCTGCCTTACTCCTTGGATGATCGGTATGCAGCCTTGGCTCCTGTGAAGAGATGGTTGGCGTTGATGAAGAAATGCTCTTCTTGCTCTCCTTGGGTTGCTCTTCTGACTTCTCTCTTTCTCTGTGTATTTTCTCTCTGATTATTAGGGGGGAGCTCTTTCTGTCTCTCTCCTTCTGATCGTCTATCTTTTACAAGGGAATGGCACCTTGCTATTTATAATAGTGGGGGCATCATTAGGGTTTGGATGATTACCCATTCTCAAAGTGGCAGTGGCCTGATGTATCATCAATCTGGACCATTCGTTTAAGGCGTGAAGGATCTGGCCATAAATGGGGATAGTATTGAATCATGTGAATGATTAATGCTGATTGCTTTAAATCTTCATGATTGGTTGTGTCAAGCTTGGATCTCTCACCACGTGTCCCATTGGCTTGATTATGAATGATATGACCTGATCTCATTAATTATGAGGATAACGTTAAATATGGTCATTGGGATCTGGTAAATCTCTGATTGATCTGCATCCCATAATCATCCTTGCTACCAGCCGTCAAGTCGTGGGGGCCATTGAATCTCTGCCACGTGTCTTAATAGTGGACCCTGTCAAAACCGCATGATATCCATGAACCGTATGAGACAGCGTCTCAGTGAGCCGCATAGGTATAGTATTTGCGAGCCGCATGGGATGGTTTCTCGGTGAGCCGCATAAGTATAGTACTCATGAGCCGCATAGGATGGCTTCTTGGTGAGCCGCATAAGTATAGTACTCATGAGCCGCATGGGATGGCTTCTTGGTGAGCCACAGGAAGATGGTTCTTACCAGCCGCATGGGATGGCCTCTTGGTGAGCCGCAGGAAGATGATTCTTGCCAGCCGCATGAAGCTGTTCTTCAAGTGAGCCGCATGGGAGTAGCCACGTGGCAATCTCGGATCGTGTCGGAGATTTTCTTCTGTTTCTAAAGAGTCTGTCATTATGACAGGGCTATTATGACACTTTATGTCAGAGCCGTCAGCTGTCAAATTATGGCAGAACATTAAATAGGGCCATTGCTCTATGGCCAGCTGTGTGAAGGGGTCCCATGGGGACACATGGCGTTGATCGAGCCGCATATCTCAGTTGGTCGTATGTGAGCCGCATGTACTTCTGAACCGCATGCGGCTAGGGGGCTCTTTGAACCGCATACGATTGTCCCTATGTAAGCTGCATGGACTCTCCTGCAACGAGCCACATGAGACTAAGAGTCTCTCTGAATCGCATAGGACCACTCCTGTATGAGCCGCATGGGGTTCTCCTGTTCTGAGCCGCATAGATCATTATTCTGATATTTTCCATGCTTCTACAAGACCCCCTTCAAAGTTTTCAATTTGCAAAATTGAAATACTTTAAATAAGAAGCATGGCCTTTGCTGTCACGACCCGCACCCTAGAGTAAGGGCACGAGACGTGGGTACGTCCAGCCTACGCCGCAGTGTCGACGGTAGAACGTTGTCCTAGGTCAAACATCTAACAATATAAAGGTACCTGTACAGTATATACTCTCCGAATGGAGGTGACATAGCAGATACAGTCTCAATCACAACTAAGGTAGAGCGAGATAAAAGATAGGTAAAACATGAAATCCAAAAAAGATACAACAGATAGAAGTCTAAGTGTCTAAGATACACAAACCCAGAAAACATCTCAAAGCTCAATACCGTAATCCATAGAATAAATACAACTCAATACAACTGAAATAACTAACTATACAACCTCTACTGTGTCTCCTCTAGGCTAGCAGGCAACCTCCAGGCTATCTGTAAAATTTATCAACAGGTCCAGTCAGGACATGAACGAGCACATCTCATCTAGAAAATCCATGTAAATGACAGAGAACTATACAGCAGTTATAGACAGTTATATTGATGAAAATGGCAGTTTATATTCAGGTGATGGTAAGAAAGAGAGATAAAGTGCAAGGAAAGTAAATACTAAACAAGAGAAGAATTATAGCAATAAAGACTGTAAAAATAGAACTAGCTGAACCAGGGTAATATGATATAAAGTCCAGACAGAAAATATAACCAGTATAAAACCTATGTAAATCCAGTACGGGATAAATCTAATACAAGATGAATCCAGTAAGGAACGATTCCAGTTATAGTGATCAACGATTCCAGGGTGAGTCCAGCCTATACTCTAGCAGTGTGTTTTAAAATACCGAGTTCGACATGTAAACGGCTGTGGGTAATCAGGCACATCCCTCACTGATCAGGCGAGAGATGGCTATGCTTCCAGTAGATTCCAGTAGGGAGATTCTAGATTGGGGTATGTCTACATGTCTCACTCTAGTATTTCCCCTCCCAGCAAGTGAATCCAGAATTTCGACACAATGATTCAAGATAAGTCTAGCCAAAATATAATGATACCAGTAAATGATTCCAGTAAATGATTCCAG
Source organism: Iris pallida (assembly GCA_029216955.1). Taxonomy (NCBI): domain Eukaryota; kingdom Viridiplantae; phylum Streptophyta; class Magnoliopsida; order Asparagales; family Iridaceae; genus Iris; species Iris pallida. Next base: position 3,544,411 of record JANAVB010036420.1, on the reverse strand, counting down.
TAAAATGATTCCAGTTAAATGATTCCAGTAGGTGATTCCAGTAATAGAGATGATACCAGTAATAGAGGCCAGAAAATAAAAGTGTGTCGTATACATGAATCCAGAAATATCCACACGTGTTGTAACAGAGAATCGCATACAACTAACTAGAACTGAAGTACAGTAATTGACAAGTAAATGAGAGAACTATCAGAGAATGTACTCGCCTGATGTCTGAATGTCCAAGGTAAAGATACTGTCCGAGGAGAGGTGTCTGGATCCTAATTAGAACAGCACAAGTCACAACATATCCAGAAGGATAATATAAAGTACTACAATGCATTCTACATGAATCTAGGTCAAACTAGGCCAAAGTCAACCCTTGGTCAACTCTGGTCAACTGTACTAGTCAAACTAGGTCAAACTAGGTCATGTCCAACCCATCAAGTCTTACTAGGCCTAACCAAGACTATCCTAGCAAGCACACATCAATACAAGGCTATACAAGCCAACATACACCCAACTCTATATAGCATGCAATTATTCAATACTCAAATAGGCAAGAATTAACATTGGATATACACTAGGTAATCTATTACTTTAAGCTATATATGTCTACACATATATACACATGCATATATTGGTATTCAACATTAGGTCTATAATCATGGCATTTCAAATGGTTATACAAACTTCTATATTACAACACAATATGCTAACATATATATAATATACATACATAGCTAAGTTAACTATATTCATAATTACTTATTTAAGAGGCTATGTGTGTGTATGTGAACATGGAAAAGGGGCAAGTGAGGGTTAAATGGGCATACATAGTGTATACATATCAAAGAGTGTCAAAGTGTAAGTGAACAACGTGTCAAGTGTGATAGTATCAATATAGTGTAAGGGGTTACATGAGGTAATATAGGATTTGTGTTAACATAGAACATCACATCTCATTAACTTGTATATTGCATACATTACATCTATTATTATATTACATTCATGCTTGCATTCATTTATCATTCATTTATTCTCTTGCACCACTATATGCACCATACATTACATACTATGGAACCTACATATTCATTACAAGCTATACTTATACATGCTTACAATAGATAGGATACTTATACCTCATACATCATTTATTTAACCATTTACTCATGCTTGCATTCTCTATTTAATTACATAATGTATATACATTAACATGAATTAAAATCAAATAGAACATTATATTACACACAAGGGTGCACAAAATGCATATGCCAAATAGTAACTTCTACTAATAATCAATACTATACCATCTCAGCATGAATTAAAATTTAGGATTAAAGTATGTTATAGATCTATGTGTTAGCTTTCCGAAACTTCAAACGGATCGCGTTTTCGTTTCCGAAAACTCCCGGAATCGCAAAAACATCGAGAACGCATTTGTTCTTCGTACAGCTGACACTCAAATAATTCTCCATAAAGTTACAGAAAGAATTAGGCCTGTTAATATATGTTTTTGGAAAGCTATCTTTAATACGCTTCTTTTAAAAAAACGGAAGATTAAACCGAGCTTTGAGCTAGAAGTTATGGTATTTCTAAGTTAGGGCTGAAATTAAAAACGTGGATAAAAATCATGACGGATTTAGGTAGTTTGAGACAAAAGAACACAAGTATATAACATAATATATCAAGAACTCACTCTCTACACTAATATATATATATGAGACACTATAGAACACATCTTCAATACAAAAATATGAGATTAAATATGTAATAATTCATTCATACATAACAACAACACATAGTGTGTCCAAATTTAGGATTTTTCCACATGGACACAACCACAACACAAAGGACACTCCTATGATCTTGAAATGGACACAAAATAGACACAAATGGAGATACAACCATGGGGTCATTCCTATGGGTTCAAAATAGACCTATATGCATGAGGAAATGAAAAGGAGAAGGGATTTATACCTCCCGGTAGATCGAATCGAAGAAAAACCTTCCCGGAGCGACACCGATACGTAGAGATTCCAAAAGGACATGAACGAGCTCCGAATCCTCCCAAACTTGGGTAGCTTCCTCCTTGGCTAGAATGGAGAAGGAAAGAAGAAGATTTGGTGGTTAAATGGAAGGATTTGGTGAAGAAATTGCTAGGGATTGCTCTCTAGGAATTTGGGGAAGAACAAGAGAGAGAGTGTGGATGAGAATAATGAAATGAACTTGAGCCTATCCTCTCCCAAAGTGGCTGGCCATATGGAGCTATTTGTCCTATTATGGTAAGGTCCAAAATGCCCCCACTAACCTATTCTATTAGTATCAGGAAAGGGCTAATTGGTTGGGGCTAAATTAGTCATTCTAAAGTCTCTAATCACACTAACCTTATCAATAATAATTAGTCTAACCTCTAACTAAAATATTTCTATCATGTGAACTAAAATTAATATCATGTGGGCCATGCCTAACTAGTGTGTGGGTCCCACTAGAGTCAAACTACCCCCGGGTCCCCGTTTCAAGTCGGATTGAGTTGAAATTCGAACCCGACTCAAATAATCCCAAAACAATATCATAAATAATAAAATAAATTTCAAAAATATTTCAAAAATACAAAATGACAAAATACCCATGTTCCTGAAAACTGGGGGTGACAAATTCCTCGAAATTAAAACCAAACAATAGTAAAATGTCAAAATTACAAGTCATAATTTTAAATAGTTTAAAAATGATTAAAAATCACCAAAAATCATAATATGAAATAATAATCAATAAATAATAATTATAATTACAAAATTTCAAAATTACCATCATTTGGAAAACTCGATGTTACAATCCTACCCACCTTATAAAAATTTCGTTCTCGAAATTAAGATGATCGCACCCCCTTCTATGTCAAACATATTCAAGGGTCAATCACTAGTCAATTTCTCAACATCCAAGTACTTGGTCATCAACTGGTCAACTTCTTAGGGTTTTACCGATGCTAGCTATCTAGGTGTTGGCAACTAGAATTTAGCAAAAGAGAAACTCTATAATAGACTAGCTCTTAACTTCCCAATCCTATCAAGTCACCTATAACTAAATACCTACAAGCTAAGCACATGAATATCAAATACCACATATATATATATATATATGCTCAAGAACAACAACACATCACATATATCCTAAGTATATCATCTATATATATATATATATATATATACATGACTGATCAACCAAGGGTTAAGGCAGACTAAACTTATAAGGGTCTGAATCAATGCTTAGAACAAGGCTAAGGATGAATGGTCTGAATCAAGGGGACATGGTATCTAGTGAAGGGTCTGCACACTGCCTATAAAGGTGAGCAACACAAAGAAACTCAACACGAAGAGAACTTAACTAAAATGGAAAACTGAACCATGTATAAGCTAAACAACATGTTTATACCCTATACAACAATGGCCTATAGATACCAACTAACCTATATCCCATATGCCAATATCATCTGTAATCTATCTATGCAAATAGACCTCTCGGTCTTAGGTGAAACTATAACTATACTCAAAGGCAGGCTCTGGTCATGGGTGTCTCACTGGAAAAGGTAAGGGAAAGTAGTAATAATCATCAAGGCTGTAAGGCATACTAACATCCTATGTGTAACTGGTTGGTATTATAGATAACAGAAGAATTATCTGCAATGGGTTACTATTCTAACACCAATGCTAACTATCACCTCTAGGGTACAGACACTCAACAAGTCATCATACCATTATACTATGAAGGAACTACCTATGAATAAGCTCTACAAAACTAAATATCCCTACTCCTAAGTCATTTATAACAATCAAAAGGGTATGATGTTTAAACCTTCTCAAGATACAATCTGTTAATCATATGCGTCTGTCCAAAATCATCTTGTCCAGAGTCTTCATCATGCTAGTGAGCAAGGCTACGATAATCACAGAGTCCTTGACTAAGGTACGTACCTCTAGGTTTATGGTATTTAAAATTTTCGTACTGTCGTATGCGACGGTGAAAACCTTAAATTCCCATACCCGAGAATACATCCAAAATCTGACTATATATCCTCACTATGCCAACTAACACGACTATCGAGGATTCTAGATCCCATGATTTAGGCGACCTAGCCCATATGATTTTCTCAGAATGTAAAACTCCTATTTTTTTAAAATTATTTATTATTATTTTATTAGACTTCAAATTTAATTTATGCAATTTATGATTTTTATTATTTATTTTATTAGAAATGACCTTAGCCATTGTTGAATTTTGGAACACAAGACTACCATGAATTTTGGCACGGAAGATGTAGCAGTGGGCCTTGACTAGTGTATCAACCATGTCATGGGAAGCCTAGCCATGGTGAAGAGCGAACTAGGAAAACCAGGCCAAGTTGCGACTCAACCTCCACCGACAAATTTATTTATATATTAATTTAAATTTTTGACTTTTAAGCGACCCGGTTGACCAATTCAGTCCGAACTGGGTCCGAACCAAATTTTAGCCCATGTAAGCAGGTAGTGTGACCAAATGTGGCCATGTAGACATATTTTATGTACTTAGAAATATTTTCTAATTTAATTTAGAATTTTATGTGCAATTGCTAATTATTTAAATATTGGTACAATTATTGGTATTTTATTATTAAATAAATTTTTACAAGATTTTACATGTTCCTGGACCCAGATGAGGGTGTACGGTATGAGTTCACCCATTGGGACGATTTTATAAAATTATTATTATTAAAGTTAGTTTGTGAAAATTTATTAAACATTTTATTCTATTAAGATATTTAATTTTGAGTTGATTTATTGTGAGTTGAATTTATATATATATATATATATATATATATATATATATATATATATATATATATATATATATATATATATATATATATATATATAGATATGCTCAAATATAATAAATAATTGGGTAGTTGACTTTTAAATGGTATTTGAATTTTTAATAGATTTTTGGTGTATTTATAGATATATACATATATAGATATAAATATTTATATTTAAAAGTTTGAAAAGATAAAGAAAAAATTTGAAAGAAAAGAAAAAGAAAAAAAAATATTAGAAAAACCAATTGCTTGGGTTGGCCGCCCACTTTGTTCCAAGCTGTAGCAGCAATAATAGGCGCCCCCCCCTTTATAACATTCAACAGCAAATAGGTTAGTTGGCCGAAACCTATGTTTATATATATATATATATATATATATATATATATATATATATATATATATATATATATATATATATATGAGTTTTAGAAACCCAAAATCCTAATTTCTTCTCCATCTTCTTCCTCCTCTCTTCTCCATCCTCTTCTTCCTCTCCTCGACGTGCGTGCCCAACCTCGTCGGAGCGACAGCAGTTCCGTCTTCCGGTCATCGACAACAACAACAACAACAACTACAGATTCCCACTTTAAGGTAACCCACTTCCCCGATTAATTTCTCTGCCAATTCTCTTCCGATTTTTGATCCGTAAATTCGTATAGAAAGTCCCCATGAACCTCTATCATCACTTCAAATAGATTTATTTATTCCGCAATAAATTCAGTTTTTAATTAAATTAAATATCTCGAAAAATCAGTTTTCAAAAACATTAAAAACCCCGTACGAGGTACGTCCCGACAACTCGGGCGACCCCATCATGTACCAAAAATACCGAAAGGTCCGTATCGAATTTGTGGACGTGCAAGAATTGACGGGATTCAAATTGGTTGCGTGTGCGCAACGAAATTGGTCCGTATCCGTCGATTTTTGCGTATCAGGCTTTTTGGATTTTCTCAATTATTTTGTGCACACTCATCAAATCGCAACGACACTTGCGCTATTGGACTCGAAATATTTTTCTGGTTCTGTGAGACAAGTTTGGTCCGATTCTGAGACCGTTGATCGGGACGCTATTTTGGCGGGCCCACATTCCCACTCAACGGGCGATTTTGTGCACAGCCCACCGGAATCCAAAATTGGACATACCGTTGGGTTCGTCTCGTCAAAACAAATCCGTAGACATGTAGTTTGACGACTTTAGAGACCGTAGGTTCTAGTGCGCATTTCGGTGCAAGGCGGGTCCAACGGCGGACATCGTTTTGACCCGAAATTACGATTTTACCTCTGTTCCAGAATTTGACTTTTGGACAGGCATTTCCTAGGTATATCTTCTTCACCGAGATCATTTTTGATGTTTGTTTCAGCATCTGGAGTCATCTGTGATTTGTGAGTTTTGGTGCTGACACTTGCTACTCTTGGATTTGCCTTTCTCGTACCGCAGGCAAGATACCTTGCCTTATTTACTGTTATAATTATATGCACCTTTATTTATTTATTTACTGCATATTTATTATCTGTTTTCAGTTGGATCCATTACTTGCTATTTTTTTTGTTCATTTTATTTTGCTTCAGTTATTTTTCCTTCTTGTCTTTTTGTATGCATATGGACCTAGTCTTAGCGAACTACCTTTTGCTAGTGTCCTTGGGAGGGAGAAGACAATGAAATGTATGGGCTACCCCAAATCCAATAGCTGTAGTAACTGCGTACTACAGTAGTCGAGTCGCGAGGGTCACTAGCCTCGAGCTATGTGGATCGAGGGTCATGTGGGCCGCTAGCCTCGAGTTATGCCGGCTGATAGTATTGGTATTGACGTGTGTGTATTGTGAGTTGTTACCTTGTCCTGGGGGAGTCAGCCTTCACCTGCCCATACATCGAGATGTCTTCTAAATTGTCTGCTAGAAAGGTTAGGAGACCTTAGCAAATTTCATGTTCCAATCATGGCATGGGAAAGTGTCACATCGCGGAATAGTAAGTTACCCCTTGTCCTTGTTTGGTTGTAGGGGTAGCCTACTGTTTCGATGATGGGATATTGAACCGTGTTATAGTTTGGACGCTTTTACTTTATCTTTATTTTATGGTGCATTTATATTCAGTTCATATGGCATGTTCTTCCTGTATCTTGTTACGTCCCTCTGAGGACCTGGTTATCTCTCCAGGTGTGTGTGCTTCTGTGATATTGCAGGTGTTCTAGTCGAGGCCGTGATCTTCTCCATCTTTCGAAGATGATTGCACTTGGCTAGTCTTGTTATTCCATCTATTCCTTCTTGTACCTTTTATTTGAGATAGTTGGTAGTGGACTTTGTCTCTACCCAACGTATTGTACAATGACTTATTACAGTTGATTATATCTTTTATTCTTCATTTGTGGATGAGATTAGATTACTCTTGGTTTACTGCATTTTACAGCTTATGTATTCATACAAGGTTTCCATATATTGGAGTATACTTCGTATGTATGCAGCTGGCATGGATACGTACCTAGTCCTAGGTATTTTGGGACTGGGGCGTTACATGTTTTTGTGGTGGCCCATACAGGTCTAGTTTGTCACTTCGGTTACGTAATTGTACCGATGTGAGCCTGCAACATAGGATTAGAATCTAGAAATCTCATCCATACAGCTTGACCTCTTCCCTTGGCTTCAAATTCCGAATTCTCGTTCGACTTCCTTGAACTGCATCTTGCTTGATTCCTTTCTACCGTTGATTCTTATTTTCGTGCTTAGTTTCAACTAGGAAGATGACTACACTAGTATATGCTCATAGGTCAAACACATGGCTAGATTGGTTATATTGGCAATTGGAATACATTCAAGACTCTAATTGAGTTAAAAAGGCTTTTTTGTGTGATTTAATGATTAGTAATTGGTAAAGTAGGATATTGCCACGGAAAGTTTTAATCTTTAGATTTCTAAATAGTAAATACCATAGATTGATACTGCAGTAAGGAACAAAAGAAAATATAGCTAGACTCTCTATACCCTTGATTTAAGAAATTGATTGGCTTTTTGAGATTTGATATTTATGATGTATTGGGTTATAGCTATACGTCTTGGAACAAATATAAAATTTAATTGATTTCGAGTTGTGATATTTATGATTTATTGGATTATGGTTATACACCTTTGAACGGTTATAAACTTGGTTTGAAAATGATCATAGCTTTTAAAAATGGCCATAGGAATTATTTAAATTTGAGTTGTACAACTTGCAATTTTCGTGTTTAGTAAATTTTAAATTTTAAGTGGAAGTAATGATGGTGAATTTTGGTTTAAAATATTTGAAAGTTATGAAAACGATTTTTGAGAAAATTTTTATGGTGTCCTTTGATTGAGGATTACAAATCTATTTAGATTTTTGGTAAAAAAAATTGACTGATAAGATTATTTGGAAATTTAGTTTAATGAGGGATTGCTAATATTAAAAATTTTGGGAGAATTTCGAAGGATGTGATGGAAAGTTATTTTGATTGATTAAAGGAAGTTACCATTTAAAAGTTGTGATTTTGTTGGAATAACTTAGCATGAATAGAAGTTAAAATTGATGAGAGCAATGAGCTTAATTTTGAGATTGCTTTTAATATGCTAAGAGTTTTATTATGAGTTATTTGAAATTTTTAGAGAGTTAAATTTTTGATTGATTGTAAAATTTTTATGGATTCGTAAATTATGAACGCTTGAGTTAAATAGTTGAATTTAAACGTTAATTTTGGAAAAATGTTAGTAGTAACGTGATAAAATTTTGCTTTGAGATTTATGAGAGTGATTTAAATTTTTATGATGAAATTGAACGACTTGCAGTGAATACAATTTTTGGTGGTTTATTTTTGAAAGTTTATTTTTGAAACTTTTGGAGGAACTTGAGTTAAATTTTAATGGTAGGCCCCAAGATAACCCTACTGAGTATTCCACACAAATTGCCATGTCATCCATGACCATGATAATAGTATATACACAAGTATTGTTAGTCATCTACCCAGCTATTTGACCGTATTTCCACCTCGGCTTACTCGACCTTCCTTAAATTCTAGATCTTTTAATTGCGACCTTCTAACCCACTTGCAATTTGAATAAGAATTTAATGGTTCCATAACTGTATCCATCTAGAAGACTATCTTCTCTCCGGAATTGTGTTCATAAATTATTTTACTGGATTTTTTAATTAATTTTATTTCATGCCTTAACTTGATCTTCTTTATTTTTGTGCATTAATTATCACCTCGTGAACTCCCACTTTCTATTTTAGATCTTTTTGGCATCCCTTACCGTGACTTGGATATTTGGAGCACAACACTAGGCTTTTTCTTCCAACAAAATTCATATGTAAGACCTAGACAAGTCCACCTTCATGTAGATATATCATGTCCCACTAAAATACGTCACCTTGTACACTATTTTCATGATATGACCTTCTGATCAAAATGGCCAAACTATAACCCTTACCATGATACCAATCTATTTTTTTCGACCACGAATAGGAATTCAACCTCGACTCAATCATTCGACCCGATATATGATTTTGTTCTACTTAATTCCGTAAATGCCTAACTTTGTGCTTACCTTGATTGCGTGACCCATTGTCCCATCACACTACTAGTTTAACTCTTGTAAGTTGGGTAGAATACCTCAACACCTAACAAACCTTTTTCCCTGTGAACCACATTGGTAAGTTCACTTAGACTATAAATTCAGAGGACCCTACTTATCTAGTTACCAAGCCATAAATGAAGAAACACTAGGATAACTGTATAGGCCCACACTACGGGCGAGCCTTAATTTTAAAAGATCTGGGACTATTTAAAATTTTTCTGCATCAGTACCTCCCTTGCTCATATTTTGACTATCTCATGCTGCTAATGTAGCTTCAGTTTTGCAAGCTTATTTCGTTATCAAGCTTGATCATGACATATTTTGCTGGGTGCACCCACTAACATATTGTCGAATCAGAACCGGTGCATGATGGTCTGATCAACCTATTGTACTTTGGTTCGCTTATCATATCTTATTCTATGCGGATGGAGACATAGTTAAACCTGCCTTAGGGTCTCATCCGCAACAGCCTTGGCAATTCTTCTTTGAATTATTTTCGTCGCCTATGAACCTCGTATTCGTACTCAATAGCCTCGTCTTTGAAACCTTTGTGGTTCTTGTCTTTTCTTATTTTGGAAAGACAAGGCACTGTACATGATAGATAGACGTAAGATATCACCTTTAGTTTCCCTATCAATTATTTATACACGAAATGTAGATAGCCACCGACCGACTCATGTGGCTATATCCTCGCCTTTAACTACTCCTCATTTCTCAACCCTAGAATTATTATCGTGCCTTTCCAAATGTTCTTGAGCACTCGAGAATGATTCTAATCATTCACTTAAATCAAACTCTCAATCGAGGCGATTAGTCTCCAGTTTCTCTTTAGGAACCACATCTCCCAAATGTCTAAATTATTTTCTTTGGTCTACTCACTTCCTTACTGTTCTCTAAAAATTGATATTCAACATTATGTTACCTTCACTAGTGATCCTTATTCAATAACCAATATTTTTGTATATATCAACTCCACAATTTTCTATTGCAGGGTGGTGTTGAACGCCGTTTTATCGCCTCCTCCAAAAATTTAATTATATTTTGGTATTGACGAACTCTTCCTATCCCTCAACCCTGTCTACCCTATTAATCCTAAATTTCGAGGACGAAATTCTTGTAAGTTGGGTAGGATGTAAAACCCCTATTTTTTTAAAATTATTTATTATCATTTTATTAGACTTCAAATTTAATTTATGCAATTTATGATTTTTATTATTTATTTTATTAGAAATGACCTTAGCCATTGTTGAATTTTGGAACACAAGACTACCATGAATTTTGGCACGGAAGATGTAGCAGTGGGCCTTGACTAGTGTATTAGCCATGTCATGGGAAGCCTAGCCATGGTGAAGAGCGAACTAGGAAAACCAGGCCAAATTGCGACTCAACCTCCACCGACAAATTTATTTATATATTAATTTAAATTTTCGACTTTTAAGCGACCCGGTTGACCAATTCAGTCCGAACTGGATCCGAACCAAATTTTAGCCCATGTAAGCAGGTAGTGTGACCAAATGTGGCCATGTAGACATATTTTATGTACTTAGAAATATTTTCAAATTTAATTTAGAATTTTATGTGCAATTGCTAATTATTTAAATATTGGTACAATTATTGGTATTTTATTATTAAATAAATTTTTACAAGATTTTACATGTTCCTTGACCCAGATGAGGGTGTACGGTATGAGTTCACCCATTGGGACGATTTTATAAAATTATTATTATTAAAGTTAGTTTGTGAAAATTTATTAAACATTTTATTCTATTAAGATATTTAATTTTGAGTTGATTTATTGTGAGTTGAATTTATATATATATATATATATATATATATATATATATATATATATATATATATATATATATATATATATGTAGATATGCTCAAATATATTAAATAATTGGGTAGTTGACTTTTAAATGGTATTTGAATTTTTAATAGATTTTTGGTGTATTTATAGATATATACATATATAGATATAAATATTTATATTTAAAAGTTTGAAAAGATAAAGAAAAGAAAAAGAAAAAGAAATATTAGAAAAACCGATTGCTTGGGTTGGCCGCCCACTTTGTTCCAAGCTGTAGCAGCAATAATAGGCGCCCCCCCCCCCTTTATAACATTCAACAGCAAATAGGTTAGTTGGCCGAAACCTATATATATATATATATATATATATATATATATATATATATATATATATATGAGTTTTAGAAACCCAAAATCCTAATTTCTTCTCCATCTTCTTCCTCCTCTCTCCTCCATCCTCTTCTTCCTCTCCTCGGCGTGCGTGCCCAACCTCGCCGGAGCGACAGCAGTTCCGTCTTCCGGTCATCGACAACAACAACAACAACAGATTCCCACTTTAAGGTAACCCACTTCCCCGATTAATTTATCTGCCAATTCTCTTCCGATTTTCGATCCGTAAATTCGTATAGAAAGTCCCCATGAACCTCTATCATCACTTCAAATAGATTTATTTATTCCGCAATAAATTCAGTTTTTAATTAAATTAAATATCTCGAAAAATCAGTTTTCAAAAACATTAAAAACCCCGTACGAGGTACGTCCCGACAACTCGGACGACCCCGTCATGTACCGAAAATACCGAAAGGTCCGTATCGAATTTGTGGACGTGCGAGAATTGACGGGATTCAAATTGGTTGCGTGTGCGCAACGAAATTGGTCCGTATCCGTCGATTTTTGCGTATCGGGCTTTTTGGATTTTCTCAATTATTTCGTGCACACTCATCAAATCGCAACGACACTTGCGCCATTGGACTCAAAATATTTTTCTGGTTCTGTGAGACAAGTTTGGTCCGATTCTGAGACCGTTGATCGGGACGCTATTTTGGCGGGCCCACATTCCCACTCAACGGGCGATTTTGTGCACAGCCCACCGGAATCCAAAATTGGACATACCGTTGGGTTCGTCTCGTCAAAACAAATCTGTAGACATATAGTTTGACGACTTTAGAGATCGTAGGTTCTGGTGCGCATTTCGGTGCAAGGCGGGTCCAACGGCGGACATCGTTTTGACCCGAAATTTACTCATGTTCCAGAATTTGACTTTTGGACAGGCATTTTCTAGGTATATCTTCTTCACCGAGATCATTTTTGATGTTTGTTTTAGCATCTGGAGTCATCTGTGATTTGTGAGTTTTGGTGCTGACACTTGCTACTCTTGGATTTGCCTTTCTCGCACCGCAGACAAGATACCTTGCCTTATTTACTGTTATAATTATACGCACCTTTATTTATTTATTTACTGCATATTTATTATCTGTTTTCAGTTGGATCCATTACTTGCTTTTTTTTTGTTCATTTTATTTTGCTTCAGTTATTTTTCCTTCTTGTCTTTTTGTATGCATATGGACCTAGTCTTAGCGAACTACCTTTTGCTAGTGTCCTTGGGAGGGAGAAGACAATAAAATGTATGGGCTATCCCAAATCCAATAGCTGTAGTAACTGCGTACTACAGTAGTCGAGTCGCGAGGGTCACTAGCCTCGAGCTATGTGGACCGAGGGTTACGTGGGCCGCTAGCCTCGAGTTATGCCGGCTGATAGTATTGGTATTGACGTGTGTGTATTGTGAGTTGTTACCTTGTCCTCGGGGAGGCAGCCTTCACCTGCCCATACATCGAGATGTCTTCTAAATTGTCTGCTAGAAAGGTTAGGAGACCTTAGCAAATTTTATGTTCCAATCATCGCATGGGAAAGTGTCACATCGCGGAATAGTAAGTTACCCCTTGTCCTTGTTTGGTTGTAGGGGTAGCCTACTGTTTCGATAATGGGATATTGAACCGTGTTATAGTTTGGATGCTTTTACTTTATCTTTATTTTATGGTACATTTATATTCAGTTCATATGGCATGTTCTTCCTGTATCTTGTTACGTCCCTCTGAGGACCTGGTTATCTCTCCAGGTGTGTGTGCTTCTGTGATATTGCAGGTGTTCTAGTCGAGGCCGTGATCTTCTCCATCCTTCGTAGATGATTGCACTTGGCTAGTCTTGTTATTCCATCTATTCCTTCTTGTACCTTTTATTTGAGATAGTTGGTAGTGGACTTTGTCTCTACCCAACGTATTGTACAATGACTTATTACAGTTAATTATATCTTTTATTCTTCATTTGTGGATGAGATTAGATTACTCTTGGTTTACTGCATTTTACAGCTTATGTATTCATACGAGGTTTTCATATATTGGAGTATACTTCGTATGTATGCAGCTGGCATGGATACGTACCTAGTCCTAGGTATTTTGGGACTGGGGCATTACACAGAAGAATAACAACACAACAAAAGAGTAACATGACAAAATTAATCAATCAACAAAGAACAGATGGAATCGGATTTCAAGGTAATTATAAAAGACAATTACGGAAATAAAATTGAGAAGAACGGAACTTGCAGCAAGATCTCCAACGGTCTGTGCATCCTCGACTATCCTGACGATAGCTCGCCCTGTTGGTTTCCTCCAGCCTGATGCTGATACTGCACAAATCTCTGCTGCTGATGCTGCATAAATCGCTGCTGTTGAGAGAAATCGGAAACGAAAGGAAAAGTCTCTGTACAGACGGAGGTGCACCTCCAATGTAGCAGAAACGCCAATATGAGTCGGTACAACAGAAGCTGCGATCTCGAGGCCCTGATGAACAGGACGAGAGGTGGCCAGCCTCTCGATAGTATCCCCCGAACCGAAGCGATGAGATCGTGTCTTCATAACCATCATGAAGACAGATCAAAACAAGAAGCGATTTCTGAGAATGAAGCAAAAATTCAAAGGAGAACAGTTTATATTCAAGGGAAGTCAACAAGCAACAATTTTAGACAAAAGGAATCAGAATAAGAGTTTTTCCTAATGTGATTGAGTACCTCCAAAAATATCCTAATCCTATTGCAGGCTGTAGTGATACTCTAGTTCGAATACCACTACATAAACTTGACCTGCATGGGCCACCACTAAAAATGTGTCACGACCCGCACCCTAGAGTAAGGGCACGAGACGTGGGTACGTCCAGCCTACGCCGCAGTGTCGGCGGTAGAACACTGTCCTAGGTCAAATATTTAACAATATAATGGTACCTGTACAGTATATACTCTCCGAATGGAGGTGACATAGCAGATACAGTCTCAATCACAACTAAGGTAGAGCGAGATAAAAGATAGGTAAAACATGAAATCCAAAAGAGATACAGCAGATAGAAGTCTAAGTGTCTAAGATACACAAACCCAGAAAACATCTCAAAGCTCAATACAGTAATCCATAGAATAAATACAACTCAATACAACTGAAATAACTAACTATACAACCTCTACTGTGTCTTCCCTAGGCTAGCAGGCAACCTCCAGGCTATCTGTAAAATTTATCAACAGGTCCAGTCAGGACAGGAACGAGCACATCTCATCTAGAAAACCCAAGTAAATGACAGAGAACTATACAGCAGTTATAGATAGTTATATTGATGAAAATGGCAGTTTATATTCAGGTGATGGTAAGAAAGAGAGATAAAGTGCAAGGAAAGTAAATACTAAACAAGAGAAGAATCATAGCAATAAAGACTGTAAAAATAGAACTAGCTGAACCAGGGTAATATGATATAAAGTCCAGACAGAAAATGTAACCAGTGTAAAACCTATGTAAATCCAGTACGGGATGAATCTAATACAAGATGAATCCAGTAAGGAACGATTCCAGTTATAGTGATCAACGATTCCAGTGTGAGTCCAGCCTATACTCTAGCAGTGTGTTTTAAAATACCGAGTTTGACATGTAAACGGCTGTGGGTAATCAGGCACATCCCTCACTGATCAGGCAAGAGATGGCTATGCTTCCAGTAGATTCCAGTAGGAAGATTCTAGATTGGGGTATGTCTACATGTCTCATTCTAGTATTTCCCCTCCCAGCAAGTGAATCCAGAATTCTGACACAATGATTCAAGATGAGTCCAGCCAAAATATAATGATACCAGTAAATGATTCCAGTAAATGATTCCAGTAAAATGATTCCAGTTAAATGATTCCAGTAGGTGATTCCAGTAATAAAGATGATACCAGTAATAGAGGCCAGAAAATAAAAGTGTGTCGTATACATGAATCCAGAAATATCCACACGTGTTGTAACAGAGAATCACATACAACTAACTAGAACTGAAGTACAGTAATTAACAAGTAAATGAGAGAACTATCAGAGAATGTACTCGCCTGATGTCTGAATGTCCAAGGTAAAGATACTGTCCGAGGAGAGGTGTCTGGATCCTAATTAGAACAGCACAAGTCACAACATGTCCAGAAGGGTAATATAAAGCACTACAATGCATTCTACATGAATCTAGGTCAAACTAGGCTAAAGTCAACCCTTGGTCAACTCTGGTCAACTGCACTAGTCAAACTAGGTCAAACTAGGTCATGTCCTAACCCAGCAAGTCTTACTAGGCCTAACCAAGACTATCCTAGCAAGCACACATCAATACAAGGCTATACAAGCCAACATACACCCAACTCTATATAGCATGCAATTATTCAATACTCAAATTGGCAAGAATTCACATTGGATATACACTAGATAATCTATTACTTTAAGCTATATATGTCTACACATATATACACATGCATATATTGGTATTCAATATTAGGTCTATAATTATGGCATTTCAAATGGTTATATAAACTTATATATTACAACACAATATGCTAACATATATATAATATACATACATAGCTAAGTTAACTATATTCATAATTACTTATTTAAGAGGCTATGTGTGTGTATGTGAACATAGCAAAGGGGCAAGTGAGGATTAAATGGGCATACATAGTGTATACATATCAAAGAGTGTCAAAGTGTAAGTGAACAATGTGTCAAGTGTGATAGTGTCAATATAGTGTAAGGGGGTACATGAGGTAATATAGGATTTGTGTTAACATAGAACATTACATCTCATTAACTTGTATATTGCATACATTACATCTATTATTATATTACATTCATGCTTGCATTCATTCATCATTCATTTATTCTCTTGCACCACTATATGCACCATACATTACATACTATGGAACCTACATATTCATTACAAGCCATACTTATACATGCTTATAATAGATAGGATACTTATACCTTATACATCATTTATTTAACCATTTATTCATGCTTGCATTCTCTATTTAATTACATAATGTATATACATTAACATGGGTTAAAATCAAATAGAACATTATATTACACACAAGGGTGCACAAAATGCATATGCCGAATAGTAACTTCTACTAATAATCAATACTGTACCATCTCAGCATGAATTAAAATCTAGGATTAAAGTATGTTATATATCTATGTGTTAGCTTTCCGAAACTTCAAACGGATCGCGTTTTCGTTTCCGGAAACTCCCGGAATCGCAAAAACACCGAGAACGCATTTGTTCTTCGTACAGCTGACACTCAAATAATTCTCCATAAAGTTATAGAAAGAATTAGGCCTATTAATATATGTTTTTGGAAAGCTATCTTTAATACGCTTCTTTTAAAAAAACGGGAGATTAAACCGAGCTTTGAGCTAGAAGTTATGGTATTTCTAAGTTAGGGCTGAAATTAAAAACGTGGATAAAAATCATGACGGATTTAGGTAGTTTGAGACAAAAGAACACAAGTATATAACATAATATATCAAGAACTCACTCTCTACACTAATATATATATATATGAGATACTATAGAACACATCTTCAATACAAAAATATGAGATTAAACATGTAATAATTCATTCATACATAACAACAACACATAGTGTGTCCAAATTTGGGATTTTCCCACATGGACACAACCACAACACAAATGACACTCCTATGACCTCGAAATGGACACGAAATAGACACAAATGGAGATACAACCATGGGGGTCATTCCTATGGGTTCAAAATAGACCTATATGCATGAGGAAATGAAAAGAAGAAGGGATTTATACCTCCCGGTAGATCGAATCAAAGAAAAGCCTTCCCGGAGCGACACCGACACGTAGAGATTCCAAAAGGACACGAACGAGCTCCGAATCCTCCCAAACTTGGGTAGCTTCCTCCTTGGCTAGAATGGAGAAGGAAAGAAGAAGATTTGGTGGTGAAATGGAAGGATTTGGTGGAGAAATTGCTAGGGATTGCTCTCTAGGAATTTGGGGAAGAACAAGAGAGAGAGTGTGGATGAGAATAATGAAATAAACTTGAGCCTATCCTCTCCCAAAGTAGCTGGCCATATGGGGCTATTTGTCCTATTATGGTAAGGTCCAAAATGCCCCCACTAACCTATTCTATTAGTATTAGGAAAGGGCTAATTGGTTGGGGCTAAATTAGTCATTCTAAAGTCTCTAATCACACTAACCTTATCAATAATAATTAGTCTAACCTCTAACTAAAATATTTCTATCATGTAAACTAAAATTAATATCATGTGGGCCATGCCTAACTAGTGTGTGGGTCCCACTAGAGTCAAACTACCCCCGGGTCCCCGTTTCAAGTCGGATTGAGTTGAAATTCGAACCCGACTCAAATAATCCCAAAACAATATCATAAATAATAAAATAAATTTCAAAAATATTTTAAAAATACAAAATGACAAAATATCTATGTTTCTGAAAACTGGGGGTGACAAATTCCTCGAAATTAAAACCAAACAATAGTAAAATGTCAAAATCACAAGTCATAATTTTAAATAGTTTAAAAATGATTAAAAATCACCAAAAATCATAATATGAAATAATAATCAATAAATAATAATTATAATTACAAAATTTCAAAATTACCCTCATCTGGAAAACTTGATGTTACATTTGCTGACCGCATAGATGATTCAGCCGCATGGATTTATCTGGCCGCATGAGCTTGTTAGGCCGCATAGACTTTTTGCCACGTGTCCCAACCACGTGTGCAAATCTTCTGCCTTAAATGCCCTTGATTCGCCGCCTCTTGGGGGAGGATCCCAAGGGTCAGTTTTGTTTTGACCGAAGTGTTTTTCCTTTATTCTTTTAGGCGGCGCGTGGATCGAGGCGTTTGTTTTGATTTTTCGGGCCTCCTTCGCCTATAAATAAGAGTGATTTTATTCTTTGAGGGTTTCTTTACCTTCTCCTCTTTGCTCGAACTCCTTGTTGCCGACTTCCTCTTCGTCTTCTCTCATCCACGATTGCCAATGGCTCCCAAGAAGACTACTGCTGCTACGGGCAAGAAGGCCGCGTCGTCGTCTGTGGCAGTGAAGGACAAGAAGGCCACGTCTTCATCGACGGCGGCGAACGTGGCGGCTCCTCCGCCGGCTGACGTGCCTGTTTTTCACCCCGACGTTCACCCGCCTATTGCTGGTAGGACCATCAACATAAACTGTCACGGCTATGCCGCATATTTTATGCGCGAGCCTGTATTTCCAAGTATGCTGCGTGTCCGACTCATGTTCGAGTCGCGTGGGATATGACCTAGGTCTGAGCCGCATGAAAGTTGTTGTTTGCAGCCGCATAACTACTTCATCCTCAGGGCCGTATAAGCTCATTTGGACTGGACCGCATGAGCTTTTTCAAACTGAGCCGCATAAGCCTATTTCGGACTGAACCGCATAGGATCATTTGAACTAAACTGCATAAGCTCATCCGCACTGAACCGTATGGGCTCATCCGAACTGAACCGCATATGCTTCTTTCGAACCGAACCGCATAAGCTCATTCGGACTGACCCACATGGGCTCATCCGAACTGAACCGCATATGCTCCTTTCTAATCGAACCGTATAAACTCATTCGGACTGGCCCGTATGAACTCTTTCAAACTGAGCCGCATGAGGCTATACTGAGCTAAGCCGCGTAAGCATCACGTAGTTTGTGTTTCAACTATCTTTTTGACTTGTTTTTTTTGTTTTTCTCCAGTAAATCTGCCAGTAAATCCTGCGGGGGAACTTATAGTGGGCTCAAATCAATTCGCCTTGGGCGTGCGTCTTGACGACTTAATTAAGCACGTGTTGAATCAATTTCCTGCTGATGAGCCTTCGGAGAGGTTGAACGCCATCGAGAATCAGACCCTCCATTACCTCCGTTCCATGATGAATACTGGAAAGCTGGATGGATTATACCTGAAGCCTTCATTCCTCTTTGGGGATGCTTTAATCATAAAGAATTCTCGAGTATTAGAGATTTCCGAGAACTGGGATTTTTCTTTGGATGGGGTGGCGATCCATATTCCTCTCATAGAACGTCATTATCCTCTGTCGTGGTTCAATATGGTGTTGTTGGACATGAAGATGGTGTGTAACTTAACTCCTACCCAATCAGGGATGTTGATGGGCAACATCCATTATAACCCGAACATACGGTCAGCGTACGCGGGTAAGGATTCCGTCCTCCGGTACATGATGGGTCTGGCCCCGGGCTCTTTCATGAATGTATACGGTCTCAACTTCACACTCACTCAAGCTGATACCTTCCTGAATCGGCTCGCTCGCAAGAAATCTTATCCCGTTGGCAGGCTGGCATTGCTGAACTGGATAAACCCCACTTCTTCGTGGGCCCAGTTGACCACTTGGGTTCTGCAGACCTACGAAATATTCCTGCGGGAGGTGGGACTTTATCATGCCATTCGGGGCACTTGTCACGGGCTTTCCATCAATAAACCATTGTTCGTGGCGCTCTTGGAGATGTATAATCGGCGAACGGAGACGTTCTTTGCGCCCGGAGGAGAGTTGGGGCTTGCTCTCCATGAGATGTATACTGTCTCCAAACTTCCATGGGAGAACGAGCCTTTTGAGGTGTATACCCCGTCGAATGAGGAGTTCGAGGACTTGAACCGGCGATTCCCAGGTTTTGTTGCGGTGTATCAGGAGTTGCTGTGCCATCATAGTGCTTATCACCAGATGGCTATAAAAAAGGAGGATAGCTCAGAAGGGACCGCTCCCCACACTACATCCTGGGTCAATTATCTTTTTAAAGTTGATCCTTCTGGCGGGGTTACTCCTCGAACCGCTCGTACCCAGGGAGAGATAAAGGACCTGATGTCGGGCGTCAAGAAGTTGCGGTCCAAGAGCGACATATTCGGGAGTCAAACTGACTCTCTCAGCTATTTTTACTATGGCACTAGGCCGATGTCAGAGAAGGCGCTTCTGGCTGGATTTTTAATGATATGGCTACGGAACTGCGTAGTCTCGGGAGGGGCAGGTTCTATTGAGAGGATCAGCCGCCACTTCATTCTCCCTGCCGTTAAGCTGGTATTTGGAGTTAGACTGGCTCTTCTTCCTGCTATGGTGTGTAGCATACACCATGGTCTTCGAACATTCTCGTCCAAGGTTATTGCACACAATAAGACGCTGGATTTTGAGCGCATAGAGCTGCCTTTCCACTATTTGATGGGGTGGTTGGCGATGCACTACAAGTCTTTGATGGGACCTGGAATAACGGAAGATGCTACAGATAAAGACGCTTTCCTTTTCAAATGCCATCGCCGGTCTTGGGAATACAATACTATGCCATCTTGTCGGAGGGCGCTGGCGAGGGTGGATGGGTGTGACTTTTTTGTGTCTGTTTCTCATTTTTCTGATGAGGAAGTGAGGAGTGTATACCTTGATGGTACCGGACCTTCTCACTTTTTGTCTCCGAATATGCTCACCTGGTTGCGCAACATCCGCCCCGCGCATCTGGTTTATCGTAACTGTGATAATGTGTACCTGGAGCCCTACCTACCCAGTAGGTTTTTCTGCCAATTCGACTATAGCCAGTTATTCCTTGATTGTCCCAACCCTTGCTTGGGCTTTGAAGGTAGCGTCCTTGATGGTGTCAGGGCGTGGAATTACTAAGACGCTTATCATACTCGAGCCAGCTTTTCGGTCCCCGATGCTAAGGCACCGAGGGAAATTTTATACGTGGCTGCTTTGTATCATGTTATGGCGAACAAGCCTCCTGTTAATTTTGATCCGAGTACCAGTTTCATCGTGGGTACCGATTTAGAGGAGAAGCCCAAGGGGGCCAAGGCTAGAAAGCAACTAGCGCTCCAGACTCCCCTCCCTGAATCAGAGCCTTCCGAGTCGGCTGAGGAGGATGATGATCATGATAGCGGAGACTCCCTTTCCGGTGGGGGTGAAGAAGTATCGGATCAACCGCTTCCCGTACCCGATGAACTGGCGGAGGATCCGTTGCTTGCTACATAAGTGGAAGTAGTGAGGGAAGAACAGCCTCCCACTGTGTCTGGTCCCTCATGTAAACGAGTCAGACGTGAGTCTTCTGACAGCAGATCGACCTTTTCTGTGAAGAGAGCTGCCGTTAGATCTCGTGGATTACCTATTACCGAGAAGGGTGAAGGTGCAGACGATGTTCCGGAGGTAAGACCAAGTCGGAGTCATCTCTTTGTTGTGATTTTCTTTTCTCTTGGAGATATGACCTGACCATTTTTTCTTTGTAGGCGTCTGACGAACTAGGCTCTCCTGAACCGTCTACTGCCCCTGGCGTTGATCCGGCCCTTGCTGCTTTAATTAGCGACATGTGTGCCACGGTCCTTTCTGCGGGGGCTCTCTCAGCGGCGGTTGGAAGCTCCCAAGTTGCTGAGGCCTCGGCTAGGGATGACGAAGGTTTCCTCGGGTCCGTCTCTGAGATCACTGAACTTCAGCAAGGTGACGCAGATCTCGTTGCATCCCTTCCCGAGGGTGCAGGGACGGAGGAGCCTATTATACCTGACTCGGAGACTGTTGGTGAAGAGGCTACGGTGGCTGTAGGCGAACTTCAGCCTCCACACTCCTCCACTGGTAAGATAAGCCAAATATTGACTAAGGGGAGGGGGCTTACTTGCTCTATCAACATATCCTCCGGTTCAAATCGATTCATGGTTGCCTTGGCCCTACAGGTCCTGACCCTTTACTTCCTACCGCGGATGTTCTTGAGGAAGGCTCGGCCTGCCATGATCTGGAAGAAAGGAGCGTTTCCTCTCCTTCGCCGTCTCATGTCGAGGGGCCTCCCGCCAGCCCCGGGCAGATGGGAATGGAGCTGGCGATGGTCTCCACCTCATCCTCTGCTGGTCATACGGCTCCGGAGATTGACCTCTCGACCCTGCCGAGCATTCAAGTTCTGCGGGCCGCTGAAGAGGAGTTGGCCACTGTTCATGCGTCCTTCCTTGCGGAGTTTGTTTCTCTTGTGCCAGGAGCGGCAGATTCTGTTGCGTCTTCTTTAGCGTTGCCGGTTACACTCCCGTTGACACCGGCTTCTTCGAAGGCTCTGGATGAGGTGACGCAGGATGTGGTCGACAACTTCTATCGCCATTTAAAGAGGGGCATAGACGTTGCTGTAGAATGGAGGACCCCTTTTACTCTGTCTCTGCGGTGCGCTCGGGGTCAGGTTGCAACTTTGAAGTCTCTTCCTGGCGGGGTGGGGTTGGCTGCACTCCTGGAGCCTAAGTTGGCAGAGGCTAATCAGCTTGTGACCGAATTGCTGGCGATATGGCAGGCGGGCTTGCCTGCTGCGATTGAACGGGAGCGGGGCTTCCTCATTGCTGCTCGGGATAGGATCAAGCTTGCTCGAGATACTGTCGGGCCAGTTATGCAGGAAGACCTTGACAAGTTCTCCGCTTCGTATGACAGGCTGAGTCGTCGAAGTTAGGCTTCTCGGGCTCGAGAAGAGTCTGCTTCTCGTGGAATTGCTGACACGAAGGAGCGGATTCTCGCACTCCAGAAGGAGTTGGCCTTCTTAGAGTCAGAGCTGAAGATTGCTCAGACGAAACAGGAGTCAATCGTTCGGAAGGCCGAGAAGGTTTCCCGATCTTCTGTTAACTTGGAGCGGGCCTTTAAGAGATTCGAGGATAACTGGCAAGCCCATGCTCAACTGGAGGACGAGGCGGTGCTGACCCAAGAGGTGGAGCGTCGAGCTACCCAGAGGTTTGAAAGGTCGGTTGCCTTGCTGACGGACCGTCTCAGGGCGTTATGTGCCCCGGAGCAGTGATCAACTTTCTGTTTTCTTTTGCTTCTCTTTTTTCTTTTCTTTTTGTAAGGAATGTGATCCCAAATGATGTAGCATTTTGAATTTTGAATAAATGAGCATGTTTCAACTCATCTTCTCTTTCTTGTACTTGTGGCATTTGTGGAATTGGACTTGCTGGGGGATTATTTGTGGACCTGTTACCCTAGACGTACCTTGGTTTTAGGTACGGATAACAAGTTTGGTCAGGATATCCGAAACAGCCATGGCAAAGTGGTCATGGGTGCTCTCGGTATTGGGAAAAAGAATGCCGTAGAGCAGCTGGGCTCCCGGGGCATGGTGAGATGGTGGATTCATGCTAAGAAGCTTAACAAGGGATATTTGTGGACCTATTATCCTTGGCGTACCCTAGTTCAGGATACGGATAATAGGGTGAAAAGAAAACCAACATATTTGCTCAGAGGTTATAAGGACATGGCAAGCATGAGGGTTTTATCGTAGAATCTTCCTGCTCAGAGGTAATGAGGATATGGCAGGAGAGACTTAACGGAAGATATTCGTGGTCAACAGCGGACATTTGTGGTCAACAGAGGACTTTTGTGGTCAACAGAGGACATTTGGGGTCAACAGAGGACATTTGTGGTCAACAGAGGACATTTGTGGTCAACAGAGGACATTTGTGGTCAACAGAGGACATTTGTGGTCAACAGAGGACATTTGTGGACCTATTATCCTTGTCGTACTCCGGTTGTGGGTACAGATAATAGGTTGAAAGGGAACCGACATACTTGCTCAGAGGTAATGTGGACGTGGCAAGCATGAAGGTTTCTTCGACGGAGCCTTCCCACTCAGAGGTAATGAGGACATGGCAGGAGTGGGCTCAATGAAGAGGGGGTACACAGAACGACTCAGAGGTAGGAGAACGTGGAAGTTCTATGCGAGGGGACGGTTTGTTTTTGGTGGAAGTGAAAATGACTCAGAGGTAATGAGGACATGACCGTTTCAGAATTTTGTGGATCGATTACCCTTTTTGTATGCTTAGAGTACGGGTACATAACTCGGTAATTTAGAATATTGAGAAATTGTGTGTTCAGCGGCACCAGCGGGTACATGACTCGACAATCTGAAGGGAATGTGGAGGTGAGTTCAGCGGCACCAGCCGGTACATGACTCGATAATCTAAAATGTTGTGGATGTGAGTTCAGCGGTACCAGCGGGTACATGACTCGATGATCTGAAGAGAATGTCGTTTAGACATAATATTTCTTTAGGAACTTGCCGTTGACGGGCAACATGAGCAAGTCTCCGTTTTGTTTTGCAAAGCGGTAAGCACCGTTGGAGAATACTGTCTCAATGATAAATGGGCCTTCCCACTTTGGCTGGAATTTATCGACGGTCTTGTGAGTCATGACCATCGGCCTCCGTACTGCCAGAACGAGATCGCCCACCTGGAATGTTCTAATTTTGACCTTCTTGTTGAAGGCTCCGGAGATGCGTGCTTGGTATAGCCCAATTCGTTGCTGAGCCAAGAGGCGCTTTTCATCTAGTGCCTCCAATTCTTGTAGTCGGCGATGGTGGTTTTCGTCTGTCGTCAATTGATGTGTGAGGGCGACGCGTAGTGAGGGGATCTGAGTCTCCAATGGGAGGACTGCTTCACTCCCGTACACCAGGGAGAATGGTGTATTCCCGGTGGCTGTTCGAATTGTGGTGCGATAAGCCCATAAGCATTCACCGAGCTTCTCGTTCCAGTCGTGTTTATTGGAGAAGACAAACTTCTTGAGGAGTTTGATGATTGTTTTGTTGAATGCCTCTGCCAACCCGTTCGCTGCCGGGTTGTATAATGTCGAAGCGACATTCTGAATACGGTGCTTATCGCAAAACCGATAGAATGCGTGGCTTGCAAACTGCGGACCATTATCATAGATGATCCTTTGGGGCAGTCCGAAGCGGTAGATGACGTGATGCTTAAGGAATCTGATCACGTTTGAAGTCTTGACTTCTGCCAGCAGAATAGTCTCCACCCATTTGGAGAAGTAATCTGTGATTGCGAGTATGAAGCGATGTCCTCGGAAGGAAGATGGGGTGATTGGACCAATGATATCTATTCCCCATGCTTCGAATGGCCAGGACGCCACTGTCGGATGTAGAAACTCAGATGGTTGGTGAATGAAGTCTGCGTGGACTTGGCAGGCTTTGTATTTTCTAGCATAGTCTATCGCATCTGCCACCATCGTGAGCCAGTAGTAGCCCATTCGGCGGAGGCGGTCTTGCAATTTAGGGCCAGGCTGATGGGCCCCGCAGACACCGTCATGGGCTTCTCGTACGGCTTCTTTGGCTTCTGTATTTGACAGACACCGAAGCAGTAATCCGTCGTAGGAACGACGATACAATATTTTCGTCTCTGTATCGTAGAATAATCTGAGAGAACGCCGTCTGATGGAAGTGGCTTCCTTTGGGTTCTCTGGCAAGATATCGTAGACGACGAAGTCGATGAATGGTTGTCTCCAATCTAGGGCATCATCGATCGTCTGGGTGGAATAACTCGCCACGAATTGTACATTGTTCTTGGGACAGACCAGTTCGTGGCCTATCACATCCACTGATTGGCGATCATAATTCGAAACTGCTAGGGAAGCGGCAAGACCAGCTAGGGCATCGGCTTCAATATTTCGGAGTCTGGGGACATGTTCGATGAAGAACCCCTCGAACGACGAGATGATGTCAATAGCTATTTGGTGATAAGGGACCATGCCTTCGTGGCGGACTTTGTATGAGACCCGGATCTGATTGACGATTAGTTGGGAATCGTCGTATACTTCAAGGTATTCTATCCCCAGCTCTCTCGCAAGTTGGAGGCCAATGACCAGAGCGTTGTACTCGGCCACATTGTTAGAGCAGGGCTCTGTGAGGGAATAAGCGCGGTTAATCACCAATCCGGAAGGGGAGATCAACACTACCCCGACTCCGACGACTATATTGCCTTTAGGTCCGGTCCTCGAAGCACCGTCGAAGAACATTTGCCATATGTTCTCGTGAGAGGTTGCATGCGAGTCGGCGACCTCATCTGGGATCTCTTCATATATCCTGGAGGACTCCGAGCCTGGGTGGGCTGCTAAGAAGTCTGCCAGGGCTTGACCTTTGACTGCCTTTTGTGGGACAAAGATCATATGATAAGGGGACAACAATATTGTCCATGTAGCAAGGCGAGAGCTGAGTGCCCCTGGTTTAGTCATGAGGACCCTGAGAGGGTTGATTCGTGAGATCACGTGTATCGTTTGTCCGGTGACACAGTGTCACATTTTCTGAATGGCGAACACCAGGGCGAGGCATTCCTTCTCCACAGCGGTGTATCGATGCTCTGGCCCAATCATCATTCGGCTGAGGTAATATATGACCTGTTCATGGCCTGCATCATTGTTCTGTACCAGCAGAGCCCCGAAGGAGTGTTCTATTGCTCGTACATAGAGCAGGAATGGTTTTCCAGGCATCGAAGCCACCACAACTGGAGGATTTGACAAATATTCTTTGATGTTGTCGAAAGCACGCTGACATTCCTCGTCCCATACGAATGAGACTCCTTTCTTCATGAGGTGCGTGAACGGTCGGCATCGTCCGGAGAGGTTGGAAATGAACCTCCTGATGTAAGCTAGCCTCCTTTGGAGGCCTCTAAGTTCGCAGAGATTTCTCGGGGGACCCATCTCCATGATAGCCTTCGCCTTCTCAGGGTCTACATGGATACCCTGTGCAGTGATGATGAATCCCAAGAATTTCCCGTTGGATACGCCCAGAAAGGACTTCGTAGGGTTCATTTTCAAATTGTGCGCTCGTATTAGGTCGAATACCGTCCTTAGATCCTGCAGATGGTCTCCCTTACAGCAACTATTAACGGCTATATCGTCAACATAGCACTCCACTGTCTTGCGCAAGTGGTCTCTGAAGATGATGCTCATGGCTCTTTGATAGGTGGCGTCGACATTCTTTAAACCAAAAGGCATGACTGTGTAGCAGTACGTGCCAATCGGTGTTCAGAATGATGTATGCTTTTCGTCAGCCGGAGATATTTTGATTTGGTTGTACCCCGAGAAGCCATCCATGAACGATATACGTTCGAAGCCGCAGGTATTGTCGATCATAATGTCTGTGATAGGAAGGGGGAATTCATCTTTGGGGCACGCCTCGTTCAGATTGCGGAAGTCGATGCAGATTCGAATCTTCCCATTCTTCTTGAGGACGGGTACTATATTGGCGACCCAATCGGGATGTTGCTCCTCACGAATGAAGCCGCTGGCTATCAGTTTGTTGACTTCGGCTTCGATCGCGTCCATGATGTCTGGGCGGAAGCGTCGCTGTTGTTGCTTGACTGGCTTCGCATCTGGCCTAATGTTAAGTTTATGAAGAGCAATGTTGGGATTTAACCCTGGCATGTCTTCATAGCTCCAGGCGAACACATCAATGTATTCTCTGACAAGTTCTAGCAACGATTCTCGCTCTTTGTCTGTTAGGCTTTTACTGACGAAGATCGGTTTTGGAGAAGATTCGCTGCCGAGATCGACCTGTATAACCTCATCTTCAGTAGGAGGTTCTCTCAGTTCGAACCGCT
Source organism: Iris pallida (assembly GCA_029216955.1). Taxonomy (NCBI): domain Eukaryota; kingdom Viridiplantae; phylum Streptophyta; class Magnoliopsida; order Asparagales; family Iridaceae; genus Iris; species Iris pallida. The sequence goes on along the minus strand of JANAVB010036420.1, from coordinate 3,516,477 downwards.
TTTCCCATTATGCATCTAATTACTGGGCCCACGGCTCTAGCTCGAGGATCTCGGGGATGTCTTCGTCTTCCTCGTAAATGTCGGCGAATGCCATGTTGACTGACAAGACTTGTCTGAACACGTCTCCGATGCTGGTATCCGAGTCAGAAGTTGGTGACCCGGTTGAATGTGACTGCCAGTCGTATTCTTTATCTGAACTTTCAGGGGTCGTAGTAGGCATTACATACCCTAACCCGTATTGAGTTTTGCTATAGTAGTCCCGTGGTTTGCCCGCCGGGACTGGCGGCTTCAAAGGTAATCGTCGCCCAGTGCCGTAGTTCAAACCTGGCGTCGTCTCCAGATCATACCCCTGTTTCTGCATAAGATATTTGGATTGGGGGCTATAAAGATACAGAGGTAGTCTTCCGGCATCTGACCCGAGGTCGGCTTCCTCTATGGTGAAGGGATACGGGTTGTTCGTCCGGCCGAAGATGATTGGATGGTCTCCTCCCTCGATTATTCGGTAAGCGTCTTCTACTGGAGTAAGCTGGATCGCAGTGTACATATTTGTCACCTGTGTGTGTAGGTGAGTGCCTATACCGTGTTCCATAGCATACATTGTACATAGCTTATTGAGCTCGGTGTAGTTCAAAGATAACCCTTTATTGATGAAGTAAGGTATCTTTTCTAGGGGGATTACATCCTCAGCAGAGGGGACATCAGTGTGGGCAGCCACATACTTGGCTAGCTCCGGTTCCTCTTCGGCTACCCCCTGTGTAAATGAAGACTGAGAGGACGACCTGGAAAGCTTGATTGTCAGTGGTTCAGTTGATGGAGCAGAGCACGGAGTCGTTGGCAGACTAGCGACCCCCAGTTTGGCATTTGATATGAAGCGAGGAGTGGCCGGTTCGCTAGAAGTGTCGGACCTCGCATCGGGGTGACGACCCTCCTTGGGAAGGCGTATCGTCAGTGGCCTATCGAAGGGATTGAGCTTCTCCGTTTGGGGTTGACCGACTCTCGGCAGTCTGATTGTCAATGGCCCCGTTGTGGGTCTTGGCACTTGGCCGGACCTTGGCAGCCGGATTATCATCTGCTCTTCCTGCGCCGAGAGGCTGATCGCATCCTTCCGCAGGGTGGCAGTAAGGGGTGCAGACTTGTCCGGTTTGCGAGCTTGGAGGTGGATCGTCAGAGGTCCTTCTGATCCCGTGGCCGTTTCGGAACCAGCTTGTTCATTTCCTTCATCAAGGTGCCTCTTCGACTTTTCGTATAGGCAGGAGTCCGAGTAGTAAGATTCGACCCCTTTGAAGGGATCGATGTCAGCAAATTCCGTCTTCACGAAGCCATATTTGTCGACATATTTGAAGCATTGGTGCAGTGTGGAAGGCACGATCATATAATCGTGTATCCACGGACTCTCCAAGAGGATGTTGTATGAAGTGTCTGCATCTATGACGTAGCAGGTGACTTCGGATTGGAGGTCGCCAATTTGACACTTCAGACGAATCTTCCCAATAGGGTAGCTCCTGCCCGAATTGAAACCGCTGATGGCGGTGCTTGTAGGTGTCTGGCGATGCATTGGAATGCGAAGATGATGCAGCAGACCCTTCGAGATGATGCTTATGGAAGAGCCTGGATCAATGTGCATCCGATCCACCTTTACGTCGCCGATGTATCCAGTATAGTATAGTGGGCGATCGTGCAGGTTGGTTTTGATTAGCATATCCTGCGGAGTGAAGACGATGTTGGGTATTGCTCCCGTACAGGCACTGTCCTGGAGATCCACAGGTGAGTCCTCCCCGGTGAGGTTAGATTGAGCCAGATAGACATTGGCATTTTGGAGTGCTTCGCTTAATGCAGTACGAACGTCCTTGGAGAGCCTTAGGAGTTCGTACAGTGATAACTTGGCCGGTGTGTTAGCCAATTGCGCTAAGATGTCAAAGTTGTAGGGCCTCTCTAGCCCTTGGGCTACCTCTTTTCGGAGGGACTTGTCGAAGCGAGTTTCCCTCGGCCTAGGCTTGTCGGTCGTCGAAGGCTGAGCCGGTCCCGGAGCATCAGTTGTAGTGGGTTGATAGTTTTCAGCTGGATTGTCAACCGCAGGCTGGGATTGCACTCCGGACCGTGTGACGACGGCTGTAGCTTCCTCGTTGTCTGCCGAAATTATGTGGCAGGTCTTGACTTTTCTACTTTTCTTCTTGTCGGTGGAAGATGGTGTGGGCCGAGTCACTTCTGACACCAAGTCTGGATGGATCCACATGACCTTTCCTCGAGATGTGGTGAGGGGTACTAGACCGGCAGCCTGATCTCGGGGGAGGTGGAAGATTGGCAATCTCCATTGTCGCTAGAGGGACGGGGACCACCCCGTCTTGAGTCTCCGTCGGAGGGAAGCTGCCGAATTGTACGGACACCATATTGGCGGCCACGGTTATCTCTTTGAAATCGATGGCCAGAGCGTTCGAATCGATGAGGTTTTGTATGTACCGTTTCAGCTGGTAGCAATCATGTGTAGCATGATGGACATAACGATGATAATGGCAGTACTTTGGATTCTCCATCTCTGCCGGCCGCGGTTCCCGTCTTGGTGGAGGAAGCTGAATCCTGTCCCCTTGCATGAGCATGTCCAAGATGGGCTTAACGTGACCGTCTTCAAAGGAGTAAGTGATTTGCGGCCATTGTTTGTCTGCTGGCTTCGGCTCAGGCTTTTGTGCTGTATCGGCCACCATAGCCTGCTTTTCCTTGTTGTCTCGATTGTTGGAGGGGCTACCCCCATTATCGTTGTTGGGATGCTTGCCCTTGTTTTCTCCTTCCGAGATATGTAATTCCAGTTGGCGAGCCTTCTTCAGTCGTTCTTCGGCGTTTATGGCGCTGATGATGAACGTCTTCCAATCTTTGAATTGACTTTCGCCCATCCAGAGACTGATCGTTGGAAGCAGTCTCTTTTGGCAAATTTTAATCAAAGAGGAATCTGGATTTCCGGAGGGCAGCTTCATGGCGGTTTGGCGGAACCGCTCAATGTAGTTCCTTGTCAACTCCTTCTCCCCTTGGACGACGTCCATGAGGGTGGACATGGTGACGTCCTGCCCTACTTCGTAGAATCTCTCCAAGAACAGGTGCTTGAAGCCGACGAAGGAGTGGATGCAATTGTCCAGCAGATTGCGATACCATTCGAAGACGACTCCTTCCAATGCCCCAATGAATAATCGCGTGAGGATAGCATCATCATGGGGCAGATGGTCGGTAGTGACCTCGAAGTAAGTGATATACCGACTTGCTGAGGTCTTGCCATCATACGGGTTGATATTGAACGGCTTATATCTTGGTGGGAATGGAACATCCCTCCATTCAGCAGGGTATGGTTGCCGAATTCTGAGGTCTTGAGCGTTTTCTCGGGCATGGAACATGGCTCGGAGCTTCTGAACCTCTCTTCTTACTTCTCGGGCCTCATCTGTCGCGGTAGGGGCTGTTATTTCGGGCGAATTGTTGCCCGAGTTTGGTGCTGCCGAATTCGAGTCCGTATTGACCGCGGGACCCACGCTTGTTTGGCCAGGCGTCCCTCCTTGTAGAGTTGGAAGGGCTGCTTTAATCTCGTCTACAGACTTGACCAAAGCAAGTAATATGGCTTCGAGATTGTGAATGTGCTGGCGATCACTGGAACCACTTTGATTGTTGTCTGTCATGAACACCGTCTTTGAATGATGAGAAACGGAAAGAATGATGGGAGATGTATCCTCCGAGTCATACCCATATACCGAGAAGTCATCGAGATATGTAGGAATATTCTCTTCTGGTTCGGACTCGAAGGGAACAGTACCCCAAGCCTCAGAGTCTGCTTCGTCTTGAGAGTCATGGATGTCCTCGGGGACATCAGCGTCTGTTGTACCTGATGGGAGAGTTATTTCCCCGGGCTCGTCTTCTTAAAACATCGGATTGTTGTGGATGTTCGGAGGACTGCTACCCTCAACCCCTAGCGATGTGGATGATGAATTTCCCACTGCAGCAGATTTCGTCTTTGAACGGGTGTGTTGGAATACTCCGGTGGAGGACAACCGTTTAGACGACAGTTTCTTAGCTGTAGTGGTTGAGGTCTTCGGGGTGGAGATGCTTGCCTTCTTCCCTCTCCCCTCGGCGGGGACTTTCTGAGTGGAATTGCAGGAGACAACAGGAGGTGCCTCGTCTTCTGCGCTCGGACGCTGTAGTCTTTGGAAGACTGACGGTCGATCTTTCGTTACTGCCGCGTTGTTGCAACAGCAGTTGACGATGATTTGGGTACAGTACCGTCCAAGCGAGGACTTTTTGCACACCGAAGCCCCGTCTCTTTCCTTGCGCTTGTGGAGGATATCCTCGCGCAGGTCAGAGGAACCACTCTGTCCGTTCGCCGCCGGAGGCTGGATTCGAGTAGTTCTGTACAACTTTCCATCAGAGGCCTGCGTGATAATCAGCGGGACGCCCCGATGGTCAGAGGTTGGGGCAGCTGACTGGGCTTGGTGAGCCCGCACTGCCCTAGACTTCCTCCTTTTAGCACTTGCGGGTGCGTAATAGGAGGAGTCCAAGTTGAATACCACAGAGTCTGGCTTATCATCCAGAGAACCATCAGAGTCAGGACCGTACGAGAGACGGTCGAAGACTGATCGAGAGGAGCGTGGAATGGACCCTATGCGGCTAGAATTGAGTACCGTGCAGGCTGTCTGCATGCGGTTGTCTTCTGCTGGTGGATGAGTTGTTTTTGTGCGGCTAGGAGTTACGACCGTGCAGGCTGGCCGTATGCGGTTGGCAATTGTGGCCGCATGAATTTTCTGCAAGCGACTGACTTCCATGGTCGCATGAGTTTCATTCATGTGGTTGGCGACTGTAGCCGCATAAGCTATGCGGCTGACAGATGTGACCGCATGATTTTTCTTCACGCGGCTAGCGGATGTGGCCGCATGAGCTTTTTCCATGCGGCCAGCACCCCTATACGGCTCGGATCGTGCAGAGTTCCTCTGTGCCCCTGCAAGTCCAGCATCATAGTGTTTTCTTCTGCCGGACTTGGGGACAGCAGAGTTGTCTACGGTCTGAAGTGGGGCCGCAGAAGAATCCTTCTCTCCGCCTTGAGCAACGGAGGGTATCCCGTCAAGGGCTTGGGGAGGAGCAAATGATTTTGGCCTCTACTTTCTGCGAGCCTTCGTCGTACGGGTGCACTTCTGGACCGGGCTAGCACTTCCTTCGGAGAGCATCTCTTCAAACGCCTGTTGGTCAAAGCGGACGACCATCTTTTGTTGCGTGGAGCCGAGCTTGGCTGCATCCGACTGCGTCACCAACTCCTCAGCCGTGGAGAAGTTTGTCCCCAGCAGAGTCGCCATCGTGTTTCCATGAAATATAAAAGAACAGAACAATTACCGGAGGACCAGACTTTTACTTCACGTTACAAACTCGCTTGTACAAAGAAAGCCTAGGGACAAAAACCTAGGTACAGCAATCTAAGTACAATTGTTTATTTTAGATTCTGGGGGGTGACGATAGAGGTTCGGAAAGGCGACGGCAGCCCTGCCTTACTCCTTGGACGATCGGTATGCAGCCTTGGCTCCTGTGAAGAGATGGTTGGTGTTGATGAAGAAATGCTCTTCTTGCTCTCCTCGGGTTGCTCTTCTGACTTCTCTCTTTCTCTGTATATTTTCTCTCTGATTATTAGGGGGGGAGCTCTTTCTGTCTCTCTCCTTCTGATCGTCTATCTTTTACAAGGGAATGGCACCTTGCTATTTATAATAGTGGGGGCATCATTAGGGTTTGGATGATTATCCATTCTTAAAGTGGCGGCGGCCTGATGTATCATCAATCTGGACCATTCATTTAAGGCGTGAAGGATCTGGCCATAAATGGGGATAGTATTGAATCCTGTGAATGATTAATGCTAATTGCTTTAAATCTTCATGATTGGTTGTGTCAAGCTTGGATCTCTCACCACGTGTCCCATTGGATTGATTATGAATGATATGACCTGATCTCATTAATTATGAGGATAACGTTAAATATGGTCATTGGGATCTGGTAAATCTCTGATTGATCTGTATCCCATAATCATCCTTGCTACCAGCCGTCAAGTCGTGGGGGCCATTGAATCTCTGCCACGTGTCTTAATAGTGGACCCTGTCTGAACCGCATGATATCCATGAACCGTATGAGACAGCGTCTCAGTGAGCCGCATAGGTATAGTATTTGCGAGCCGCATGGGATGGTTTCTCGGTGAGCCGCATAACTATAGTACTCATGAGCCCCATGGGATGGCTTCTTGGTGAGCCTCATAAGTATAGTACTCATGAGCCGCATGGGATGTCTTCTTGGTGAGCCGCAGGAAGATGGTTCTTGCCAGTCGCATGGGATGGCCTCTTGGTGAGCCGCAGGAAGATGATTCTTGCCAGCCGTATGAAGCTATTCTTCAAGTGAGCCGCATGGGAGTAGCCACGTGGCAATCTCGGATCGTGTCGGAGATTTTCTTCTGTTCCCAAAGAGTTTGTCATTATGACAGGGCCATTATGACACTTTATGTTAGAGCCGTCAGCTGTCAAATTATGGCAGAACATTAAATAGGGCCATTGCTCGATGGCCAGCTGTGTGAAGGGGTCCCATGGGGACACATAGCGTTGATCGAGCCGCATATCTCTGTTGGTCGTATGTGAGCCGCATATACTTCTGAACCGCATGCGGCTAGGGGGCTCTTTGAACCGCATAGGACTGTCCCTATGTAAGCCGCATGGACTCTCCTGCAACGAGCCGCATGAGACTAAGAGTCTCTCTGAATCGCATAGGACCACTCCTGTATGAGCCGCAAGGGGTTCTCCTGTTCCGAGCCGCATAGATCATTATTCTGATATTTTCCATGCTTCTACACCATCCAATAAGCTGCCTTCATAACCAAGATATGGGCTCGGGTTGTTCATCATAGTCTGGCTGTAGCCAAATTGTCGTACGAAGCGACTCGACAGATAAGGCTCCAGGTATACCTTGTTCCGACTCCGGTAAACTAGGTATAAAGGACGAATGGAAAACAACAAACGAAAGGCAGCGGTGGTTAGCTCGTCCCATTCTCCCGCTCGGTCGACCAACTCATCACCAGCCAGATAACCGTCGTAAGAAGGCGCTGTCCAAGCATTTTAATGCCCGTCTATAGGCAGGGACACTTGTAGGCCTCAAAAATGAAAGTCACGCTGAGTTGATCAAGACAGAGTCAAAAGTCACGCTCAGTTGATCCAGACAATATAAACAAATCACGCTGGGAGACAGCTCATCATTTGCCAAAGAGTAATTATGACTGACAATACGACAGTCGAAGAATATCTCTTCGTATGCCACGTATACACAGAATTCGAGAGATCATCGCCGTCTATCGCGTGATTTTTGAAATCTTCTTCAGCAAGACTCAGCCTTCGTCGAGTTGGCATACCAAAAGGGTTTCTTGTCATTTAATGCGACTGACAAAGCAATCACTGTCAGAGATTTTGTGTCAGTCAAGACACGCCAAATCAAGACAGCTGGCAGTCCTATCTCAAGTCTGCGTGTATTTGTGAGATCTTCATCTCAAGTTTGCGTGGATTCTGAAGATTTCTTCCTCAAGTTTGCGTAGATTTTGAAGCTTTTTGCCTCGAGTCTGCGTGGATCCTGAAGCTTCTTGCCCCAAGTTTGCGTGGATTTTGAAGCTTTCTACACCGAGTCTGCGTGGATTTCGTCTTCAACAAGTCTGCGTGGATTTCATCAAATTGGAGTACATGGCAGCCATGCCACTGATCTCTCGCCTGCGTGTCCTGTAACTTGCACACGACTCATGCATGATTGCCATGTGTCCAACAGTTACAGGCCATGTCCAGTAACTGCTCACAGCCTTGCGTATGTTAAATCCTGCGTAATTTTTAACTAGGCATAGGCTGTGAAGACAGTTATCTTTTCAGTTATTATTTTTGACTCTATAAATAGAGTTCTTTTTCTCATTCATTGTACAGATACACTGATATCTACTGTCAAAATTTTGAGAGCTTTTCTTCTTCGCATAGTCCAAGGGATAAAGCGATCGTCTTCTAGATCGGATTCCCACAGTTGTAATTTTCCCAGAAACACAACAAATAAAGAGAATTTTTTTATGGAAAACAAATTGGCGACTCTGCTGGGGACTTCCAAAAAATTTTGAAGTCATCTCAGCGTGACTAAATCCATTTTATCATCTATATTTTCAAAGTATTTCGAAATAATTTATCATTTTTCGAAAACTTTGAAGGGGATTTTGTAGGCCTCAAAAATGAAAGTCACGCTGAGTTGATCAAGACAGAGTCAAAAGTCACGCTCAGTTGATCCAGACAATATAAACAAATCACGCTGGAAGACAGCTCATCATTTGCCAAAGAGTAATTATGACTGACAATACGACAGTCGAAGAATATCTCTTCGTATGCCACGTATACACAGAATTCGAGAGATCATCGCCGTCTATCGCGTAATTTTCGAAATCTTCTTCAGCAAGACTCAGCCTTCGTCGAGTTGGCGTACCAAAAGGGTTTCTTGTCATTTAATGCGACTGACAAAGCAATCACTGTCAGAGATTTTGTGTCAGTCAAGACACGCCAAATCAAGACAGCTGGCAGTCCTATCTCAAGTCTGCGTGTATTTGTGAGATCTTCATCTCAAGTTTGCGTAGATTCTGAAGTTTTCTTCCTCAAGTTTGCGTGGATTTTGAAGTTCTTTGCCTCAAAGTCTGCGTGGATCCTGAAGCTTCCTGCCCCAAGTTTGCGTGGATTTTGAAGCTTTTTACACCGAGTTCGCGTGGATTTCGTCTTCAACAAGTCTGCGTGGATTTCATCAAATTGGAGTACGTGGCAGCCATGCCACTGATCTCTCGCCTGCGTGTCCTGTAACTTGCACACGACTCATGCATGATCGCCATGTGTCTAACAGTTACAGGCCACGTCCAGTAACTTCTCACAACCTTGCGTATGTTAAATCCTGCGTGATTTTCAACTAAGCACAGGCTGTGAAGACAGTTATCTTTTCAGTTTTATTTTCGACTCTATAAATAGAGTTCTTTTTCTCATTCATTGTACAGATACACAGATATCTACTGTCAAAATTTTGAGAGCTTTTCTTCTTCGCATAGTCCAAGGGATAAAGCGATCGTCTTCTAGATCGGATTCCCACAGTTGTAATTTTCTCAGAAACACAACAAATAAAGAGAATTTCTTTATGGAAAACAAATTGGCGACTCTGCTGGAGAATACCATCTCCTCTTCTGAGATGGTAACAACTCAATGCAACACTTCGTCAATCGGCTCGACGAAGAAGGTGATGACGATCAAATTCGATCAACTCGCCTATGAAGAAATACAGCGGGCTAAGGGTGGCAAGCCCACTCCAGCCTCCATCATCACTGCCAAGTCGAAGGGACACTCTGTCTATGTCCCTAAGAATCAGTTGGCAGTCAATGGTGAAGTCTCTGCCACAGTGTCTACTCCTATCTCTGGCAAGAACTCCACTGCAAGCACGCACACTCTTGTGCGCTCGAAGATGACAGTAATCAAAAGTCACGTTGACAGTACTGGCTCCTTAGCCAAATCTGTTCCAGCGTGTAAATTCTACCCTAAAAGTCACGCTGACAGTACTGGCTCCTTAGCCAAATCTGTTCCAGCGTGCAAATTTTACCCTAAAAGTCACGCTGACAGTATTGGCTCCTTAGCCAAATCTGTTCCAGCGTACAAATTTAACCCTAAAAGTCACGCTGACAGTACTGGCTCCTTAGCCAAATCTGTTCCAGCGTGTAATTCTAAAATTAAAAGTCACGCTAACAGTACTGGTTCCTTAGCCAAATCTGTTTCAGCGTGTATTTCATCAGAGAAGAATAACTCCTTAGTTATCTCTTCTTCTTTACCGGGTTCTACTAGAACTGGGGGTGGTCTTCCACACAAAGTCCCTTCGAAAAGGAATAACTCTTTAGTTGTTTCTTCTGCTCCTGTAGTTTTTACTTCAGGAACAGCTTTGACTGATACTTTTGTTAGTCAAAGGAAAGGAGATGGTCTTTTGACTACTCTTCCTTCTGGACATTCTATGTCTCAAAATCTGATTGAGTCTAAGAAGAAATATTCCTTAATATCTTCTCCTATGACTTCTTCAAATTGGGAACAGAATCTGTCCATTAAAGAGGGTCTGTTACCAACTACTAATCAAAGGAGTAGTTCAACTCTTCCTTCTCTGCAAATATCCAGATCAATGGAGGGAAAACTCCATGTTTCCAAAATTAATGTGTTACCTTCCACTGATTTAAAAACAAAACTCAGCACTTCTGGTGTTAAGAAACCATACCAATTGGATATGAAGATAAAAGATCCAGATGCAGAGTATGCAAGAAATTATGTGGCTCACATTAATCACTCTTTGTATAATCAAGAGCCATTAAGACCCAAGAACAGGAAGTATACTCCTCAATTTTCATAAACAGATTTACGGGAATATCTTCAACAGAAGAGAAGGAGTAATTCTATGTCAAAGGAACATGCTGAATGTGACTTCTATCCAAGAGTTATAATTCAGTGCAGATGTCAATCAACGGTTCAAGACCATGGTGATCATGAATGTGACTTCCAGCCAAGAGCCACAATGCAATGCAGATGTCAAACTAAACGACAGTCTGTCTTCAATAGGATTCAGTATGAACCTATGCCTGATGAAGATGAGCCTTTGTTTGCCTCTGTCAACATGACTTCTCGGGACACCGGGGGTAGAGTTGATAGTCCAGATGGAGTATATAGAAACACCAGAGCAAGAGTCCTGGCTTCTAGTCAAAGAAATTTGATCCCTGAAATTGATTCTGAATTCCTTGGAGAATCTAACTTCCCACCTCTTCCTACGGGGGGTAGTTCTCCTATAATTGACTTTGATGCACGAAGCAATGATTCAGAACAAACAACCTCTACCAGTTCATCAATAATTCCTCGTATAGTCACAACTTATATGGTTGATGGGAATACTGATGAACCTTCTTCTTCCTTGACTCCTCAAGATCAAAGAATTGCTTCTTTGGAACAGCAAATGAAGTCTATGACTGACACAATGAAGTCGATGTATGAACTCATGACAGCTCAGTTGCAAAATCGACAGACTGTACCAGATGCTATACCAGTTGATACTGATATAAGTCCAGTACAAGTTCCTCCAGCAGTACAATCCAATACTCCTGGACCAGCTCAGCCAAATTCTAGTCTCTTTGGAGCTGGGGGTAGTACTTACAATGTTGTTCCTCCTCCCAACTATTCTCTACAAGCCACAACTCCACAATCTTCGGGAGTTGTCTCTGAAGAATTGAAGAATCTCAAAACTCAATTCGAGGCATTCAAACAGAAGAATGGTTTACAAAGGTTAGGTATCAAGCAGCCTTATCCGATAGAATGGAAGCAAGTATCATATCCTCCTAAATACAAGCCTCCTACTATCTCATTCTATGATGGAACCACTTCTCTAAGTCAGTTTATTAATCACTTTGAAGTGATGACTGATCAACTGCAACCAAGTGATGCCCTCCTTACTCGGGTATTTATTGGATGTCTCAAGGGAACGGTTTATGAATGGTATAGGAGTCTCCCAAATGGGAGCATTACCTCATTTGCTGGTTTCAAACAGATGTTTCTTGAAAGGTTCTATGAAGGGCTTAATGACATGACTATGTCTGCTCTTATTAGAATCAAGCAGAAGAATAATGAATCTACAGAGGAATACATTGAACGGTTTCGAAGAGAAGCTCTGAAGATGCCTCTTGGAACTCCTGATGCTGTCACCATTGACACGTGCAAATCAAACTTGTTGCCAATCATCAGTATGTGGACAGGGTCCACTCAATTTCAAGATTGGCCTTCCTTCATAGTCAGTGCCAAAGCTACAGAAATCAGTGCTGAAACCTTCAAAGGTTTAGGAGTTCAGATGACTCCTAAAGAAACAGGACAAGGTGCTAACAATAAAAATAATGCTCGCAAAGGAAAAGAAACTCTTGAAGTTAATCTTCAGAGCAAAGATGCATCAAATGTTCAAACTCCTGCCTCTACAACTCAACAATCAAGAACACCTCGTCCTAAAGAAGAATATTCTTTTGATGACGACGATGTCCTTGGTATCTTTGAATGTCTGCTGAAAGATAATAAAATACAATTACCTGAGATCAAGAAACCTGATGAAGCTGGTAAAACAGATCATCCCAAATACTGCCCATATCACAGAATGCTGGGTCATACAATTCGTACATGTTATGTACTGAAAGGAAAGATCCAAGAAATGATTAAATCTGGAGCTATCTCTCTTACTCCAAAAGAGAAGACCGTCACCTCCAACGTCGTCTCTATGCAATTCGGAGATTTCCCTCCCCAATTTCTTGAAAACGGGATCGTTCCTATTCCCAAGGCAACTCTTGACATAGTGAATATTCCTCCTCCACAGTCTGAAGGATTAGTGCCAATCACTTTGGAGACTGGAGAAATCATGTGGATCCATCCTGATCTAGTGGCAGATTTTGAATCTCCTTTTCCTCAAAAGATTTCTTCTCGAAAATCCAAGAAGGCTGGAAAGATCAAGTCATGTCATATGACTTCTCTTGGGTCTACCTCCGACACAGAGCCAAAAGACAAAGAAGAAGCACTTGTTAGTGCTACTCGAACGGGGAAACCTTACCTAAAGGATTATTCTAAAAATCCTGAAGATCCTACTGATATCCCTTCAGCTGCTAAAGATGCTCCTAATGTTCCTCCTGAAGAAGAATCATCTACTGCACCTGTTCCTTCAACTACACCAGTTGAACCTGTTCCTCCCAAGCCTATAGCTCTGGAGAAAGGCAAACAACAGGCTCGGTTTGATAAACCAATCAAGAAGTCTCTTCCTCTTGGACTTCAGAAGCCTTACAACTTCGACATTTTGGCTCAACTTGCTAATACTCCAGCTAGAATGTCCCTCTTTGAACTTCTACGTCTTTCTAAAGAAACTCGGGAGACGTTAAGTGAAGCACTTCTACAAGCTGACTCTTGTCTTGCACAATTGAAGAAGCCAGATGCAGAACCTGCCACTTGCTTACATTGCAACAGTGTACTGGAGATTATCCCAAATATCATCTTTACACAAGACGACATGCTACTGGAGGATAATCGACATGACCGACCTCTCTACTACACTGGTTATATTGATACGATGAAGATAGATCGTATCCTCATTGACCCAGGGTCTGCTATAAGCATAATGCCAAAGAGTTTGTTGGATGAACTAAAAATCCCTCTTCACAAGCTCTCCAAAACGGTTACTACTATCTTGGGATTCAATCAAAGCCGAAGTGAGCCTTTGTGAAAGATTCATCTGAAGCTTCAGATAGGCGATTTCAGATCTAAAGTCACTTTCTATGTGATCGAGATCGCGGGATCCTATAATCTTCTTCTGGGGAGGCCCTTTCTTCATGAAAATAATGTGGTGCCCTCTACTCTTCATCAATGTTTTAAATACATTGATAGCAATGGAAGAGTACAAAAAGAAGTTGCTGATATAAATCCCTTCCATGGGGTTGAAGCTTATTTCAACGATTCTCGAATGTACAAAGAAGAATATACAAGGATCATACAAGCTATGGAGAAAGAAGATGCACAAAGTGAGACTTTAATAATCCCTGTTAAAGGTCGAACTACTCAGCAACAATCTCCTAAACCCTCTGGAGAAGATTCTTTCATCATTCCAGTGAGTGGATGGATCTCTCCGTTACCTCAGTCATCTACTCAAAATACACTGATCATTCCTGTCAGTGGGTGTACTACAGTTCCTGTATCTTCACAAGATACTCTGCTAATTCCAGTTGGAGGGCGGATTATTCTTCCATCTCAAATTTCAAGGAAGCTCACCTCTTCTGAGCCATTTGTTATCGATCTTAATCGAAACAACGCTTCTTCTCGTTCTTCTTCTCCCCTTTTAGTCATTGACTTGGCTAAAATCTCTAAGGCTCAACCTTCTCCCAATGTAAATACTGCTGCTTTTACATTTAATGAAAAGTCTCCACCTTTGCAGTACGTTGATGTGTGTAATTATGTTCATAGTTATTTACATCTGTTAGATGACTTGAACACAATAACCATAGGAGTTGTACAGACTGTTCATACAGATGTATCACTAGAACCTGTACAATCTTCATACTTTCTAGTTTCCAGCAGAAAGCCAGGAGACATTCCAATATTCTTCTACAAAGGGCCTCAAAATCCTTCTGATTTAGAAGATGAAGACAAAAATGATGATACTGGAAGATTACAATTACGTCGTTATAGTCAGCAATCTAAAGACATCATCAAAAATATGGGCTATGACTTCAGGACTGGCCTCAATAGTAGAAAGGGAAGAAAAATGCCTGTTCGTATTCCTCCTCTGAAATATGGAAGGATAAAATACGGATTGGGCTATATAGCTCCTACTCCTTTTATCAATATTATCCATGAAGATCCTGAGTCTGACGAAGATAAGAGATCTGATTCTTCTAGTACCACTTCTTGGGATTCCGATACGAGTATCGGTGACTTCTACTGCAACATTCTGTCTTCCAACATGGTTTCCATTGACCATTCTGAAGAAAGTGATGAAGACGAAGAAGAGTTTGAAATCTCACCTGAATCAGAACAGTGGGCCCAAAGATTAGATAATCAATGGGAGTTCCGTTTCGAGCAACAAGAACCTCCGACTGAAGATAAACTTGTTCAAATAGATGTTGGTGAAGAGGGATCTCCCAAACCAATATTCATCAGTAAAAGTCTTTCAGAAACTGATAAGAAAGACATGATCAAACTCATTCGTGATTACATCGATGTCTTTGCTTGGAGTTATGAAGATATGCCAGGGCTTGATCCTCAAATTGCAACTCACAAGCTCAATATCTTGCCGAATGCTAAACCGGTCAAACAACAACAGCGACGATTTCGTCCAGACATTATGGATGCAATTGAAGCTGAAGTCAATAAACTCATTACCTCTGGGTTTATTAGAGAGGAACAACATCCCGATTGGGTGGCTAATATTGTTCCTGTTCTTAAAAAGACTGGCAAGATCAGAGTATGCATAGACTTCCGCGATCTCAATGCGGCATGTCCTAAAGATGAATTCCCTCTACCAATCACTGATGTCATGGTTGATAATACCTGTGGATTTGAACGAATGTCATTTATGGACGGGTATTCTGGGTACAATCAGATCAAAATGTTTCCAGAGGACGAGAAGCACACTTCTTTCAGAACGTCGATTGGTACATACTGTTATACAGTTATGCCATTCGGTCTCAAGAATGCAGGAGCAACTTATCAACGAGCTATGAGCACTATATTTCGTGAACATTTACGGAAAACAGTCGAATGCTATGTTGATGATATTGCAGTCAAAAGTCGACAAAAGGAGGATCATATCCAAGATTTGAAGACTATATTTGATCTAATGCGTAAGCATCAATTAAAGATAAACCCTACTAAGTCCTTCTTAGGCGTCTCTAGTGGTAAATTTCTCGGCTTCGTCATTACCTCTAAAGGTATACACGTGGATCCCGAGAAGATCAAAGCCATCCAAGAGATGCGTCCTCCACGCACCTTAAAAGAGCTACGAGGATTTCAAGGAAGAATCGCTTATATCAGGAGATTCATCTCTAATTTATCAGGACGCTGCAGACCATTCAACAAACTTATGAAGAAAGGTGTCTCTATTGTCTGGAATGGTGAATGTCAGAAAGCATTCGATGATATAAAACAATATCTAATGAGCCCTCCAGTGTTGGTACCTCCCGTCGCAGGAATACCGTTCCTCCTCTATACTCGAGCAATGAGTCATTCATTGGGTGCATTACTCGCTCAAAAGAATCAAAATGGCTATGAACAAGCCATTTATTATCTCAGCCGCACTATGACTGGAGCTGAACCTCGATATTCACCGGTTGAAAAAGAATGTCTAGCCTTGATGTTTGCTGTCCAAAAGACACGTCATTATATCATTGGCCAGACTATTCATGTCATCTCCAGGATCAATCCTATACGGATCATGATAAAGAAACCCAGTGTTTTGAATTCTCGATTGGCTAACTGGGGAATCCTACTTGCTCAGTATGACATGCACTATATTCCTCAGAAATCAGTCAAAGGACAAGCTTTAGCTGATTTTCTGGCTGCTCACTCAATTCCAGAAAATTCAAAACTCTATGATAAAATCCCAGATGAAGTCCTAGATTCAAATCAAATTGCTGAAGAAGATCCTACTTGGCGTTTATTCTTTGATGGAGCATCAAGAATTGGTCCTAATGGTGATATTGTCGTTGGAGTTGGAATCGTTCTTGTATTGCCAGAAGGTCTTGCCATCCAAAGAGCTTATTCTCTCAATCAGCCGTGTTCAAACAATGTAGCTGAGTACAACGTATTACTTATTGGTCTTCAACTCGCTAAACATCTGAATATTCAACATTTGGAGGCGTACGGAGACTCTAAACTCATTGTCAATCAGATCAGGGGTACTTATGAAGTTCGCCATCAAGATCTGGTTCCTTATCATAAAATAGCTATATCTATGGCTTCTTCGTTTGAAGAATTCTTTATTGAACATGTTAGGCAAGCATGTAACACAGAAGCTGATGCCCTTGCTAATCTTGTAGCAGTGCTGGCTATTCCAATCAGACGGCAACAAATGATCGTTGTTCGTAATCGAGAATTATTTCATCTTGAAAATAACTTGACTCTAGGACTTCCAGTTGACATTGAAGAATCAACATCTCATGACGTCAACACAACAAGAGGATTTGGATTCAGTTGTAAATCGATGTCATCTTCATCCGATTCCAACATGGAATTCATCTTCAGTAACTTGACTGAGAATCAGAATACGGATAAAGATTGGAGACTTCCTTTCTTAGATCTCGTATTATATGATATTCTTTCGGATGATCCGAGTGAGGCAGCATCTATCAGACGACGATCACTCAGATTCTACTACAATCATACAACAAAGACCTTATATCGTCGAGCTTATGATGGTTTACTGCTTCGATGTGTTGCCGGTGACGAGGCTCAACAAATCATTCGCGAAGCACATGATGGAATTTGTGGAGCACATCAGCCAGGACCAAAACTTTAAGACCGTATTCGACGTATGGGTTATTATTGGCCCACCATGATATCTGATGCCATCGAATATGCAAAGAAGTATAAAGCTTGTCAAATCCATGCGAATTTTATTCATCAACCCTCAAAATTTCTACATCCGACGGCAGCATCATGGCCCTTCGAAGCTTGGGGCATGGACATTGTCGGCCCGATCAATCCACCGTCATCTAAAGGTCATCGGTTCATTCTCGCAATAACCGATTACTTCTCCAAATGGGCCGAAGCCATTCCTTTATCTGAAGTTAAGACGTATAATGTCATCAGCTTTATTAAGCACCACGTCATCTACAGATTTGGTGTTCCTCGACGCATTGTTTATGATAACGGACCACAGTTCGTCAGCCAAAAATTTACTCGATTCTGTGACGATCACCGGATCAATAATGTGGCTTCTACCGCATATAATCCAGCAGCTAACGGATTAGCAGAAGCTTTCAACAAGACTATCATCAAACTCCTAAAGAAGTTTGTCTCCACTAACAAACGTAATTGGAGTGACAAGCTCGGGGAATGTTTGTGGGCTTATCGTACTACAGTTCGTAATGCTACCAAATGTACACCTTTCTCTCTGGTGTATGGTTGCGAAGCTGTTCTTCCATTAGAGATTCAAATTCCTTCTTTAAGGATAGCAATCGCTAATGAACTCACTGCTGAAAATAACGATCGTCTTCGACTTCAGGAATTAGAAGCTCTGGATGAAAAGCGATTATCTGCTCAACAGAATATTGAATTCTATCAAGCTAAAATTTTAAGAGCTTTTAATAAAAAAGTTAGAGTTCGATCATATCAAAAAGGAGAACTTGTTCTAACAGTCAGACGTCCTATGACTATGACTCATATGAGTAAGGGCAAATTTGACGCAAAGTGGGAAGGTCCCTATATTGTGAGCAAAGTTTTCTCAAATGGAGCTTATCAACTCTCAGAATTGGATGGTCGAAAAGTTTTGATGCCTATTAATGGCAAATTCCTTAAAAAGTACTATATATAAATATAAATACTTGTAATCATCAGACAAATTCATGTTTAAAAATAAAATTTTTATTTTATTTTCATGAATGATGATACATGATATTAAGGAAGATCACTATCATCCTTCTCTACTTTTGGACGTGGGCCACTACCGTCCTTCTCGAAGATGTGATCAGCAAAAGAGCCGAGAACTTCCTTGCTAGAACCCACGAGGAATTTGCAAGCGGCCATCCTCATGGCTTCCTCTTCTTCAGTCCTTCCTGGTTCGAGCAGAAAATCCAGAATGTCCCTTGGTGGCTTGGGTGCAGACGAACCTTCGCCTGCTTCCGTCTTCTTCGTTTTGACTGGACCAGCAGGGCGTTCTTCAGTGCCTTTTTGAACCTTTGAGGCTATCTCAGTCTTCTTGGATGCTTCTCCAGATGACATTTTTATGTTGAGGAGTAGAAGTATTCGTTCTCGCCAGATTTCTGCTATATTTATAGGCAGAAGTTCCTTATTCATCCGACGTTTCACATATTCATTAATGCTTAACGGTTCATCCATTTATTTCTCACATTCATCCGACGTTTCACATATTCATTAATACTTGACGGTTCATCCGTTCATTACATTCACTCGACAGTTCATCTGTTCATCATTTCCTAACGGTTCATCCGTTCATAATCTTCTATCAATTTTATTAAGGGGGGATTCGTTATTTATCATGTTTTCATAACCTCTGAATCAATTCCGAATCTACTTACTCATTTGTCATATTTTGACCTCTGCATAGAAATCAATCTATTTTCTTCTGAGTACCTATATATTATCACGTCCATAATACCTCTGATAATATCATATACTCTAAAACAGAAAAGAAGATTTCATTATCTATCATGTCCACAATTCATCCACAAATATAAATCATTGAGCATAAAAAAATTGTCATTTCCATTCTCATTTCACCACAAAAAAGTCTATTACATTTTCTTAGACTTTCTTACAAATCATAATGGAAATCTATTACAAATCTCGGATTTTCATTCTACACCACAACAATAACCTAATAGAGATCTGTCTTCTTCTTTGGATCTTCTCCGTCGGACCTTCTCTGTCAGGTACGTTGTTGGTGGCAATTCCTGACTGTCTGGGTCTCAGTCACGACCAGATCAGCAGGAATCAAACTCTGGTCTTCTCTCTCAGATGAGAGGAGAACCACAGAGTATGGCAGCCCGAAGTCGTGGTGCTGCCAATACAATTGGTGGATTGAGAGCGGCCTTTCAGAGGAGACAGGAATGTATCCAAACCTTGGGATACAATTCCTAGTTCTCCCGTGAAAGGAACTCTACTACCCGATTTCTCGGTAGTAGAGTTGACTCCACCATCCAACTCTCGTGTATAAAGGCTCTTCCTACCGTCTGAGGAAGACCCTTCTATCCCACGAAGAGTTCTGAGTTGTCTGATTTACGCGTCAAAAGCGTATGAGCTCCCTGATGTAGATGTCAGCAGGATATTCTCCACAGCATCCACATCCCCAATGCCAGTTCTGAAGAAAATTTTCAGCCAAGTTTATGCAGAAAGTATCAACAGAAATCATTCAGTATGCATTTATCAAACAGAGACAGGCGTGTATTATTCAAATCAGAAACAAGAAACAGAAAGCCTATCTTCAACAGCAAAAATAAGTGCACGTATTACACTGATTTACCTTCAAGTTTGGTGCTATGGATTGGCAAATTCATGTTTGATACAGTGCGCAGAAGTCGAACATTAGAAGGCATTGCTTTCCTGTTTGAGAATGAAATCTCCCAAAAATTTCATTCTCAGAGAAGAAGAAGAGGAATGGGAGATGAGTATCTGCGAAACTCTTCCATCTATTTAAAGTGCAAAGTACAAGTCTATTCTTGGAAAAGATCCGCATAAATAGCGCTCGTAAACTGTGGAATGAGTGTCACGTGTGCTTTAGAAGGCAGAGCAACATTGGAAACAATCAAAGACTACTGATTAATATTTCTCATTAAGGCACGCAGATCAAACACAAAAGTTGTACTATATTCCTCAAAACAGGCACTGATGGCCTTACAAAAGACAAAACAAAAAGTGCAACAAAAGCATAAAAGTCACGCTCTATTTCCCGGAGCGACTGAGCTTGGTGCCTAGTTCTTCTACGCTCCTGACTCCCAGACAGTGCAACAGAGCTTTAAACATTTCACGCTGCTCTATGAGGCTGCGTCCATCAGAAGAGGATGAGCCATCCAAGCCAAAATAGCTCAAAAAAATTCTTGGCTAGTTGCAAGGTATCATCTTTGAGCTCGAAGACAAAGGGCTCTGGCTCTTCACCTCCAAAAGTGGGGTCACCATGAGAACAAAAGCCCAACTTGCGTGCTTCTTCCTCAGCTTTCTCCTTTGGTGTCATGTTGACGTAAGATGAAGATTAAAAATGAATCTTCTTCCTGCTTATATAACAGAGTTCGCCGGCGGTTCATATTCCACCATAAATTGGATGCAATCAGTCTCGAAAAATGAAGAGTCATCATGACATTTAAAGAACTTCGAAGTCTTTCCGACTTCCGAAAATTTTTGAAGTCATCTCAGCGTGACTAAATCCATTTTATCATCTCTATTTTCAAAGTATTTCAAAATAATTTATCATTTTTCGAAAACTTTGAAGGGGGTTTTGTAGGCCTCAAAAATGAAAGTCACGCTGAGTTGATCAAGACAGAGTCAAAAGTCACGCTCAGTTGATCCAGACAATATAAACAAATCACGCTGAGAGACAGCTCATCATTTGCCAAAGAGTAATTATGACTGACAACACGATAGTCGAAGAATATCTCTTCGTATGCCACGTATACACAGAATTCGAAAGATCATCGCCGTCTATCGCGTGATTTTCGAAATCTTCTTCAGCAAGACTCAGCCTTCGTCGAGTTGGCGTACCAAAAGGGTTTCTTGTCATTTAATGCGACTGACAAAGCAATCACTGTCAGAGATTTTGTGTCAGTCAAGACACGCCAAATCAAGACAGCTGGCAGTCCTATCTCAAGTCTGCGTGTATTTGTGAGATCTTCATCTCAAGTCTGCGTGGATTCTGAAGTTTTTTTCCTCAAGTTTGCGTGGATTTTGAAGCTTTTTGCCTCGAGTCTGCGTGGATCCTGAAGCTTCTTGCCCCAAGTTTGCGTGGATTTTGAAGCTTTCTACACCGAGTCTGCGTGGATTTCGTCTTCAACAAGTCGGCGTGGATTTCATCAAATTGGAGTACGTGGCAGCCATGCCACTGATCTCTCGCCTGCGTGTCCTGTAACTTGCACACGACTCATGCATGATTGCCATGTGTCCAACAGTTACAGGCTATGTCCAGTAACTGCTCACAGCCTTGCGTATGTTAAATCCTGTATGATTTTTAACTAGGCATAGGCTGTGAAGACAGTTATCTTTTCAGTTATTATTTTAGACTCTATAAATAGAGTTCTTTTTCTCATTCATTGTACAGATACACTGATATCTACTGTCAAAATTTTGAGAGCTTTTCTTCTTCGCATAGTCCAAGGGATAAAGCGATCGTCTTCTAGATCGGATTCCCACAATTGTAATTTTCCCAGAAACACAACAAATAAAAAGAATTTCTTTATGGAAAACAACACTGTCGTGAGCCCACTTTGCCCTATGGTAGTTGTGCAAGGTCGCATCTCCCTCCTTATAGCCATCAATGGTGGCAAAAATAATTAAACTAGTGTGATGCAGCGCTAACCAAGCCATCAGATAATGGTAGGGAAGTTCCTTACGAGGGAATGCTTTATCGTACCCGCGATATTCTATTATTTTCTCTGAATGCTCCCGCAAGCCTCGAAGTGTGTCGCATACTATGGCAGGAAGCAAAGCAAGATAATGCCCAAAGGCCATACTCACAGCCGACAGAATAAATTCTTGACTGATCCGCCCTACGGAGCCCGATCCTCCAGGTACCACAGCCTTTCTCATCCACATCATCAAAAAGGCAGTCAGTGCCGCTTTCTGACTCACGGCGATCAAGTTCTGGCAGAAGAAATTAATAACTATGGAGGTGGGTTTTCTTTCAGCGTCTAACGAGGGAACCGACACCTTCGCCTCCGCCTCCGCCATCATAATCTCCACCTCATCAGTAGTATACGCCCAACGAGTGGTAAAAAAAACCGTTCCAGGCTTCGACGGTTCCTCCATAAAAATGTACTTTTTTATGCATTAAAATGAGGCTGACCCTTTATAGAATCTTGATGCACACACACCTGATGATGGCAGAGTAGTTCTTTGTACTCCGCCATCATCTCGGGGTACTTATTTCTTAGCCTCATGAGCTCATATTGGCTAGGGATATACTTCTTATACGGGTGCTCACCCCAAGTTAGCTTCGAAATGGCGAACATTTCATGGAGAGCTAACCCCATTTCTCTATACGGCGTGAAGAAAGTCCCAGAATGATGATTGTACAACTCCAGCAAAGCCATGAACAAAGACTGGTTGATGGGAATACCATGTTCAATAGCCCTTATGGCACGACATAAGCCGGTACTACTCATATCCTCCTTAAAGGTACCCAATACCCATCGGGTCAATTCATTCCATTTTTTTCAGAGTGAACCCAGCCCTCGACTCGATAAGTTCCTTTCAGGTACGTATAGTCGGCCGCCAGAAGCCTGTTGGCAAAGATGGAAGCCCCAAATGGATGCACATCTGTAGTAAGGTCGCTGAACATATGATCGAAAAGCAACACCCGAAAGGTATACGACGTACCGCCCTGAGGATACGTAAAGCATCCTTACTCATGGAACTCTTGTCTACCATGAAGCGACCCGTGATTAAACCCCCTTGACTTAGGGTCAGGTTCTACTCTATACACCGTCTTTCGACGAAACATAAAAAGACCGACAGCGGTAAGTATCGGTCGGTCGCTGGAACATATAAGGGAAGGCCATGGTTCTCAAAGTACCAGTCCGACTTGAGTTCTAGGAGGTTCATATCCTCCAAAACTAGCTGGTCACCAAAAATAAAATAAGGCTTTAGTATTCCCGCACTGACGTGGAGAGAGAGTGTTAGCCTGCCCTGATCTATCATACGACAGAAGTAGCTCGGACGTTGTTCTTGTATCTGATCCAGTCGCCCTGCTGGTTGATCTTTGGCAATCAATCTTATGGCCGACTCGACAAGATCCTTATCGATATTTGTCCCAAGTGCGCATACGGAGGAGTCGAAGAGAACCTCATTAAAGAGGGACGTGGACATGGAAACAACACAAAAACAAGAACGAAAGTTTGAGATATTTTTATGAAACAAAGCATCCGCGCAATGACTACCCAGTAGAACTGCACTTCAGCAAACTGGCATCCGCGTAGGTACTGCTTCATAGTACTACATGTCAGCAAGATAGCATCAGTACAGGTACTGCTTCATAGTACTGAGTGTCAGCAAGACAACATTCGTGTAGATACTACTTCATAGTACTGCGAGAGGGCATCCATGCAGGCACTGTATAGTAATCCTGTACGTCAACAAAAAAATTCAGCACATCTTACAGTCTTTACTTTGTTAAAGTAACGACCATGCACATTGGTTGATAAAGCTTCAGTGCATCTACAGACGCTTCTCCAAAGAGTAGTGCCCATGCACATTAGCGATAAAAGCATTAGCATATCTACAAGACACAACTCCGAGGAGAAGACGTTCATGCGCATCAGCAAAGCAAAAGGTCGAAGTATATTACTTGCGACAGGCGGCCGCACGTCGTTATGAACTATGACACCGACAGCCGGAGAGTCATCAACGTCGATGACCTCTGAAGCTGGCCGCTTCCCTCTGGTCTTCTTTGAGCTCGCCGTAGGAGCTTTCTGGGTTTTTGATTTCTTGGGAGCCATGGCGGGAAAGCTAGGGTTTGAAAGAAGAAGTGAGCTCAGACAAAAGCTTCGATTGGAAGAAAGGACAAAGAGAGAAAGTTTTCTCTCTCCGAACAGTCTCCTACTTATAAGAGGAAGCTACGTCAGCAAAACTCTTCGTATTCGAAGAGACTCTTTGAATGATATGGGAATTAAAGATGAGATCATGATGAACGTTTCCTAAAAATGAGAAGTTATCATCAACTTTTAATGAAACGACAGCTCAAGGCATTTAATGTTGAAGTTAAGCATGACGACAGCCTGTCAGCAAGCGTGATGGACATTTGTTTACAAAGGACACGTGTCATGCTTATGTTCAAAGTATTTTGAGCTTGAGTCAAGTTCGAAACACTTTGAAGGGGGACTTGTAGAATCATAAAAAATAAAATGCAGCAAGCATAGAAGCGCAGGTGACAACAGTCGTTGCATATGACTTCACGAAAGCGCAGTTACTCAAATGTACAGACGGTAACGAGGTCACAGCAGGCGTACAAAGATGGTGTATAAAAAGAAGTTCTTTGTTAAAATCATGTCTACAATGATTTATTATAGATTCTTCATGATTACATATAAAGACTAAAATATATTAAAAAAAGTCTACAAGTATGCAAGCTTTAGAAAGTGCACACCCCCCTCCCCCCCAAATGTGCAGCAGTGTCAGAGCAAATCACTTCCTCATCAGAGCAAGCCACTTCCTAGCCAGGCACGGGAGAACTCTAATATGGCTAATGAAGCAGCTATTGGCCCGAGCAAGAACGCAACTCCTGCTCGCCACACTATTGCAGCTCTTGAGTAGGGCATAGCACAACCTGTGGCTCTTCGAGTTGGCAATCAATCCAAATCCGGTAGCTTGGATCTCGACGACCTCTAAGATGTTGTTCAGGTTCGAACTCCTTATGCCAAATGCTCAAGTGTATCTCAAAACCCAGTAGATGGTCAGCTACAAGAATATAGTTCTTTGAACGAAGATATCTACAACCAACAGCCGACTTGTGCAAGGCCAATGGCCATTCGAAACTAGTCATGATCGAACATGACGATGGGAATGCTAAGAGACAGTAGACATGGCTCCCTAGAAAAAAGCTTTTTTTTATAGGCTGAATGTGATCCAACCCCAAAGGTCACGTGTCAATCGGCTAAAGAACCTTGAATTAATGGGATGAACCTAGGCCTCAGCACAATGAATCTCATTTAGTAGGTTTATTTGACTGAGTCCTAAGCCACAAACTTCTCAAATTCCCCAAAAGACGACGGTAATTAAAGAAGAGAATATCGACTAATCCATTAATTGTCCTACAGATAATGACTTCGTCAAAAAACTAGCTCCTTCGACTCAGAAGCACAGCCATTTCCTTCAACTCAGAAGCAAAGCTACTTCGGTTCAAACCAGAAGCACAGCTCCCTCACGTCAACCGAGAAGTGCAACCCATTCAATAGGTTCCTTCAAGAGAATCTGTCATCTTCGAAACACAGTCTCCTCGTCAAACCAGAAGCGCAGCCCATTCAATAGGCTCCTACAGTAGACTCCGTCGTCTTCGAAACAAAGTCTACTCGTCAACCCAGAAGTGCAGTCCATTCAATAGGCTCCTTCAGGAGACTCCGTCGTCTTCAAAACACAGTCTTCTCGTCATCCAAAAGCACAGTGATTACATCGTCTTCGAAGTATACTCCTCATCGCCCGAAAGCGCAGTGATATCGAAGCCTTACCAGAAGCGCAGCTCGCACAGATGCATAGTCCTAGGAGGTGGCATTATCCCACGTAGGCAGTCTGGTACCTATATCTTTTTAGATATTACCCAACCGATTTATTTAAACCATCGCTCTTAAGATAGGAACGAAGTTGAGTTCTTATTGATAAGAGCAATCGGCAATCGATTTGTTTAAACCATCGCTACAAAGATAAAAACGTAATTTGGTTATGTTAATAAAGGCAATATCAAATCGGTTTGTTTAAACTGCTGCCCCAAAAATAGAGACAAAATTTGACTCTTTGATAGGAGTCAACCCCGCCCGGCTTCATCTATACAAAAAGCTTCAAGCAATAGAGGCACTCCATGTGTCATTTATTCGGCTATGCTGATAATCACCCGAGATCTTGATAGA
>JANAVB010036420.1:3170400-3485400 GCA_029216955.1 Iris pallida | reverse complement strand
GGAATCCAAAACCAGTAGACTAACACAGGAATATAAATCTTTCAAAATGAAACCCGGCGAGTCAATTACACAGATGTTAACCTATTTCTTTGATATTACTAATCCTTTGCAATCCCTTGGTAAGGATTACAGTAATCACGAGAAGATCAGAAAAGTGCTACGGGCATTAACCAAGAACTGGAACCCAAAGGCAACTGTAATCATTGAAGGAAACGATCTCACCACAATGACTCTGGAACACTTATGGGCAAGCTGATGACCCATGAGCTGGACCTACAAGAGTTTGAAGAAGCAATCCCAAAAGAAAATCTATCGCCTTCAAAGCTCAAGCCAGAAGATCAACATGCAAAGATTCTGATGAAGAATCATCCAGTAGTGATGAACAAGCCCTGCTAGTAAAGAACTTCAGAAAATTCTTAAAGTTTGAGAAATCAAACAGAAAGAAAAAAGATGTCCATGAATGCAATAAAAAGAAACAATCTGCTTTGGATGCAAGCAGTCCATATGATATATCAAGATCAAGCCGAAAAACAACAACTGGTCGAAAGTATGCAAATACAAGTATCTAGCATGAAAGTGATGCTAGTGAATCAGAGGAAGAAGATAGACCCTGCAGTACTGCAAATGTCTGTCTCATGGCTTTCGATAAGGTATCCTCAAATCCTCTATATAATGATTTTACATTCGATGAGCTAGAAAATGCCTTCAGCGAATTACCTGATGAACATAGAAATATGCTTGACAAGTATAAGCAATCTCGAAAAGAGGTCAAGGCATGCACAACTGAAGTAGCTAGACTGTCAAATATCGTTGAAGATATTAGAGAGACATTTACTATTAGTAACACGAATGAGATAGCCAAGCTTAAAGTAGACTATCATGAGGCTATCCTCAAAATTGAAAAGAAAGAAAGAGAGTATGTCAAGATACAAGAGTTATATGACATAGAGAAGAAGAAGCACTTAGTCACAGAGCAAAGACTCATTGATATGACCGCTAAATATGAAAAGTCTTATGCGGTTTCTAAAAAGTTAGAAATCAAGTTAGGCAAACAAGTTGTACCTGTAACACAGCCTAAAATTAGTCCTAATGCTATGCATACTCCTAAGAGGACTAAAACACAGAAAGCACGTAAGAAACACAAATATCACCATGCTTTTATATATAGGTTTTCAAAGAAACTACATATGCATGTCAACACAAAATCAACTAATACGTTTTTAAAACTTACCTGCACGAACTGTGGTACTCATGGGCACATATCACAGTATTGTTTAGCAAAAAAGCTTGTTGATAATCATACACTGATTTGGAGACCTAAGACTAATCAATATGGATCCTTCAGTAAATGGGTACCAAAGGATTCATCTACTTATTTTGTATGTGGACCCTCAACCCTCTCATGCTAAAAGCAAGTGGATCTACGATAGCGGATGTTCGCAGGACATGACTGGTGATGCATCTTTGTTCACCACACTATCGATGAAGAAAGAAGGATACGTATCCTTCGAAAACAACCTGAGAGGTGATATCATTGGAAATGGTATTGTTGGTATATCTCTTTATCCTGTAATAAAAGATGTTTGTGTAGTTACAGAATTGAAACATAACCTACTGAGCATAAGTCACTTGGCAGATAATGGTTATGGCATCAATTTTATAAAAGATAAATGTACAATATATGATATGTCATCTGGTAATCCCGTATACGAAGGGATTAGAGAAGATAATATTTATGTTTTCTTTCTAGAAAGTAATAATAATGCAGGAAGATGCCTAGTCGCAAACTCAGATGAAAGCTGGTTGTGGCATATGAGGCTAGGACATGCTAATATGGACACTATCTCACGGCTAAGTACTAAAAAGTTGGTAAAAGGACTCCCAGAGATATCATTCAAGAGAGATATGGTATGTGTAGACTGTGAAAAAAACAAAGCACATAGGTCTATATTTAAATCCATCAACGCTGTAAGTACTTCTAGACTTTTGCAGTTGATACATATGGATTTATTTGGTCCTAGTGGAGTCGCTAGTCTTGGCGATAAGCTCTACGCCTTTGTTATTTTTGAGGATTTCTCTCGTTTTACTTGGGTTTATTTTTTATCAAATACAAGTGATGCAATTTTTGAACTTCAGATATTTTATAAAAAGGTACAAAATGAAAAAGGCTTCATGATTACTCGTATCCGAAGTAGTCATGGTGGCAAATTCATAAATACTAATTTTAAAAGGTTTTGTGATGATAGTGGATATTACCAAGAGTTTTCCTGTCCTAGAACACTTCAACAGAATGGTGTTGTGGAGCGAAAGAACCGTACTCTATGCGAGATGGCTAGATTCATGCTGAATCAGCACAATCTTCCTAAATACTTTTGGGCAGAAGCTGTAAATACAGCCTGTCATATTTTAAATTGGGTGTTAATTTGACCTATCTCAAGAAAAATACCTTATGAACTTTGGTTTGGAATAATTCCAAATATTTCATATTTTAATGTTTTTGGATGTCGCTGTTTTATCCTGAACACCAAGGACAACTTGGAAAAGTTCGACTCTAAAGTAGATGAAGGGATATTTCTCGAATATGTTGCTAAGAGTAAGGGACATAGAATTTTCAATAAAAGATCTATGATTGTTAAAGAATCCATTAACGTTACTTTTGATGAGCTCAATAGTCACAGATCTAGCGACAGTTATGATAAAGATGTACAAGCCAGAACCGATAAAAGTCTTATGGAAGATCTGACTCATATATTTGAATCATTAAAGTTCTTGCCAGATCATCCAAAGACGCTCATTATAGGTGATATATCAAAAGGTGTAAGTACACGCTCTTCATATAGAGATACTGAAATAGCCGCTAATGTAGTTTTTATTTCACAAGTAGAACCTAAGAATGTAGCAAATGCTTTTAATGATGATTTTTGGATTGATGCCATGCAAGAGGAACTTAATCAATTTGAGAGAAACCAAGTTTGGAAACTCGTTCCTAAACTTATTGGTCAATTGATAATTGGTACTAAATGGGTGTTCCGAAATAAATTAAGTGAAGATGGACAAGTTCTACGCAACAAAGCACGTCTAGTGGCACAAGATTATAATTAAAAATAAAGTATTGATTATGACGAGACATATGCTCCTGTTGCCAGACTAGAAGCTACCCACATGTTTTGTGCATATGCATGTTTTAATGATTTTAAATTATTTCAAATGGACGTAAAAAGTACATTTTTAAACAGAATTTTGAAAGAAGAAGTTTTTGTGAAACAACTTCCTGGTTTTGAAGATTTTCAAAAACCTGATCACGTCTTCAAACTTAAGAAAGCACTCTATGGACTCAAACAGGTACCTCGTGCTTGGTATGAACGCCTAAATGCCTTCTTACTTAAAAATAGTTTTCCAAAAGTAAGAGTTAAGACTACTTTATTTATCAAGTCTTTAGATGATGATATTCTTCTTGTGCAAATATATGTTGATGACATCATATTCGGATCTACTAATGAAAAACTTTGTCAAGAGTTTATTAAGTGTATGCAGAGTGAATTTGAGATGAGTATGATAGGAGAGCTGAACTTTTTCCTAGGACTTGAGATCAAACAACACTCAAAAGAAACATTCATCAATCAAGCTAAATATATAAAGGACATACTGAAAATGTACGACTTCGACAATGTAAAGCCAATCGGAACTCCAATGGCTACATCAACAAAGCTTGACATTGATGAAAGTGGTAAACCTGTCGACCAGCATAAGTATCGAGGTATGATTGGTAGTTTATTGTATTTAACTGCTAGTCACCCTGATATTATGTTTAGTGTCTGTATTTGTACACGAATTAGGCAGATCCGAAAGAATCACACTTATGTGCCGTTAAGCGTATCTTTCGATACCTTAAGGGAACTTTAACAGTCGGCTTATAGTATCCTAAAACTAAATTCTTTAACCTGATAAGTTACTTGGATACGAATTTTGCAGGATGTAAAGTAGATCGTAAAAGTACCAGTGGTACATGTTATTTCCTAGGAAAAGCCTTAGTCTCATGGTTTAGCAAGAAACAAAATTATGTAGCACTATCAACTACTAAGGCTGAGTATATCGCCGCAGGATGTTGTTGTGCTCAAATTTTGTGGATGAAACAAACCTTAGAAGATTACAATCTGCACTTCACTAAGATTCCTATTTATTGTGACAACACTTGCACTATTAACCTGACTAAGAATCCTATATGTCTTTCACGCACAAAGCACATAGAGATTCGTCACCACTTTTTACGTGATCACCAACAATACGAGAATATTTGCTTAGAATTTATTGGCACAGATCATCAACTAGCAGACATTTTCACAAAACCACTAGCTAAAGACCGCTTTAACAATCTGCGTCGAGAGCTCGGCATACTTGAATTTTTAGATTCATAATGTAATATGATTAGTAAATCAATTAATAACTCAAATCTTTGACCTTTATTAATGGACGTTATTTTGGGTACAAGCCGAAAGGGTCCTTCTGTCATACATACGGAAATAGCCTGAAGCGATACGGTGTACTAGTCTTCGGACTACCGCTAGCTGGGATCCGGCCCCTACAGCTAACCCAAAGTAATATAAATTATTAAATGAAGAAGTGTAAAGTTTATTGTCACGACCCGTACCCGCTTTTCGGATGCGAGCTCGTGAGCAAGCCAGCTACGTATCAAGCGGACTCCAGCACGACTCGAGTAAGTATAAGCTGTCAAGATCTTGGTATCATGGCTAATAGGGTAATTTACAGTGTATCACATTCTACGAGAATATATAAGACAAGAATGAACAAGTATGGGTCGTGGTCTGCAGCCCACTAGCATATATGTCCGATTAGACTCCAAGAATAATATGAGTCTATAAAGCTAAGCTAGTAAGCAGGATATATCATAAAAGCACGAAAAAGATAGTAAATCAATAACACTAACAAAATACCTAAATCATGCGATTGAAGTCAACTACCACATGCTCAGCTAACTAACTCCGTACAATCAGCTACCTGAAAAGATCATCAGGTCCTCAGAGGACTAGCAAGATACATAAAATATGCATACTAGTATGACAGTAAATAACATGTATGAAGGGTAAGAACACTGTAAGAAGAACATCTAAGGATGCCGAGTCATGTGGAAATGTAATACTAGACTTGGCTATCTATCAACCAGAACTCCTATAGCTTGTAGTACAATGCAAGTTACTCCCAATGTATTGTATTTTAATTGATGTACAATGCAGGATACTCTCAGTCAAGATTAGCCAATTCTAGTATCGATCTTCTCTCCTAAAGGATACAAGGTCAAGCAGACTCCTATAAATCGTAGTACAGTGTAAGATACTCCCAATTCATAGTATCGCAAATAAAGTCAACCAATCAATCAATATATGCTATAGGTCGTAGTACAATGTAAGATACACCCAATCTATATTATGTCTCAAGTCAAGTCAATCATGCAATATCAAGATAAAAGAATCGGCTATAGGTCATAGTACAATGTAAGATACTTCCAATCTATAGTATATCTCGACTGTAGTATAATACAAGATACTCCCAGTTAAGAATGGTCAAGTCAAGAACAAGATATAGAAACTGACAACTCAATCACGAGACAAGTTAACACGAAAAGACCAATAATCAAGCAATATCGAATATCCTATACGTGCACGTAAATCTAGAAACAAGTAAAACAGTCGATGACAAACCAATCACAATATGAGAAATAGGTAACCATATAAAAGAAGTATAATAGAAAGAAAATAATATAAATACTGCATATGTTCGGTAAGGTATACTTGTCTGAGGGTTGCACGGAGAACCAACAATATATCACTAATCAACAAGTCAGAAAGTCTAAGTCTCACAACTGCCTCCAGAAGCTGTAATAGATGTTACCAACATTTCTTGATTAGTCAAATTAGCTAAGATAGCATGTCCTTAAGTCCAATTCTAGAAACAGGAGCAAAATGGAAATTTTGGGTCAAAACGGTGTCCGCCGTTGGACCCGCTTTGCACCGAAAAGTGTGCCAGAGTCAATTGTCTCTAAAGTCATCAAACTACATGTCTACGAATTTTTTTTGATGATACAAACCCAACGGAATATCCAATTTTGGATTCTGGCTGGCCGTGCACAAAATTGCTCGTTGAATCGGATCGTGGGACCCGCGAAACGGTGATCCGATCAACTGTCTCAGAATCGGACCAAACTTGGCATACAGGACCAGAAAAATGATACGGTCCTGTTGCCCCAAGTTTCGTGTAACACCCAGTTTTTTAGATGAGGGTAATTTTGAAATTTTATAATTATAATTATTATTTATTGATATTTATTTCACATTATGATTTTTTGTGATTTTTAATAATTTTTAAACAATTTAAAAACTGCCTTAAGTCATGACTTGTGATTTTGACGTGCTGCTAGTAAAACCCTAGAGACTGCATGACCTAGAGCCTAACCATATCATTAGGATGATTTAATTATCATTTTTAGCCTAGAGATAATTTGGTCATTTTGACTTATTTGAATTATTTGATGATTTATATAATTGGTGAATTCTAGTTGACTTTGACTTGTTGAGACCTAGTGGACTAGCCTAGAAGCTAACCCTAGCCATGGTGACCCTAGTCTAACTTAGGTTAACCTACTTTAGTCATTAGAAACTAATTTTGGATTAGGAGGATTAGTTTAAGTGAATTTAAGTCATGGCTTGTGGTTTCATGAAATGACTTATGGCTTAATGATTTGATTGATCATGACTTAAGCCCATGGGCCATTTAGTAAACCCTAACCCTAATTATTGAGCTTATGACCAGCCATAGGGATCCCCACCCTATTTAAACACTTATTCATTAGGGCTTGCCTTTTTTTATCATTCCAACACTTGAAGAAAAGAAAGGTATTTTTCCCCCTTCCAAAAATTCCCATTTTATTTATTTGATCTCCTTTTTCATCCTAGTCTTTTGTATTGGGTTCTAATTGAAGTTTATGGACTGTTGGTGGAGAGCTATTTCAGTTTGGGATCAATTTGGAGCATTTGGCCATCAAGAGAACACCCCCCATTTGAAGCATTTTCTTGTAAATTGTACCTATAGGTAAAATCCTTTAAATTGTATTATTATTTTGATTTCTTTGCATATTAGGCTAGGTTTCCCCTAGCTGTACATTAAAATTGGGTAGATTTCGTGTCCATTTGGTGTCCGTATCGGACACGTGTCATAGGATATGTTAGGTGTTCGACGAAATGCCTCTAAAGATTTTATTTTCGATTTTTGCTAAACTAATTACATGATATTGAAGCTCTTAATATGTAGATTCATTGTGTTGAGCAAAGCACATTTCTGTGGGAGATTTGTGTCCAAATCGGACACGCATCGCTGTACGATACTGTGCACTGGCCTCGTGCGGCTGTCCTGCTGCTCAGGTGCTATTGCGGACACGATACGACGACTCAGGTCACCAAATTTTGTGGACATGTTACCCTAATGACTGACAAGACACCTATAAAGATTCGTAGGTTCTTATTGTGTGTGTACGAAGGAAATTGACCCGTACTGGATTTGTACACTCACAAGTGCGCGCACAGACACCCGGATACGCGTCTCGTGCACACGACACGATCCACGTAGACACTGTACAGGCTGTAGGACACATTCTCCTAGTCCTGACGAATACTTAGACACGTGCACGAGGTGTCTAGTGTAGTGAGTCGTGTCCACGAGAGCTTGACACGGCTGCACGAGCCCGCCTGTGCACACAGTCAGACACAACCTGTTTTGCATGATTTGGACACTTCACGTCCATTGTTGGGACACGAGAACACCCCCAATTGACACGTACACGTGTAATTAATCTCGGGGTGTGACTGAATAGGATTTTTATGGTTTTTAAATGTCGATTTGGGGTGTCGAACATATAATTTTCTGATATGGTTTGTGTAACAGTTGTTCTCTAATTTTTCCTATTTTGAATTCGATTAATTGTGTTAATATCGAAGCTAACATGTTTATTAGAATGATGTGTACATGTTAGCTAACCTAGGGTTCATTGATATTAGTTATAGTTTGGGTTATGCTTTCGAATCCCTATTTTTCCTGAAAACTGTCAATACTGAAAACTAAGTTTAAAATACACTATTTTTTTTCCAGCTTGAGTATCAGTTTGTTGGAGTTTGAATACCTGTGTTTTGGGATTCATATGGAATATTGGGTTTTGACAAGTTTCAATGTAGGGAATGCATAGGACTGAATGATGGAGAGTATGTTTGGTTAAGTATTAGTATGTAGGCACTAGATGTTAAGTCCATTTGATTTAAACCTAGTTTCCTTGGTTTGTTCAGTACCTATACCTATTTGGTGATACAGAGGTTGTAGTTGGTATCATTTTGATTATAGTTTAGTTCAGTTGTTGTCCCTTACCTCCTTTTATTCATTCCCTTTTTGAATTGCAGTCCTATGTTAACATTTTGTATCAGTCCACCATTCCCTCATGTTCAGATATTTACATAGGTTTTATCCCATGGTATGATGTTCAGTCCTTTCCTTATATCCTATGTTCAGTCCTCATGTGCAACCCTGCTTTCCTGATTTTGACACACACCTTCTATTGAAACCTGGTACACTATTTTCCTTATTTTCCTGAGATTATATCAATACTCACTCACTCCTATACACACACATAAACTTCACTCATGTATCACTCACACACACAGGAAACAAAACTCCCCCTAGACTGTCACTTGGATTACACACACACTAAACCCTTTAACAGTATGCATATGCACTATTGTCCCACATATTCATTTTATTTTAGCCCTTAAAATATTTTAGTCCACTGTGAACTTGGTTCAGTCCCAATTTGTAAAGGTATCAGTCCTGTGTTCTGCATACCAATTGTATATTTTAGTTCCCTTGAACCTTGGTCAGTCCTTCATTGCATTTATTCAGTCCCTTTGATTATTAATGATCAGTCCTAATTTACTTTGTATCAGTCCCAAATATTTGGTTATTTCCCTGTTTTTGGCTCATTCATTCACTGTTCAATCGAGTACCTCTCATTTCATAGTCTTGTCCATTGATTCACTGCATTACATTACTTGTCCCTTTGCTTGTGCAGTCGAGCATAACAATTAGCTCATAGCCACATACACACATCTTCCCTTAGGTATCCTGCACACTTAGGAAGCATCTACCGCATTCAGAGATTGCCCTGTACTCCTATTTAATGCATACATCATCCCTATATTGCATATCCCTATACTTCACTACATATTACCTTGTCATTCTCAGTTTGGTATTGTATTTTCTTTGGGTTGCAATGCCTTATCATCTATAATAAACTGTGACTTGGTTGATACTTGTAGGGTTCTTGATATTTCTCAGGTTCTTCATTATGAACCTTGAGTGTTCACTTCCAATTTTTACTGGTAGGTGTCCTCAGGTTTTGGGCATTTCCAGTTTGGGTCCCTTGTGTTCATGTATGGCTTTAGATATTGATATTTTCAGTTTTGGACTTGTTAGGACAGTCCCTATCTTCCTATTTCACTTTCTTCCTTTTCCTTTCCTTACCTTGTGTGCATCCTATATACTTCTATGTGTTTAGTAGATACTACTTGATTGTATATATATTATGGGTATTTTTCCTATAGTGATTTCATATGATATATCTAAATGTGATGTTTCTTTTGTTGATTGAGTTGGTAGTGTTGGCTATAAGGTTGGTTTAAGGTATAGGTTGTGCTAGTATTTAGCCAATAGTTGATATAGGTTAGAATAGTCTAGTGTATGTTGTTTAGGTCTAGAGTTGACCAATAGTAGACTTTTGACCAAATTGGACATTGCTATATAGTATGTGCACTAGTGTAAACCCTTACCTTCACATGCCATTTACTTGTAATGCACACACACACACACACTTTTTTACCTTGATGCATTGGCACTCACAATTGCACTCTCTCTATAAATAGGAATGTATAATGTACTCATATATATGGTATATAATGTATGATGCTTGTAGATTGGTGATTGTTTCTTGGTTGTTAGTCAGACTGGTTAGGCTTAGTGAGACTTGACTGGACTAGGATTGACCTAGTTGACTAGTGTAATTGACCAGGGTTGACTTAGAGTTGACCTTGACCTAGATTAGCCTAGAAATTATGTAGATTGTATCATAAACTTCATTTACCTTATTTTAAACATATTATAACCCATATTACTCTGTTTAGGACATTGTGACTCCGGTGCAGACATTTGATATTACACTACTCTTTTCAGATTATCAGGCGAGTACATTCTCTGATAGTTCTTCAATTTACTTGTCATTTACTATATTTCAGTTGTAGCTAGTTCTATCTGATTCTCTGTTTCAAACACGATTTGATATTGCTGGATCTATTTCATGTGACTCTCACTTATTTATGTCTGGCCTCTATTTTTGGAATCACCTACTGGAACCACCCTGGAATCATTTACTGGAACTACCCTGGAATCATTTACTGGATCCATTCGTGTACTGGCTGGACTTATACCTATTTTTGTGTCGGATTATGGATTCACTTGTACTAGCTGGACGGGAAAATATTGGAATAGGCATGTGAACATACCCAAATACTGGAACCACTCCCTTGGAATTATATTGGAATGATAGCCATCCCACACTTGGCCGAGTGTGCGGTGTGCCATATTACCTACAGCCGTTCACATGTCGATCCCGATATTTTAAAACACACTGTTAGAGTATAGGCTGGACTCACCCTGGAACCTTTGATCACCGACTGGACTCACCTTATACCGGACTCATCTTGTACTGGAACCACCTGGTATCAGATTCATGTTGTCTGGATTTACTTGGGTTTTGTACTTGTTTATATTTATATTTTGGACTTATATCATGTTGCTCTAGTTCAGCTAGTTTCTATTTACAGTCTTTATTGCAATGATTCTTCTCTTGTTTTACTTACCTTACTTTCCTTGTATCTTAACTGTTTCTCTATACCATCACCTGTATACAAACTACCATGTTCATCAATAAAACTGTCTATAACTGCTTTATAGTTCTTTGTCATTTACTTGGGATTTCTTGATGAGTTGTACTCGTTCCTGTCCTAACTGGACCTGTTGAAAATTTTACAGATGATTGCCCTGAGGACACGTGCCCTACATATTATGGATCAGGAGATGGCTTAGCTACCTATGGTCCCGACACTCAGGAGTGATCGGGAGTTTAGCTAGTTGTCCTATATTAGCTTTAATGTTTTAGAACTGGAGTTATATATAAGTTGAGATTTGTAGTTGAGATTGTTTGAGGTTATATTATTGGTTGTTGGTTTTATTTCTGTTATTTGTCTTAGTTTTAATCTTCTGTGCTATCATATCATTCTTAGACTGTGATTGAGATTCATTATATCTATACTTGTCCTCTGTTCAAAGTTGAGATTTGATAAGTACATTATATAATTGCGTGAGTTGTTGATTAGATAGTAACCTAGGACAACATTCTACCGTCGATACTGCGGCGTAGGCTGGGCATTATTGCGTGTTCGTACCCTCACAGTGGGTGCGGATCGTGACACGTTTTTAGTGGCAGCCCATGCAGGTCGAGAGTCGCATTAGTGCGATGTCGTGGTAGTGTAACGATTAGTTGTACTGCTGCGCGCCTGCGATAGAAAACCCAGGAATAGGCATAGTTGAGAGAGTACTCAATCACAGTTAGGACTACTTGAGAAGATTCCTGAGATGACCCTTGAGAATCTCATTATAAACTATCTCGAAATTCGATTCCGACAGTATCGGTCTATCTTCCTTGATTCATCGTTGAATTGATTCTTGGTATTCATTATTGACTTGATTTTCTACCAAGATAACATTATGGGCTTGGTTGCCTCAGTCATGGAATCTAGAGTCTTCTACAGCCATATCAGCTAGTTGGGCGATGAGATAGAGTCTGATTTTGGATGTATTTCTCAGGTGTGAGAATTTAAAGTTTTTGCAGCCAAGCTAGCGGCAATGCAAAATTTTTAAATACCATAATTCTAGAGGTATGTACATTAGTTGTGGACTCTATGGATTATCGCAGCCATACTTACTGGTGTGACGAGGATTCTGGTAACATGGTTCTGGATAGACGGGTATGATTATCAGATTGCAGAATAGATACCATATAGATGGTGCACTAGTATAATCGAGTGGAATATCAGGGTAGATATTACTTAAGTGTCATGGATTAGATAGAGGGAGCTAGGCCACCTGTAGCGCAGCACCATGCCCCGCACCATCAAAGGGATACATCCCAGAGGGGCAGGGCTTTTGCGCTGACGGTCGTGTAGACCGACGCTATGGGTGACGGGTTAGCAGGTCTGTCCTTCCTGTTCTTCTTTCCATCTTGTTGTGTGATTCTATTAGTACCTGCCAGGATATAGTTGTGATTGCTAGATAGTGTAGCTACCCTATTCGAGACTGTGAAAATCACGACCAGTAGGACTGTGTTGCGTGTTATCTTTGAGTTTGATTTGCTGGAGGTTAGACCTAGTAGGGATACGATCATTTTAATTTCGAGGACGAAATTTTTCTAAGGGGGGTAGGATTGTAACACCTAGTTTTCCAGATGAGGGTAATTTTGAAATTTTGTAATTATAATAATTATTTATTGATATTTATTTCATATTATGATTTTTGGTATTTTTAATAATTTTTAAACTATTTAAAAACTGCCTTAAGTCATGACTTGTGATTTTGACGTGCTTCGAGTGAAACCCTAGAGACTGCATGTCCTAGAGCCTAACCATGTCATTAGGATGAGTTAATTATCATTTTTAGCCTAGGGGTAATTTGGTCATTTTGACTTATTTGAATTATTTGATGATTTATCGAATTGGTAAATTCTAGTTGACTTTGACTTATTGAGACCTAGTGGACTAGCCTAGAAGCTAACCCTAGCTATGGTGACCCTAGTCTAACTTAGGTTAACCTACTTTTAGTCATTAGAAACTAATTTTGGATTAGAAGGATTAGTTTAAGTGAATTTAAGTCATGGCTTGTGGTTTCATGAAATGACTTATGGCTTAATGATTTGATTGATCATGACTTAAGCCCATGGGCCATTTAGTAAACCCTAACCCTAATTATTGAGCTTATGACTAGCCATAGGGATCCCCACCCTATTTAAACACTTATTCATGAGGACTTGCCTCTTTTTTATCATTCCAACACTTGGAGAAAAGAAAGGTATTTTTTCCCTTCCAAAAATTCCTATTTTATTCATTTAATCTCCTTTTTCATTCTAGTCTTTTGCATTGGGTTCTAATTGAAGTTTATGGACTGTTGGTGGAGAGCTATTTCAGTTTGGGATCAATTTGGAGCATTTGCCCATCAAGAGAACACCCCCCATTTGAAGCCTTTTCTTGCAAATTGCACCTATAGGTAAAACCCTTTAAATTGCATTATTATTTTGATTTCTTTGCATATTAGGCTAGGTTTAGGTGTTCCCTAGATGTACCTTGAAATTGGGTGGATTTCGTGTCCGTTTGGTGTCCGTATCGGGCACGTGTCATTGGGTATGTTAGGTGTTCGACGAAATGCCTCTAAGGATTTTATTTTTGATTTTTGCTAAACTAATTACATGATTTTGAAGCTCTTAATATGTAGATTCATTGTGTTGAATGCTGAGCACATTTCTGTGGAAGATTTGTGTCCAAATCGGACACGCATCGCCGCACGATACTGCGCACTGGCCTCGTGCGGCTGCCCTGCTGCTCGGGTGCCATTGCGGACACGATACGGCGACTCAGGTCACCAAATTTTATGGACACATTCTCCTAGTGACTGACACGACACCTACAAAGTTTCATAGATTCTCGTTTTGTGTGCACGAAGGAAATTGACCTACACTGGATTTGTACACTCACACGCGCACGCACAGACACGACCGGATACGCGTCTCGTGCATGCGACACGATCCACGTAGATACTATGAAGGCTGTGGGACACACTCTCCTAGTCCTGACGAACACTTAAACACGTGCATGAGGTGTCTAGTGTAGTGAGTCGTGTCCATGAGGGCTTGACACGGCTGCACGAGCCCGCCTGTGCACACAGTCAGACACAACCTGTTTTGCATGATTTGGACACTTTGTGTCCATTGTTGGGACACGAGAACACCCCCAATTGACACGTACACATGTGTTTAACCTCGGGGTGTGACTGAATAGGATTTTTATGGTTTTTAAATGTCGATTTGGGGTGTCGAACATGTAATTTTCTGATACGGTTTGTGTAACAGTTGTTCTCTGATTTTTCTGTTTTGAATTCGATTAATTGTGTTAATGTAGAAGCTAACATGTTTATTAGAATGATGTGTACATGTTAGCTAACCTAGGGTTCAATGATATTAGTTTTAGTTTGGGTTATGCTTTCGAATCCCCATTTTTCCTGAAAACTGTCAACACTGAAAATTAAGTTTAAAATACACTATTTTTTTTTCCAGCTTGAGTATCAGTTTGTTGGAGTTTGAATACCTGTGTTTGGGGATTCATATGGAATGTTGGGTTTTGACAAGTTTCAATGTAAGAAATGCATAGGACTGAATGATGGAGAGTATGTTTGGTTAAGTATCAGTATGTAGGCACTAGATGTTGAGTCCATTTGATTTAAACCCAGTTTCCTTGGTTAGTTCAGTACCTATACCTATTTGGTGATACAGAGGTTGTAGTTGGTATCATTTTGATTATAGTTTAGTTCAGTTGTTGTCCCTTACCTCCTTTTATTCATTCCCCTTTTGAATTGCAGTCCTATGTTAACATTTTGTATCAGTCCACCATTCCCTCATGTTCAGATATTTACATAGGTTTTATCCCATGGTATGATGTTCAATCCTTTCCTTATATCCTATGTTCAGTCCTCATGTGCAACCCTGCTTTTCTGATTTTGACACACACCTTCTATTGAAACCTGGTACACTATTTTCCCTGTTTTCTTGAGATTATATCACTACTCACTCACTCCTATACACACACATAAACTTCACTCATGTATCACTCACACACACAGGAAAAAAAACTCCCCCTAGACTGTCACTTGGATTACACACACACTAAACCCCTTAACAGTATGCATATGCACTATTGTCCCACATATTCATTTGATTTCAGCCCTTAACATATTTCAGTCCACTGTGAACTTGGTTCAGTCCCAATTTGTAAAGGTATCAGTCCTGTGTTCTGCATACCAATTGTATATTTTAGTTCGCTTGAACCTTGGTCAGTCCTTCATTGCATAGTCCTGTCCATTGATTCACTACATTACATTACTTGTCCCTTTGCTTGTGCAATCGAGCATAACAATTAGCTCATAGCCACACACACACATCTGCCTTTAGGTATCCTACACACTTAGGAAGCATCCACTGCATTCAGAGATTACCCTGCACTCCTATTTAATGTATACATATTCCCTATATTGCATATCCCTATACTTCACTACATATTACCTTGCCATTCTCAGTTTGGTACTGTATTTTCTTTGGGTTGCAATGCCTTATCCTCTTTAATGAACTGTGACTTGGTTGATACTAGTAGGGTTCTTGATATTTCTCAGGTTCTTCAATATGAACCTTGAGTGTTCACTTCCAGTTTTTACTGGTAGGTATCCTCAGGTTTTGGGCATTTCTAGTTTGGGTCCCTTGTGTTCATGTATGGCTTTAGATATTGATATTCATTTCAGTTTTGGACTGGTTAGGACAGTCCCTATGTTCCTATTTCACTTTCTTCCTTTTTCTTCCCTTACCTTGTGTGCATCCTATATACTTCTATGTGTTTAATAGATACTACTTGATTGTATATATATTATAGGTATTTTTCCTATAGTGATTTCATATGATATATCTAAATGTGATGTTTCTTTTGTTGATTGAGTTGGTAGTGTTGGCTATAAGGTTGGTTTAAGGTATAGGTTGTGCTAGTATTTAGCCTATAGTTGATATATGTTAGAATAGTCTAGTGTATGTTGTTTAGGTCTAGAGTTGACCAATAGTAGACTTTTGACCAAATTGGACATTGCTATATAGTATGTGCACTAGTGTAAACCCTTACCTTCACATGCCATTTACTTGTAATTCACACACACACACTTTTCTCCTTGATGCATTGACACTCACAATTGCACTCTCTATATAAATAGGAATGTATAATGTACTCATATATATGGTATATAATGTATGATGCTTGTAGATTGGTGATTGTTGCTTGGTTGTTAGTTAGACTGGTTAGGCTTAGTAAGACTTGACTGGACTAGGATTAACCTAGTTGACTAGTGTAATTGACCAGGGTTGACTTAGAGTTGACTTTGACCTAGATTGGCCTAGAAATCATGTAGATTGCATCATAAACTTTATTTACCTTATTTTAAACATATTATAACCCATATTACTCTATTTAGGACATTGTGACTCCGGTGCAGACAACTGACATTACACTACTCTTTTCAGAGTATCAGGCGAGTACATTCTCTGATAGTTCTTCTATTTACTTATCATTTACTAAATTTCAGTTGTAGCTAGTTCTATTTGATTCTCTGTTTCACACATGATTTGATATTGCTGGATCCATTTCATGCGACACTCACTTATTTATGTCTGGCCTCTATTTCTGGAACCACCTACTGGAACCACCCTGGAATCATTTACTGGAACCATCCTGGAATCATTTACTGGAACCATTCATGTACTGGCTAGACTTATTCCTATTCTCGTATCGGATTATGGATTCACTTGTACTTGCTGGGCGAGAAAATATTGGAATAGGCATGTGAACATACCCAAATACTGGAACCACTACCTTAGAATTATACTGGAACGATAGCCATCCCACACTTTGCCGAGTGTGCGGTGTGCCGTATTACCTACAGCTGTTCACATGTCGATCCCGATATTTTAAAACACACTGTTAGAGTATAGGCTGGACTCACCCTGGAACCTTTGATCATCGACTGGACTTATCTTGTACTGGAACCACCTGGTATCAGATTCATGTTGTCTAGATTTACTTGGGTTTTGCACTTGTTTACATTTACATTCTGGACTTATATCA
The DNA here is from genome assembly GCA_029216955.1 of Iris pallida. Taxonomy (NCBI): domain Eukaryota; kingdom Viridiplantae; phylum Streptophyta; class Magnoliopsida; order Asparagales; family Iridaceae; genus Iris; species Iris pallida. Next base: position 3,468,313 of record JANAVB010036420.1, on the reverse strand, counting down.
TGTTGCTCTAGTTCAGCTAGTTTCTATTTACAGTCTTTATTGCTAGGATTCTTCTCTTGTTTTACTTACCTTACTTTCTTTGTATCTTAACTGTTTCTCTATACCATCACCTGTATAAAACTAACATGTTCATCAATAAAACTGTCTATAACTGCTTTATAGTTCTCTGTCATTTACTTGGGATTTTTTGATGACTTGTACTTGTTTATATCCTGACTGGACCTGTTGAAAATTTTACAGATGATTGCCCTGAGGACACGTGCCCTACATATTATGGATCAGGAGATGGCTTAGCTACCTATGGATCAGGAGATGGCTTAGCTAGTTGTCCTATTTTAGCTTTCATGTTTTAGAACTGGAGTTGTATATAAGTTGAGATTTGTAGTTGAGATTGTTTGAGATTATATTATTAGTTGTTGGTTTTATTTCTGTTATTAGTCTTAGTTTTACTCTTCTGTGCTATCATATCGTTCTTAGACTGTGATTGAGATTCATTATATCTATACTTGTCCTCCGTTCGGAGTTGAGATTTGACAAGTACATTATATAATTGCGTGAGTTGTTGATTAGATAGTAACCTAGGAGAGCGTTCTACCGCCGACACTGCGGCGTAGACTGGGCGTTGTTACGTGTTCGTACCCTCACAGTAGGTGCGGGTCGTGACATTTTGTCTCGATCTGACGATCATGCACAAAGTAATTAGAAAGTTTGTACAGAGGTCGATACAGTAAATTTCGACGGATACGCATCAAATTCGTCGCGCACGCACAACCAATTTAAATTCCGCCAAAGCCCACACGTCCGCGAACTCGATACGCACCTTTTGATGCTTTTGGTTTGCAACCACGTCGCCCGGATTGGCGGGACGCACGTCGTATCAAGGGTTTTTCTAGTTTTGAAAACAGTTTTAACATGGTTTTTCCTAATTTTTTGGAACCGATTTCTCGGCGTTCAGTTATCAAAATTGATTTCTGTAAAAAAGGGTTCTCTAGCCCTATATATTGTCAATATTTCCTTTCAAATAAATTTCTAAAATCCCTAGTGGGTTGACATTAATTATCCTCTCAAGCGGGCTGTTTGAAATATTTCGAACTCTGTCTCGGGACAGGATTTTGTCGATATTTGGATCAATATCTTGAAAAATGTGGTCAACTACATTCGAAACTAACCAAAGGGTCACGTAGGGGATTATGTAGGCTACGTGTAGGTTTTCGTAGCTCGCAAAACGATGAAACGACGAGTGAGAAAAGTGAGGGAGAACAGGTTTCCTGGCCTATGCTGCTGTCCTGTTTCTTCCCATGCGCGCGGATTGGCCGTTGTTGCTGACCGGCCTGTGGCCGTCGTACGACAACTGCGAGCTCGTGCGGCGAAGACCTAGAGGCGCGCGCGCGTTAGGAGGTCGGGGTCAAGGGTTCGGCTAGGTTTTCCTTTCTCGAGCATATATACATATACGCATACACGAGTTTTTTTCCTCCCCCGGGTTCGGCTCTGTTGGGAATGCTTGGGGCGGGCCTGTGGGCAGACCGGACTGGGCTGGCCCAGCTTGGCTGGGACTGGGTTTGGGATGGTTGGGCCGGGACTGTGGGCTGAGGGGTTCTGTTGTTTGATTTGGTTTTTCTTTCTATTAGTATATATATATCTACGTATATATGTAAATACCTATGAACATATATATATATATATATATATATATATATATATATATATATATATATATATATATATATATATATATATATACACCCATAAACGTATATATTTATCTATACATACACACACACACACCTATATATACGTATATATTTATATATACATACACATACACACATATGTATTATCTATTTATATATACATACACATACACACGTATATAATATCTAGTTATATATACATATCTAGGGATAACTAAATATTCCAATAAAATCCTAAATTCCTAAATACCCTTTTTCTAGTGTAGGACCTATTTATATAAATATATATATATTATAACATTTATTTGACAAAAATAATATAACCAATAATAATACCAATATTATATAATAATAACCTCAATAAAAAAAAAAATAATAATAATAAAATTTAATAAACCAATAATGGTGTATATACCATCAGGCACAGTCTAATAATCCCAAAAATATACAAGGACCTATTTTATACAAATATTATTGAATATCAACTAATAATGATATTTATAATATTTAATTAAGAGTACTTAGAAAATATTTATTAGATCATTAAAACGGAATACGACACCATCATACCAAAATACATCAACACGAATGTCATTGGACATCCCGCATAGCTACATGGGCTTGGGCTTGGTACGGGTCCAGTACGGGCTGGTTTGGCACAACCGGGTCTCCTAAAATTCAATAATCTAATTAATAAAGAATTAAAACATTCTATAGGGGTTAAGTCGCAACTTGGTCTGGTTTTCCTAGTTAGAATAATCCTATGGCTCGGCTTTCCCCTACCATGGCTAAACACTAGTCAAAGCACGCCACTGCACTATCCGTGCCATGATTCCTAATCACCTTGTACTCCAATTTCTAACCATGACTAAAATCATCTACCGTAATTTATTAAATAATTAATTATTTATAGAAATCTAAAAATCATCGTTCAAATAAAATAAATAATAATAAAATATTTCAAAATTTTCGGGAAGGGGAGCTACAAATCTACCCACCTTAAAATAATTTCGTCCTCGAAATTCTAATTCGTAACTATTTCTTAAAATTCAAAAGGAAGTCTACCATTACCTTAATCTCTTTAAATTTTAATTCCTCAAAATAGTTTATATCCTCCTCCTAATCATTTTGTAACTACATAACCTTTAGGACTTCTACCCACCTTTGGTCACACTACTCCTCAAGACTAAAATCTTATAATCTTCTAACTGGTTGCTAACAATCCTACCAACAGATATCTAGGGCATATGGCATCTATAATCCCTCATGTCTATAAACAACCAAATATTCAATAATCAAGAAATATTATACTATAACTTTAGAATTTCCAATAAATTCTAGGCAGCACGATCGTTCATCATCCCGAAATAGGAAGAGACGAAAATCAATAGTTCGGAGGGCAAAAAAGGATAATCGAGAGCGCATACGAAGTTTCAAGGACGTTAGAGGAATTTCTAAAAGAATTGTCAAAGCAATGTGGAATAAGATTCCTAAGGGTTTAGTCATATTCGTAGGCTCGTATCTGTACAGTTACGTAACCGATACGATATGCTCTGACCTGTATGGGCCACCACAGTTATTCATTAAAATTTATCAATTATACAACATTAATGACATTGGAAATACAAGTAGCCGAACTCGGACCGAATTCGGACCGAGTTCGGATGGAAGTGTATGGATTTCCAGAACAGAACAGCCGACCCTAGTCTTTATAAACCCCACTATTCCCTCTTCTATTTCCCATCTTCCTACCGAGAATCCTCTCTAAAACCCTAAGTGTAGGTTCTCCTCCTCCTCCTCTTCAAGTTTTATGGAGTTTTGAAGTCATCTTCTTCATCTTCTTCATCTTCTACTTTCTTCCTACAAAAGGTAATTATCTATCCTCTCTCTTTACTTTCAATGGCACCCAAAGCCCAAAAGAGAAGGATTGATACCTCCCATGTAGGATCGTCCTCTTCGGACTATGTCCCAACAAATGCTTTCAGTCCAGCTCGTCCTTCTGACAATGACGACTATGACTCCGGTCTATTCTCTGACAAGGAATTTTCCGATCTTTGGTTTACTTCCTTCTTTGGTCGTAAAATCTGTAATGGAGCTTGTGTAAATTTTATAATCTTTTTCGAATATGCTCCTACTTTTAACCAACTTGGAATTTGGGACTTCTTTGAAATTTCTGATAATATCTATAATAATGCCGTCAGAATGTTTTACTGTAACTTGTAAGTAAAAGAAAATGGCAATTTCTATTCTTGTGTTGCTGGACAAGAACTTGAGTTCAGTCCCACTGATATTAGTGAATATTTTTACATTCCTGATATTGGTGAAGCCTTGGTAGATATTAACCACGTAGAGTTTCCAGAAGGTGTCACCCTTGACTCTTTCAAAGCATTGATATGTCACCCTCGTCCTGTCCCGTGTAGGGTGTATTCAAAACACTTGAATCAGTATTTCAATGAATTGCATCGCTTTATCGTCTCCGTTTTACTTCTAAAAAGTGGATCTTCTGACGAAATCACCTTTATGGAATTATCTGCGATATATTATATTCACTTCAGTATACCTTTCTCCGTCCCCAAGACTGTTATGGCCCGGATGCTAAATTACAGAAGAGTCGGGCGTAACCTTGTTTACCCAATGCTCCTGGCATCTATCTTCAGGAGATTTGAAATTGATCTTTCCATTTGTCCCTTATCTTCTCCTGCAACTGAACTTAGTAGAGCTAGGTTGTACCCTAACCCTCCTCCTCCATCCGGTGCTGAACCTGCTACTCTAGTTCATGATGATGACCCCCAGGCTACTGCTCCAGCTGCTCCACCCCTGCTCCTGGCTTCGACCCAGGCTTTTTTAGCACTTTGATGACTTTGTTACCCTCTCAGCTCAACGTCATCAGAGTTACATTGACGCTCAGTTCTGCCACATCACCCAGGCATAGGTGTTGCAGAACAGAATTGCTGATATTCACTGGAGTCTATCTAATGATCCCACTCATCTTGTTTCGATGATACATCACCCCAGATTTACTGGTCCGAGGTTTGATGATGACGCTACCTTTACTCATTTCGATCCTACTACAGCTTACTTTCTACCGGATGCTCCTGGAGGTGATGATACGTCACTGTGATGTAGGACTTCAGTTGATGGTTCTTGGTTTATGATGTTAGATGATGATCGATGTAGTTTTTACTTTTTGTGATGATGTACTAGTCTAAACTCACGAGTTAGACTTTTTAGACTCTATTTGATAGTTATAAACTATTGAGTTATGACTTATGCTGGTTATGTTAGTTGCATTTTAGTTTTATTTTGCTATCAGATCTCAGTTATTTCACTACTACTTCTAGTGTACTTTTTTATGTGATTTGCTATATATGGATATTCTTCTATCTTTTTCTTTGTCTTCTGGTGAACATATTGTTGGCCTCACACATTACGAGGGAGCTATAATATTTTGATCATGACAAAGGGGGAGAAAGAGCAATACCAAAATACCAAACCATTCTTTTTTTAAGTTATTAGATATATTTTCTTAAGTTATTAAGATATATTTTGGTATAGACTAAAGTTTGTCAATTATCAAAATAGGGGAGATTGTTGGCCCATTTTCTAATGGTCACACCCGATTTTGATAAATCAACAACATAAGTCAATACACAAAATATACAAACTGCTGCTAACATTTTAGGTCAAGTGAAATCAATATCAAAGAGCATACTACAACATCTACAAGCATGTAAATCATCATCCCGAAGCTTTTATGCAGTAGAAAAAGTCTGAGTCATTTTACAGTTTATTATGTATTTTATCCTTTATTGAGTCTAGAATACAAATTATAAAATCGACTGAGTATTATTGGCTTAGGTTATTCAGTCCACAAACAAAATAAGCCTACATACTTATCCCAAAAGTCCACAATTCTAAAAAGCCCAAAACCTATGCAAATTTGGTGCATTTCTTACTGTTCTGACCAGACAGAACTCTGATCGAGTTTGGTCTGAGTTCGGTCTAGGTTATTTGAAATTCAGTTCCCACCAAATCTGCATCCAACGTTCGTATACGAAATCCTAGCATCCGAACTCTGCCCGAGTTCGGTTCTCAAAAACACCTATAAATAGAAGAAAATTTCCTTTTTTAATTACTTATCAATTCTTCTCTCTATCTATTCCAAAAGTGTTTTCTTCAGTGTTCTAAAAAACTTTCATACTCCACCTATACATCTCTTAGCCAAAGCCAGTAATATTGACTCGATTTTGAGTTTTTTGGTTCTGAGAGTTGTAAGGAGGTCGTTCAAGTTCAGAAATTATTTTGTTACTAGAGCTGGTCGTGCGCTCGTCACCAAGCACGATGTTGTGAAGTTGGTCGTGCACTTGTCATCAAGCACAGTATTGTAAAGAGACTGTAAGCTCTCAATTAGCTTGTGAATAGTGGATTAACAGCAGGCAAGAGTACCTACGACTGGATTAATCCTCCAAGAGGGAAACCAGTATATATCGTGGTGTCCACTGATTTTGATTCTCTGATCTCTTGCTATATTTATTTAATGGCTCTTTATTCACTGCCATAGTTATCTGTTTTAATTTTTAATTGGTGATTATTTTTTGCTGCACTCGTACTCACTCTATTCATCCTCCCTCTAGAGGTGCTCAACGGTCTGACAACTCAGGTGGGGCTCAATGAGCGTCAGCTTCCCTCACCCTGTCTAGTTCTCACCGATAGCCTTAACATCCCCTCGACCGAGCTTCACCCGCAAGTGCTGCTCCTCAATGACACGTCCGGACACCAACCGGTGCCACACCAAAGAAGCATTGTTGTTGACTCCCGCAAGGAAGGGGTGGACGTACGGGAAATAGGCTGCCCTTATGTACTCCGTCCATAAGGTAGACTCAGTACGGACGTGCCACCAGAGCTTCACCGAGAGGGCAGCCACCAAGTCTCCAATGGTGCGAATCTTGAGCCCACCCTCCTCTGTTGGTTTCACCATGATCGCCCAACTAGCCCACCGCCTCCACTCATGATTCTTCGAGTAACCCCATAAGAAACTGTTCAGAGAGTTCTCAATTACCTGCAGAACATTCTTCAGTGGGTTACAGGCTGTCAGGATGTAGATCGACATGGAGCAAAGGATGTGTTTGATAAGAATGAGATGACCTCCGATCGAAAGGGAGTTATGTTGCCATTCGCCAATCCGTTGTTGAAGCTTGGCAATGAGGGGCGTAAATAGCACGACCTTACGCCTGCCACATTGAATGGGACAACCAAGATACGTGAAGGGCAAAGAGGAGACCGGATAGCCCGAGCTCTCTTCCAGAACAGCCTTGTGCATCACAGAAGTGGTGGTGGGAGTAAATGTAGCTCTTTCGTACGTTGACCTTCTATCCCGAAGAGTACTCGTATCTCTGCAGGAGCTGGCGAATCTGCCTGACCGTACACTTGTCCCACGCTATGAAGACGAGTACATCGTCGACAAAATCCAGATATGTGATAAGCGGGCAACTACTGGTAATACGGTATCGACCGAAACTGGAGGAGGAACCCAAATTCATCAGGTTCCTACTGAGGGCTTCTGTCACGATGATGAACAACGAGGCAGAAAGGGGATCGCCTTGCCGAACTCCATGATAGGACTTGAAGAAGCCAAAGGGGGTCCCGTTGATGAAGATCGAGAACCATAAGATGCTGACAGAGCGGAAGAGAATGTCAATCCACTTCTCTGCGAAGCCGAATCTACACAGAACCCAGATCAGATGTTTCCAGTCTAGTATGTCATACATTTTTTCTATATCGAGCTTCATAGCAATGTTCCTTCTGCGGTTGTCGCAGCCATCTTTTTTACCAACTCTTGTGCCAATAGTATGTTTTCAACGATGCCTCTGCTCATGACGAAACTGGTTTGCTCTTTCGAAATGATCCTGGGAAGAAGATGAGCGAGCCTATTAGAAAGTACCTTAGTGGTCACCTTGATGATGAAGTTGCAGATGCTAATGGTACAGAAGTCTGCAAAGGAGGACGGGTTAGTAGTCTTCAAAATCAGCATCAGGAATGAACTGGAGATCGCTTGCGGGTATTGGGACCCCTCGAAGAAAGCCCTGACTGCGCTGACTATGTCGCTACCCACCGTGTTTCAGCATGCCTCAAAAAATCCTTCGGAGAAACCGTTGGGGCTAGGCGCACTATCATTATTCAACGCCTTGATTGCAGACTCAACCTCTTCCCTGGTGACCTAATGGGCGAGCTTCTGGTTGTCGACGTCGTGAATAAGTGTCAGAATGGCTGCAAGGAAACCCTCATCAGCGATGATCCGCTCCTTTGCGTACAGACGAGAGAACAACGTCTCAGCTGTAATAGCGATGTCGTTGTGTCTGTGAACATCGGTGACGTCCTTGTCGCAAATCTGATGAATGGTGAGGTGATTCGGCCTCTGTCGTACGCAGTCATGGAAGAACTTGGAGTTCTGATCACCCTCGATCTTCCAACGAATCCTCGCCTTCTGACTCCAATGCTTTAGATGAGCCCGGGCCCTGTGCAAGTCCGTGCGCATCGATTGGTCGCCGCTGTCCTCGAAAGCCACCTCTGCCCTGTCTACCTCCTCCTCGGTGGTCCTTACCGCGAGGAAGATGTCATCGAACGTAACTCGGCTCCAGTTCTTAAGGGCGCTTCTCGTGGCCTACAAACGCAACCCAATACGAATGAGTAGGTTGACGTGATTCCTCGAATCCTAAGCTCCGTCGACGATGCTGCAGAAGTCTTCATGGTCACTCCAAAAATCCAAAAATTTGAAGCTCTTCAGATGCGACTTCTCGGAGGTAGAGATCTCAAGAAGAAGCGACATGTGGTCGGACTCCAAGCGGTTCAAATGGATGACGCTGGTGCCCTGGACGAGGTCATACCACTGCTGGTTGGAGAAGATCCTGTCGAGCTGTGACTACTGATTGTCCTCCCCTTCTTGAAGGTTGGTCCAATTCTATTCGTTGCCTGAGAAACGGATCGGGGACAAATGAGCGTCAAGTGCAAACTGATTGATCTCAAAAATCGAACCAGACGAAGGAGGAAGCCCGCCCCGCTTCTCGGCTAAGGTGGAGATGACGTTGAAGTTGTTGCAGAAAATCCACGGGGTGTCCGAGAAACGACCCTATAACGAGAACAGGACATCCCACAAGTCACGCCTATCCCTCCTCAGACAACTACCGTAGACGATGGATAGAAGCGTCTTGGAGAAGAGGAGGTGGTGTTCAAAGAGAACGGAGAGGGATTGAGCGTTCTCGTCTACTAAAGAAGCACATAGTTCATTACTCCATAAAATCCAGATGTTCTTGCCGCTCGCAATGCCCCCCGCGAAGCCGAGCTTGAGATGGTATAGATCAAGTTTCTCGACCCCAACCTTTGTTTCGATTAATGCTAGGATGAAGAGACGATGAAGCTCTTTGAGAGTCTTGAGACGATTGAGGGTTTGCAAATTAGCAATCCCTCTAGCATTCCAACCGTCACTCTTAACATATTTTTTTACAATTATGGCCCCTCCTTGTGGCCGATCTGAGGATCATCGTAGACGTTGTTGAGCCTTGAGCTTTCATGGAGAGGTCTACTCCATCGACCTCTCCCATTTGTTGATCTTCACCATTGAGTGTGTATGCCTCATCCCTCGAGCTTTCACTTAAAGCAGACCAATGATTAGAGGAGGAAGTTCCCACCATTCGATCTGGGAAGCAGACGACCTCTTGTGCTGGTTTATCTCCTGGTCTTGTGCTTCTGAGTCCTCCACAATGGTGTTCTATCTGGGTAGATATACAACCAGCCTCCTTTCTACTACGATATTGGCACTCTTCCGTCATATCCTGGAACCGATACGGAGGAGGTGGACTGGTCTGATGATAGCATGTTGCTGGGGGCCTCTAAGGTGGTGCTGTGATGCGCTCCGTCAACCTCAGTACAGATGGTAGACTCCGTAGGGCTGTTGGGTTGTTCTTGTCACGACCCGTACCCACTTTTCGGATACGAGACATGTCCAAGCCAACCTACGCCGCAGAGTCGGCGGTAGAACGCTGTCAAATTCGCAAGAAATAAATGCTCAAAATAAACTTTATTGCTCATTCATATTTCTAAATTTAATGATAACATTTACAACATTTATATATAAAGAAAATACAAAGTTTTCACAATTAATGAAAATAATACAACTGCTTCTATTTCTAGGTTTCTGTCTGCAAGTACACCCGTATCTCCCAAAGCTAAGTGGAGCCACAGCTAACCTGAAAAATGTTGATTTCCAGTCAGGAATGGAACAAGTACACAAACTGACGGCAATACAAAAATATAATAGAATTAACAAGACATAAAAATAACATATGAGAGATGAAAACTAGAAAGTAACTGATGACATGGCAAGCGGTGAAGGAAACAAGGAAAATAAATAAAATACAACAATCTATGTGTTTTGAAATATCCTTTTCGACATGTGAACGACTAAGGGATAAATACGGTACCCTGCACGTGTCATGTGCCGCTAATATCAGTAAAGATTAGACATATTGAGATGGGTATGGGGTAGTTCACATGTCTACTAAGATATTTTCCCGCCCAGCTAGTACTCATGGAATCAGGTCGCAAGCATGATAATCATGAGAATGACAGTCAAGAATGTATAATAAATCCATGATATTAATCTTCGTGTGACGAGCATGTCAACAAGCAGCAAGACATATGTATAAAAAATAAAAAGACTAAAATTGTAGAAGCATGAAATTTCACAACTAGAAAGCCCATGCGTCAGGCATTATATGCGCCAGAACTCAGACAGTTAATCAAATAAGCCATAGACATTCAAAGAAGGACTTTTTATTTATATATATAAAAGTCTATTACATGTCTAGAAAAGGTTGTACAAAAGAGAATTTCTACAAAGGAAGGATCCTAGATCTACAGCCAACAGCCACCATGCGCCTTCCAGATAGGTGCAGCAACCACCATGCGCCTTCCGATAGGCGCAGTAGTCACCATGCGCTGTCAGCCAGGCGCAGCAGATGTCATGCGCCTCCAGCCAGGCGCATCCTACCATCTCTTCAGCAGCTCAGTTATGTGCATCCAGCTCAGTTATGTGTATCCCTTCAGCAGCTCAGTTATGAGCAACTCTTCCAACCAGGCTCACCTGGCCGAGCAGAGCCCAGTTATGTGCCGCTCTTCCAGCCAGGCTCACCTGATATGTGCTTCGCCAAGCAAAGCATTTAACCCTCTGGCTGGAACCAAGGAAGGGAAGAGCACTACAAATGCTGTGGCCAGGGGAGGCTTCGAAAGAGCCTCCAAAGACCAAGGAAGACCGTGATCGAAATCATGGCACAAGGAGCTTTCAACACAATCAAAGTGGGCGGCACCCACTTTGAAGGAAGAGAGAGCCTAGCACCACCATTCCGATCTACGGCTCTTCCGAAACAACGGAGACGAGGCCCGAACATCCCTATCTTTGGATGCAACAGGCACCTTCCGCCTGCCTCAGAAGCCCTCGACTCCGTCTTTTGGATGTAACAGTCACCTTCAAGTGCATCGAAGACAGCACGACGTCTCATCTTCACCCTCGGGAGCACTTCGTCAACAGAATGCACCCGCATATCCAAGTTCATGTTGGAAGTACGTGAGGGAACGATGAGCAAACCTTCTCTCCATGCCACTATTTATAGGCCGGGCAAATCAAACCCGTATGCCAAGTGGATGACTCTCCGAATTCTGTGCAATGAATTTGCATTAAATGGATGAACCGGACGCCTCGAATTCAGCCAAACGGCTATGTATAGCACTCGAGGAGCGAGACAGCCGCGTCATTAAAGGACATGTCGGATGCGCCAGCCAAACAGCGCATCACACGGACGTGCCCTCCAGCATCAGGCGCATCACACAGACGCGCCCTACAGTACCCGGCGCATCACAGAGGATGCGCCCCCCCTCACATCTCCATGCCGAGTGGAACACCAACCAATGTGCCCACTCAGCTGTCCATCAAACGTCACAAACATTAAATGCTGAACTGACACCAGAGTTGGCAGCACGCTTCCCAAAGTCTGAACAGTTGACAGCTTTTTTCAGAGAACGAAGCGTCGGCAACGTCAGCATCATCATGACTCTATTCCGACGGCTACTGTCACGTGGCCATCCGTATGCGCCTCTACGGCCATGCGTCCAAACCAGCATGCGCCTTAAAAGCCGTGCGCCTCAGACCCTTCACTGATCCCTAAAGACAGAAGAAAAGTCTCCAGTTGAAGCTTTGCATGCGCCTCAAAAGCCATGCGCCCCAGACTGATCTCTGATCCCGAAAGACAGAAGGAAGGTCACCTACATGCGCCTTAAAAGCCATGCGCCCTAAATGGTTTGTAACTCCTAAAGGTTATGAGCCGCAGCCTCCTCCTGCGCCCAGATCCAAGGTGCAGCTCACCAGATCACTACCCCCCAAATCCGAGATCTTCAAGCCATGGGTCGATGACACGTGTCCTTTGACTCAACTCGTCCAAGATTTCAGCAACAGAAAGATCTTCTCCTCTGCTACGTGCCGGCTCACAACAGCAGTATAAAGAGTTCTCCCCCTCAATCAGGGCGCATCATCTATACGCCTCCATCAGCAACCTCCACGTGGCGTCCCCACACACCGGTGCATCCTACATGCGCACATGAGCAGCCAGCCTACAAAACTATAAATAGAGGGATCTTCTCCTTCACACACACACACAGAATCCATAACGAACATACAAGGAATCATCAAAGAGGCAGATACAGACACTCAACATCTTCCTTCTCTCAGCAAGCTCCAGCACCCAGAGCAATCCACACCTTCAGAGAACCGATAACCGTCGTCAGCCGGTCAACGGAGTCAACGCATTACCACTCGCTCCATTGGCACTAAGGACCCAGCTTAAACAAAAGTGTACTCCTAGGACTACATCTAAGTCCTACATTGTAACACTGTTCTGTTTGTATTAAAGTTTTCAATCAAATAATTTAATGGCAAACAAGCTGGCGACACTGCTGGGGACTTCTTTCTCCTCTTCCGAGAAAGTCGTGTCACAGGTCGACGACGTGAAGGTAGGCTCCTCCCACAAGACGCTGGTCGTGCGCCTCAATCAACAGGCGTACGAGGAGTTCATTTCTGAAGGAAGTGCGAGTCCTTCGAAGCGGCTACCAAAGCCGAAGAAGATCTGCACGGCCTGGGTGCGCAAGGTCGACGCCTCGGGCACCACTACTGAAGGGTATGCAGCAATCCAGCCTTCCCTTCCTGCTGACGTTCTCAGTAACCAAGGTGCGCCCGCCGATGCAGCGCATCTCTTGGGGAAACGTGCGGCTGACCACGTTCCCCAGCTATCGCCCTCTCAGGCGAAGAAGATACGTCGACGGAGCAGGGGCGCAGCCAATGCCCCGCGCATCACCTCTGATGCGTCACAAGAAGCCTCTGTCTTTGACAGACTCACTCGCTGTAATGGCGAGGAGAATTTGGATGCTGAGTACTATGCGCCCCAGCGGGCTGGTACGAAGAAATCCAAGGCGGCACGGGCCATGCGCCACAAACGTGCTATGCCAGCAGCCGGCCAGAGGCACGCGCTCGTCATCACGCGTGCTGCCGATGGCAAGCTGTACAAGGTTGACTCAAGTGCTTCTGCACCAGCAATGAGTCGATCTTCAAAGTCCTCATCTCGCTTGGGCGCATCTACTGCGTGCACAACCAAGTCGAGAGAGGCAAACTCAGTGGTCTTGAACTCCCGCGGCTCCTCTGGTTGTGCGTTTGAGGTCCGTTCAAGTCACTTTAAATGTTGTGGTTCCCCCACTACTGATCGTGATGCCTGCTTGGTATTAGATCAGGGGGCGCAGCACTCACCTGACCACCCTGACGTTTGGCCTTGCCATACGTCTGAAGGGGGTGTGAAGGCACCACTCTCCTCCAATGACCTGCGCAACGTGATCACTCATAAGCGCCGATCAGGAGAGTCGACCAACAAGCACGATGCACCTCTCACGGGGCATACTTGTGCGGTGGTCACCATCAACTGCTGTTACAAGGCGGCAGCTCCACCAAGACAGTCGGTCTTCCAATGACTGCAATCATCGACACCTCTCCGACGTCGCCTTGGGACAAAGGTGTCAGCTGAAGAGGAGCCAAAGGTTGCTTCATGCAACGTGGTCTCCAACTCCTCATCAATCCGGAAGACGACAGCCAATTCCTCGTCTTTATCCAAAAGCCAGCCGAGGAAAACCAAGGCAGCTGTCTCGACCTCTGGAGTGTTTGAAGGCACCCGATCGAGGAAGAAGTCCTTGGAGGAAGCTGGGGGTAGCCAGACCCTTGTTGAGCCTCCTTCCGAAGACGAAGATGTCCAAAGCACAGCTGCGGCGGATCTTCATCATCAAGACGAGATTACTCTCCCTGAAGCCCCTCAAAATGAGGATGTCCTCCAGGACACCGCCGGGGGTAGTTCTGGAAATGAAGAGGTCCTTCAAGACGGAGCTGAGGGCAATCAGACCCTTGCAGATGCGCCTATTGAAGATAAACTCCAGAATGTGGCTGGGGGTGGCCAAACACCAGAAAAAGTAACCCCCCCGTATGAGAGTGAGGCCGAAAGCGAAGCCTCAACCAATCCATCCACTCCTGGCCGTGTCAGGACAGTATACATGGCTGGGGATGATGTCGAGTCTGATGCACCATCACAGGACATAGTCCAGCGCATAGACTCATTAGAGGGAGGTCTCAAAACCCTCTCTGCCTCTATACAAGCACTGACTCAAGCGGTGTTTGAGATGCGGTCGGCCTTGATCAGGACACCTTCAACTGGTCCTGACCTAGGAGCTAATGGGGAGTCGAGTGTGCCCCTCCAACGGGCGCCCTCGGATACAGAAGCACCTCGGACCTCGGAGCCCTCGAACGCTCCAATCCAGATGGTACCTCCTTTCCCGACTCCTAGCACTACAGAAGATGTGGTCGAAATGATCAAAGACCTGCGGAAGCGCTTCGAGTCCAAGAACAGGCAAGAGGAACGCCAGAAGATGGGCATTCCCCAGCCTTATCCCCTCGAGTGGAACAAGGTAGTTTATCCCCCAAAGAATAAACCACAAACACTCACCCCATACGACGGAAAGGACTCTCCGCGACGGTACCTGACGTACTTCCAGTCACAGACAGGGCATCTTCCGAAGGAGGACGCGCTCCTCACCAGTATCTTTGTCGGGGCCCTGAAAGGAGTGGCGTAAGACTGGTACTGCAGCCTCCCCGACAATTCCATATCGTCCTTCGACGACCTGACGTGCCTCTTCCTCGACCGCTTCTACGACGGCGGGAAGGACATGACGATGGCGTCTCTCATAGAGATACGTCAGAAGGAGAAAGAAACGGTTCGGGCGTTCATCGAACGCTTCCGACAGGCTTGCTTCAGGCTACCTCCAGGCATGCCAGAACATGCGCTCCTCTCCGCTTGTAGCATGAACATGTTGCCTGCAGTAAAGCTCTGGCTCAACTCTACTCCCCCTCCTGACTGGAGCTCCCTGATCATCGAAGCTGAAGCTGCAGAAAAGAAGGCGGCCAATGCACGTCTTCTGGGTGTCAGCATCCCCGCCTTTGACGATAAGGGGAAAAAGTCCGCAGCTAACAGCTCCGGACGAGAAGCAAAGGGAAAACAGGCATTGACTGTTAGTGCCTCAAAAGGCGCATCTGTGCCTACTCAGAAGCCTCCACTGGCACCGAGACCCAAGGAGGTTTATTCATTCAATGGTGACGACACCCTGCAACTTTTTGAGATACTGAAGCAGGGTGACAAGATTAAGCTACCGGACCCAAAGCGGCCCGATGAAGTTGGGAAAGTGGACAACCCGAGGTACTGTCATTATCATCGGTTTGTCGGACACCCGACTAAGGACTGCTACATCCTCAAGAATTACATCCAGTGCATGATCAATGCGGATGTAATCTTCGTCGACTATGAAGAGAAGACGGTGTCGGCCAATGTGGTTTCGCTTCAGTTCGACACCTTGCCGCCAACTACCACACAAGATGGCGTCGTCTCCATCCCTAAGGCGACAATGGAGGTGGTAAACTTACCACCTACTTGTGACAATGTGAGTGGACTCACCCCGCTCACCACATCTCGAGGAGAGGTCCTCTGGGTTCACCCCGACCACGTCTCCGAGGTGACTCAATCGGAGGTACGCCCTACCTCCAAATCAAAAGGCAGGAAGATCAAGTCTTGCCGCACAGTCTCTTCTTCAACAGAAGAGGCACTTCCAGTGCAAACACGTGCACAACTGAGCTCCCAATTCGGCGAAGCCGCCGCCGAAGTGGTGCCTCCTAGCACCATCCCTGAGGAGGGTCCATCTAAGCCCTCAGCAGCCAACAAGCAGAAGCAGGTGGAGGCCCGTTTTGACAGACCTCTACGGAAGGAGAATGCTTCGGGGCTGTCAAAGCCTCACAACTTCGACATTCTGGCACAATTAGCCAGTACACCTGCGCGCCTGTCTTTGTTCGAGCTCCTGCGTCTTTCTAAAGATTCCCGAGAAGCTCTCTGCGAAGCTCTGAAGGACGCTGAATCCTTTCTCAGTCAGGTCAAGCAGCCTGAAGACCTCCCAACTACTTGTGCGTACTGTCATTGTGCGGATGAAGTTATCCCAAACATAACTTTTATCCAACAAGATATGCTGCTCAAGTATCACCGACATAACCGACCGCTGTATTATACAGGGTACATTGGCTCGGTCAAGGTGAGCCGGATTCAGATCGATCCTGGGTCTTCCCTAAGCATCATTCCGAAGATGCTGCTATCCAAGCTGGGGATCCCGATGTACCGGCTGGCGCCCTCCAATACAACCATCAGTGGCTTCAATGCTAGCAAGAGCGAGCCATTGGGCAAGATCCGACTGAAGTGTCATATTGGCAGCCTCAAAACTGAGGTGACTTGTTATGTGGTAGATGCCGAGGTCAACTACAACATCCTGCTCGGTCGACCATGGCTGCATGAGTACATGGTGGTGCCCTCCACGCTCCACCAGTACATGAAGTATGTATCCACCAATGGCGTCATCCGGACGGAGTTTGCAGACATCGATCCTTTCAAAGGGATTGAAGCCTACTTCACCGATTCTGACTTGTACAAGCCCATTGACGAGGAGGAAGCCAACGACGCTGATGATGAGGCAGAGACGGCAACAGAACCGGACATGGAGCCTGAGACGACTCCCGACGCCCCCTTGAAAATCCGACTGAAGGGGAAACCACCCCAGAAGGCGCCTCCAATGAGCATCAAGCTATCAGGGAAAGCGCTGGCTCGCGAAGCACCCCTGAAGATACGCCTCAAGGGAAAGCCACCTCAAACATCGGCTCCCCTGGTGGCAAAATTACAAGGGAAGGCACCACTCACCGGAGGCGCAGCCCAGGCACCTCTCAAGGTGCATCTCAAGGGCAAGCCGCCGCAGTCATCAAAGGTGTCAGAGAAGGCTCATATAACCCTCTCAGACCCCAAAGCTGTGGTGGACTCTCCTAGTCTACCCCCAGTTCTTACAGACGAGGAGCTTGGTGATTATATCTCGGTTGACGTAGAGGCACCCTCCTTTGAGAATGTAATCCCACGGGATAAGATCTCGTATTTTATCAATAATATAGTGTCTTTTAATTATTCTTGTCTTCCACACTGGAATGCCATGTATACATTAGATAACGCTCTACGGTCGTTGCAAACACAAATAACGACCATCCATCATAATCGAGTAGTCCCGTCAAAAGGAGTCTTCATAGTCCCTCCACGGAGCCGAGACCAAGGCACCATCATCTCGGGCAAAGTCAAGCGTCATCGGGACCTCCCGTCAATCGAGCCCGAACCTGATACCGGCAGAGTACAAGTCTATCGGTACACGGATGCGGCAAAGCACATCATCCAAAAGATGGGCTACGACCTGAAAAGCAACAAAGGCATAAACTACGGCAAGGGTCGGCATCTCCCTGTCCGGCTTTTGATGCCCAATGGAAAGCCACAGGACTATTATAATCGGACTGGACGAGGGCTAGGCTATGTCACGCCGCCATCAACCCCAGAGAGTTCAGATGCAGAAGACATAGAACATTCCCACTCGTCCGAAGCATCGACTTGGGATTCCGATACCAGTATCGGATCAGTCTTCAGGAAAGTGCTGTCAGCTAACATGACGTCAGCACAACCTCAAAAAGGTGAAGGCGAAGACCAAGCGCCAGAACCCTTCGAAGAAGAACCCTGGGCCCAACGCCTAGGGGAACAATGGGAATCTCATTTTGAGCTTCGTGAACCTCCCACCGAAGACGAAGTCGAGCAGATCGACCTCGGGGAGGGGTCTTCTTCCAAACCCATCTTCATCAGTAAAAGCCTGGAAGGAGAAGATCGAGAATCTTTAATCCAACTGGCTAAAGAGTATATCGACGTCTTCGTCTGGAGCTATGAAGACATACCGGGACTCGATCCACAGATCGTAACGCATAGGTTGAACATCTTACCTGATGCCAAACCTATCAAACAACAGCAGCGACGCTTCCGTCCGGACATCATGAATGCCATCGATCAGGAGGTAGACAAACTCTTGACCAGCGGCTTCATCCGTGAGGAACGACACCTGGATTGGGTAGCCAACGTCGTTCCTGTCACCAAGAAAAACGGAAAGATACGAGTCTGTATCGACTTCAGGGATCTCAACTCTGCTTGCCCGAAGGACGAATTCCTGCTTCCAATCACTGATGTGATGATCGACAACACATGTGGCTTTGAGTGCATGTCCTTCATGGACGGGTATTCAGGCTACAATCAAATCAAGATGTTCCCCGATGACGCAAAACATACGTCATTCAGGACTCCAAAGGGTGTTTTCTGCTACACAGTATTGCCCTTCGGCTTGAAGAACGCTGGTGCGACATACCAGCGAGCTATGAGCACCATCTTCCGTCAACATCTTCGCAAGACGGTCGAATGCTATGTTGACGACATCACAGTCAAGAGCCGCCTCAAAGGCGATCACCTACAGGACCTGAAGACGGTCTTCGATCTCATGCGGGTACATCAGCTCAAAATGAACCCCGCTAAATCCTTTCTGGGGGTTTCTAGCGGCAAATTCTTAGGCTTTGTCATCACAGCGAAAGGCATTCATGTTGATCCTGAGAAGACCAAAGCCGTCCTCAACATGGACTCTCCGAAGAACCTTCGAGAACTTCGGGGCCTACAGGGACGTCTGGCATATATCCGGACGTTCATAGCAAAGCTCTCCGGTAGATGTCAACCTTTTACTCAGCTCATGAAGAAGGGAGTCTCTTACGTCTGGACAGAGGAGTGCCAAAAGGCTTTCGACGACATCAAGGCTTACTTAACAAGCCCACCAGTCCTGGTAGCGCCAGTCGCCGGCAAACCATTTCTCCTCTACGTCCGTGCCATGGATCATTCTCTTGGCGCTCTGCTGGCTCAAAATAGCGATACAGGCTTCGAGCAAGCAATCTACTACCTCAGTCGAACACTCATCGGGGCCGAACACCGGTACAACCCCATCGAAAAGGAGTGCTTGGCTTTGGTGTTTGCCATCCAGAAGACTCGTCATTATGTCTCGGGTCAGACAATTCATGTTATTTCCCGAGTCAATCCGCTCAGAGTCCTCATGACGAAGCCAGGATCATTGAACTCCCGGCTGGCTACATGGGCGATCTTGCTAACACCGTACAACATGGTGTTTGTGCCATAAAAAGCTGTTAAGGGTCAAGCTCTGGCTGACTTTTTAGCTGCACACCCCATCCCAGAATCCTCAAAACTCTATAAAAATATCCCGGATGAGGTCCAAAAATCCAACGTCACCGAAGGAAGCTCCGTTTGGCGGATGTTCTTCGACGGCGCTTCGAGAACAGGCCCCAAAGGCCAAATCATCGCAGGAGTGGGGGTAGTCTTAGTCTCCCCCGATCAGCTGGTCATCCAGCGTGCGTACTCTCTTTCGAAGCCGTGCTCCAACAACGTTGCCGAGTACAACGCACTCGTCATGGGACTCCAGCTCGCACAACAGCTGGGGGTCGACCATCTGGAAGCTTACGGCGACTCAAAACTCGTCGTAAACCAGGTTCGGGGACAATACGAAGTTCGCCATGAAGATTTAATCTCTTATCATGAAGTCGCATTGAACATCATTTCAACCTTCATCGGGTTCTTCATTGAACATGTCCCCCGTTTACAAAACTTGGAGGCCGATGCTCTGGCCGGCCACGCAGCCTCATTAGCAGCGCCCTTTGGGACTCAACACTATATCACGGTAACAGGACGAGATCTGATTTGTCCCAGAAACAACCTATGCTTGCGGGTGGCCCACGCCATGCCGACGAACACTGGGGTTAATGTCTGGGACTGGAGGTTCCCGTTCATCGACTTCGCTGTCTACGGAATCCTTCTAGAGGACCCGAAGGAAGCCGTCTCAGTCAGGAGACGCTCTCTTCGATTCTACTACGATACAGCTACCAAAATGCTGTACCGACGCTCCTTCGATGGGCTCCTCCTTCGATGCCTGTCCAACGAAGAAGCAGTCGAAGCTCTTCAAGAAGCTCATGACAGAACTTGTGGAGCTCATCAACCCGGTCCAAAGTTGCAAGATCGACTACGACGTATGGGTACTACTGGCCAACCATGGCTGCCGACGCTGTCGAATATGCTAAGAAGTGCCACGCGTGCCAACTTCATGCAGACTTCATACATACACCATCGGAGCCGCTACATCCTACAGTCGCCTCCTGGCCCTTCGAAGCCTGGGGCATGGACATTGTAGGGCCAATCACCCCTCCTTCATCGAGAGGACACCATTTCATCCTGGCCATCACCGACTACTTCTCCAAATGGGCGGAAGCAGTTCCACTAGCAGAAGTAAAAAGCTCCAGGGTGGTCAGCTTTATCAAACACCATGTCATTTACCGTTTCGGAGTACCCCAGCGAATCATCCATGACAATGGTCCTCAGTTTATCAGCCACATTTTCAGCAGGTTCTGTGACAAGAATCGCATTCAGAACGTGGCCTCAACCGCCTATAATCCGGCAGCAAACGAATTGGCTGAGGCATTCAACAAAACTATCGTTAGGCTGCTCAAAAAGGTCGTGTCATCCAACAAACGCGACTGGGATGAAAAGCTTGGCGAATGCCTTTGGGCCTACCGCACAACGGTACGGACCCCAACAGGCAACACTCCATTCTTCATGGTCTACGGGAGCGAAGCAGTACTGCCTCTCGAGATACAGATACCTTCGCTCTGCGTAGCAATCACAAACAAACTCACAGAAGAGGACAATCAACATCGTCGTCTGCGAGAACTGGAGGCACTTGACGAAAAGCGTCTCCTAGCTCAACAACGCATCGAGCTCTACCAAGCCCGAATATCACATGCTTTCAACAAGAAGGTCAAACAGAGGACTTTCCAAGTTGGCAACCTGGTTTTAGCAGTCAAAAGACCAATGGTGTTGACCCACAAGACACCAGAAAAGTTCGAGCCCAAGTGGGAAGGACCTTTCATCATAGAGACGGTATACTCAAACGGTGCCTACCGCCTCGCCAAACCCAATGGGGACTTGTTCATGATGCCCATCAACGGCAAGTTCCTAAAAAAGTACTATTCTTGACATCCTCCAGACATGTACTTCCTCAAACAACCTCTTTCCACAAACTCATACGCCTCCGGAACCCAGCTGTTCCGTGGCATCTTCCAGTAGAAAGATAACCACGTCCATATTACCTCTGAGTTGTCTCTACACCCTACAAAGTAGAATCTTACACTTCGTAAGCCTACACTACCCTTCATGTTTACCACGTCCACATTACCTCTGAGTAAACATCTTGTACAAACAACCCCTGCGTTATTGTATATTTATCGCAGAACTTCCACGTCCATATAACCTCTGAGTTGTTCAGCGTATCCCCCAAGATCATTCCTACCACGTCCATAATACCTCTGAGTAGGGAGATTCTATCATTTCGAACCCAATGATTGCCATGTCCACATTACCTCTGAGCAAACATAATGGTTCCTTCAAACTTATTATCTGTACCTGAAAACCAAGGTGCGCAAAAGATAATAGGTCCACACAAATCATCAAGTTCATAACAACAAAAGATGAACACATCACAAAAAAAGGTTGTAGACTTCTTTATTCTTCTAAAAAAGGAGTACAAGAAACTACATCATCCCCCAGTAAGGGTTGCAAAAGAACACAAAAGAAAAAGAGAAAAAGCTATGGTCCCTGAATCTCCCCAGGATGGGCTGAGAGCTCCCTGACTCGAAGCTTTAAGTCGACTGCAAGGGCCTCCACCGTCGCCAGGACTCGTCGCTCTGCTTCTTGGTGCATCAATTCAATGGCCCCAGCGGAAGTATCACTTGCATGCTTCTCATCAAGCTGTTGTCGTTGCTGCGCCAAGGCAAGAGTCCGCTGAGTAAAAGTCGCTTCATCCTTCTTAAATGCTGCATGTTTAGCCCGGACACGCTCGACCTCTAACTGGAGTCGGGCCCGTTGGTCTTCAAGGCGGCGCATCTGGGTGTCGATATCCGCGATATTAGCTTCCAATGCAGCTCGAGTTTCTACCGTCGTCTTCATGGACTGAGACAACTGCTCTATAGCAGCCTCAGTCTCAGCCACCTCGTGCTCCCAAACGCCCACGGTGGCCTGGTATGAAGACTCGATCTCGGCGATCAGCTTCCCCTTCTCTGCATCTATCAGGACAGAGAGGTCGTTTCGCCGGATGCGTTGAAGTTCCGCGAGCCGCTCATCCAGCTCAATCACCGAAGCCTCCAGAATTTCGGCCATATGGTCGTGGCCTTGGTGAATACGAATCAGCTCGATACAGGACATTGCCAGAGCTTTTGCCGTCACAAAACTCCCATTGGCATCCATCACAGCAGATACACCCTTCTGTAACATTTTGTACACCCCCTCGACGAGGAATTTCACATACTCGTCTGCATCCGCCAGGACCTGCGGCGTCATCACGGGAGTTGGAGGAGCTACTACAGTTTGCAGACCGAAAGAAGATCTGCCAACCTCAATCAGCGAGGCTTGAACCTCGGCATCAATGGGCTCTTCATCAACAGGGGCTGGACTGCTAGCCCGAGGAGCTGAAGCAACAGAAGGGGCCGGCACAGGCGTCGAGATGGTCCCCCAAGTAGAAGGAGCGACACAGGGTTCTACACCCTTACCCTTCTCAAGCCCGGAGGAACCACCGATGTCAACGGCCACCTCTTCTACCCCTAACGTCCTATCAACAGTTGGTACCTCCCTTGGCAGAATAGGGAGATTATCACTTGTCTCTTGACCCGTCGCAGCGGTCTTGACTGACAGACGGGTCTCATCATTGAGTCCCTCAATAGGGACAGAATCTGTCGCTACCTCCTGAGTGGTAGCCGCCTCAACTTCCACGGTTGAAGCCGGGGTAGGACTCGGCAATGATGCAGCCGACCTCCCCTCATCATGATAAGGAGGGGATTCAACCCTCTCCTCTGTCTCAACTACATCTACGGCCTCCGCAACAGGCTCTTGCAGCTCTGGAGCAACGTCATCGGAAGACGACGAACTCCATTCTTCTTCACCACCAGGAAATGGCGTGCTTGTTAGACCTTCGGCACTTGAAGCTTCCGTTCTGGCCTTTGCCGTCTCGGAAGCAGCTGCACCCTCGGTTTCCCTCCTGACATAATCTGGGGATACCCGAATCTCCACGTCAACAGCATCCTCCGGATCTTCCTCCATGGGAGACATCATGGTCGGCGGGATACGCACTTCAGACGAGCCCGCCGTCCCTTCTCGCCTGCTCCCACCCAACTTTGGAGTACGAGGTTTTCTTTTTAACGGTTCCTATAAGAGAAGGTGAAGCCTCGTAAATAGTGGAACCAAAATCAGATTATGTGGGACGCCCTTACCTCTGCGAACGCTGAATCCGATGACGCCGTCGGTGACGACGCCTTCTTCTGCTTCTTCGGTACAGGAGATTCAATCCCTTCGTCTGCACATCGCTTTGATCGATCGCCCGAGGGTTCTGCTTGAGAGGCGGAAGGGGCACTCCGGTGACCTATCCCTGACGGACGATGCGATCGGGCCTTCACCGGCACGTTCCCGGTCATCGCTAACTGGGTGCCTGCAATAAGACTGGTCTCCCTGTCATATCCGGAGGGCGCAGCAGCCATAGCACAGTAAAATTTGGCGGCTGAGTAAAGAATGGGCGGCCGTGGATCTGGGGCGGGCAACGTAAAACGAGCCCCGGTACATCCGGCATTATAGTAATGCCAAGCTCGTGCACCGTCCAACAAACTTCCAATATACCCCAGAGAAATGCTGGGGTTATCCAACATCATCTGGGCATAACCAAATTGCCGCGCAAAGCGGCTTGGCAAATATGGTTCCAGATAGCACTGATTCCTGTTCCGGTATACCAGATGAGATGGCCGGATGCTCTACAACCAGCGGAATCCCCATTGAGGCAGAGTGGTGGTACCTTCGCCCAGATCCCTTAGATCTTCGTTGGCCTCAAAGCCCAAGTAGATTGGACCAACTTTGGTAATTTCCCAACCCTGAAGACGGGATAAAACCTTTCTACAAACAGGGACACCAGTATGTGACCAGCTCCTCCGATTGAAACGACGAAGGAGTGCATATTCAGCCTTATAATCTTCTTCCGAGCCTGGACTCATCACACTGGGATGATGCAAAATCAGCCATTCCATTAAATAGTGAAACGGCAGTTCGACGCACGGGAAGTTATTGTTTCGACCTCTGTCATGAATCATATTTCCAGCAAATTCTCTCAAACCTCGCTGCAGGTTACATACCATTGCGGGGAGAAGAGCCAAATGCCGCCCGAAGACCAGCTTCACGGCTGGCAGGATTAAGTTTTGGGTTACGCTCTCTACGGCACCGGATCCGCCCGCGAACACGCAATCCCGGAGCCATATCATCAGGTAGGACGCCAACACCGCCTTGGGTGACATCCGATAAGCAAGATGCCAGAAGCAGCTGTAGGAGCGTGCATCTGACTGCTGGTCCTCACTTCCTCGGGGATTTTTCTCCCCTGACCTGCTCATTTCGGACAGCACTTTGTTACGAGAGAGCGCCGGTGGAGTGGAAAATTGTGAGGGATCCTCCTTGTCTTGTCTAAAGACATAATCTCTCCAAGCGGTCACATGAGGCTGCGTCCCGTTCCTATCCCGTCTCTGCATATAGTAATGATGACTCGCCACTTCCTTGAAGACAGCCGTCATCTCCTCAGCCCTATCCCCCAGGACTTGAAGTTCCTCGTTGGTGGGAAAGTACTCTTCATAGGGTTCTGACCCCCAAGGGAGTTTTGACACCTCGTACATCTCATGAAGTGCGAACCCTAATTCCCCCACCGGAGTAAAAAAGGTCCCGGTATGGACATCAAACATCTCCAGTAGTGCGAGGAACATGTGCCTGTTGAGATCAACACCCGCCTGGGTAGCACGAATCGTGGCAGTCAACCCAATCTCTCGAAGCTCGGTCCGAAACCGTGACAAGATCCAGAGTGTCAGTTTATCCCACTTGGAAACGTAATGGCACCAACCCTCTACCCGAAAATCTCCTTTCGGGTATGAGCGTTCCATCAAAAACATACGATGTGTAAAGGTCGAAGCACTATAAGCAAACATATCAATGGGTACGTCACTGTAGAGGCTCCCAGGGCATAGAGTCCGCCAGGTGAAAGAAGACCCAGACCGTGTGGCGGTCAAAGTATCCCTTTGGTCGAAGGTAGAATCAATTTGGATGACGCCAGTCACCGCTCCCCCCTGAGAAGGGGTAAGATCCCAAGACATCCTCCTTTGGGAAACAAGACGACAGAAGGATGTCAAAGGCCATTGACGTTCAAGTTGCTTAACAGTCATATGCACCCCATTCGCTGTAAAGAACCAGTCCTCCTTGACCTTCAACACCGTCGCATCAGTAGAAGTGAGACGGTCTCCGAATAGGAACTCATGCTTCAAGAAGGTCAATTTATCAGATGTGGAAGATTTTAAAACACCACGTTCCATCATCCGTTTGAGGAACCCATACTGTTGCTCACGGATTTGGGTCATTCTCTCGGGAGGCTGATCCAGCATAAGAGCCTCTTGAGCGGGGTTTATCACTTCCTCATCATACTCTACTCCTATCTGGTTGAAGACAGCCTCCAAAAATACTTCATTCAAAGGCAGGATCGCTACTGACACTAGCAAAGATCAGAAAAATGTTAGAAGCAACAAGAGAAAGAAGAGCTTCGGCGCATTCAGGGTTTAAACCCATGCGCGTCAGCAGCCTCGGCGCATCATCAGGGTCTAAGCCCATGCGCATCAGCAGCCTCGGCGCATCATCAGGGTTTAAGCCTATGCGCGTCAGCAGCCTCGGCGCATCATCAGGGTCTAAGCCCATGCGCATCAGCAGCCTCGGCGCATTATCAGGGTTTAAGCCCATGCGCGTCAGCAGCCTCGGCGCATCATCAGGGTCTAAACCCATGCGCGTCGACGAACAAAGACCGCGACACATCATTAAAGACCCAAGGTCTATGTGCGTTGGTGTACGGAAAAAACGAGACTTACCAACCACCTCCGGCCGAACTTCGACAGGCCGTCGGGGAACGTCAGCCGTTACAACTTTCGCCGGCTCCTTCGCTTTCTCCTTCCCCTTGCCAGCACCACCGCGAGGAGTCTTGGGAGCCATTCTCTCAGAGAAGAAAAAGTTAGGGTTTTGAAGAAAAACTCTAAAAAAAGCAAAGGCACAGAGCAGATGAACTCTCTCTCTCTCTCCAACCCTTACCTATTTATAGGGCTTGGTCGCACGCGTGAACCGATGACGTGTAATCTCAGCCGTCGCTTCGGGTTCCGTGAGGAGATAACAACAAATACAACCAAAAGATCATCATTAATCTTTTGGGTTACTAAAGTATCATCATCATCAACTGAAAGGAGCATGCGCCCGAACAAGCATGCGCCCAAAAATCATGTGCCCTGACCTCCATCCTTCTTATTCAAAGTATTCCAAAACTTATTCAAAAGTTTTGAAAACTTTGAAGGGGGTCTTGTAGAAGCATGGAATTTCACAACCAGAAAGCCCATGCGTCAGGCATTATATGCGCCAGAACTCAGACAGCTAATCAAATAAGCCATAGACATTCGAAGAAGGACTTTTTATTTATATATATAAAAGTCTATTACATGTCTAGAAAAGGTTGTACAAAGGAGAATTTCTACAAAGGAAGGATCCTAGATCTATAGCCAACAGCCACCATGCGCCTTCCAGATAGGCGCAGCAACCACCATGCGCCTTCCGATAGGCGCAGCAGTCACCATGCGCTGTCAGCCAGGCGCAGCAGATGTCATGCGCCTCCAGCCAGGCGCATCCTACCATCTCTTCAGCAGCTCAGTTATGTGCATCCAGCTCAGTTATGTGCATCCCTTCAGCAGCTCAGTTATGAGCAAATCTTCCAACCAGGCTCACCTGGCCGAGCAGAGCCCAGTTATGTGCCGCTCTTCCAGCCAGGCTCACTTGATAATTACTTCGCCAAGCAAAGCATTTAACCCTCTGGCTGGAACCAAGGAAGGGAAGAGCACTGCAAATGCTGTGGCCAGGGGAGGCTTCGAAAGAGCCTCCAAAGACCAAGGAAGACCGTGATCGAAATCATGGCACAATGAGCTTTCAACACAATCAAAGTGGGCGGCACCCACTTTGAAGGAAGAGAGAGCCTAGCACCACCATTTCGATCTACGGCTCTTCCGGAACAACGGAGATGAGGCCCGAACATCCCTATCTTTGGATGCAACAGGCACCTTCCGCCTGCCTCAGAAGCCCTCGACTCCGTCTGTTGGATGTAACAGTCACCTTCAAGTGCATCGAAGACAGCACGACGTCTCATCTTCACCCTCGGAAGCACTTCGTCAACAGAATGCACCCGTATATCCAAGTTCATGTTGGAAGTACGTAAGGGAACGAGGAGCAAACCTTATCTCCATGCCACTATTTATAAGCCGGGCAAATCAAACCCATACGCCAAGTGGATGACTCTCCGAATTCTGTGCAATGAATTTGCATTAAATGGATGAACCGGACGCCTCGAATTCAGCCAAACAGCTATTTATAGCACTCGAGGAGCGAGACAGCCACGTCATTAAAGGACATGTCGGATGCGCCAGCCAAACAACACATCACACGGACGCGCCCTCCAGCATCAGGCGCATCACACAGACGCGCCCTACAGTACCCGGCGCATCACAGAGGATGCGCCCCCCTCACATCTCTATGCCGAGTGGAACACCAACCAATGTGCCCACTCAGCTGTCCATCGAACGTCACAAATATTAAATACTGAACTGACACCAGAGTTGGCAGCACGCTTCCCAAAGTCTGAACAGTTGACAGCTTTTTTCAGAGAACGAAGCGTCGGCAACGTCAGCATCATCATGACTCTATTCCGACGGCTACTGCCACGTGGCCATCCGCATGCGCCTCTACGGCCATGCGTCCAAACCAGCATGCACCTCAAAATCCGTGCGCCTCAGACCCTTCACTGATCCCTAAAGACAGAAGAAGAGTCTCCAGTTGAAGCTTTGCATGCGCCTCAAAAGCCATGCGCCCCAGACTGATCTCTGATCCCGAAAGACAGAAGGAAGGTCACCTGCATGCGCCTTAAAAGCCATGTGCCCTAAATGGTTTGTAACTCCTAAAGGTTATGAGCCGCAGCCTCCTCCTGCGCCCAGATCCAAGGCGCAGCTCACCAGATCACTACCCCCAAATCCGAGATCTTCAAGCCATGGGTCGATGACACGTGTCCTTTGACTCAACTCGTCCAAGATTTCAGCAATAGAAAGATCTTCTCCTCTGCTACGTGCCGGCTCACAACAGCAGTATGAAGAGTTCTCCCCCTCAATCAGGGCGCATCATCTACGCGCCTCCATCAGCAACCTCCACGTGGCATCCCCACACACCGGCGCATCCTACATGCACGCATGAGCAGCCAGCCTGCAAAACTATAAATAGAGGGATCTTCTCCTTCACACATACACACAGAATCCACAACGAACATACAAGGAATCATTAGAGAGGCAGATACAGACACTCAACGTCTTCCTCCTCTCAGCAAGCTCCAGCACCCAGAGCAATCCACACCTTCAGAGAACCGATAACCGTCGTCAGCCGGTCAACAGAGTCAACGCATTACCACTCGCTCCATTGGCACTAAGGACCCAGCTTAAACAAAAGTGTACTCCTAGGACTACATCTAAGTCCTATATTGTAATACTGTTCTGTTTGTATTAAAGTTTTCAATAAAACAATTTAATGGCAAACAAAAATGAATCGAAAGCAATCAGAAAGTGTACTTGCCTAAGGTCCTTTGCTGGTGAAACCGATAATACAACCACTCAAATGAGTCACTAAAGTCAACACATGCAAAAAGTCTCCGGATGCTGAAATAAATATTACCAACATTTTTAGAATAGTCAAATTAGCTAGAATTGCCTGTCCTTGAGTCCAAATCTGGACACAGGGGCAAAACGGTAATTTTGTGTCAAAACAGTATCCGCCATTGGACCCACTTTACACCGAAAAGCGTGCCAGGGTCAATGGCCTCTAAAGTCATCAAACTACATGTCTACGGATTTGTTTTGATGATACGAGCCCAACCATATATCCAGAGTTGGATTCTGGCAGGCCGTGCACAAAATCGCCCGTTGAATCGGATCGTGGGGCCCGCAAAACGACGATCCGGTCAACTGTCTCAGAATGGGACCAAACTTGGCATATAGGATCATAAAACGATACAGTCTTGTTGGCACATATTTCGTCTCGATCTGACAAACGTGCACAAAGTAATTAGGAAATTTGCACAGAGACCGATACAGTAAATTTTGACGGATACGCATCAAATTCGTCGTGCACACGCAACCAATTTGAATTCCGCCAAAGCCCACACGTCCACGAAGCCATTACGCACCTTTTGATGCTTTCGGTTCGCGACCACGTCACCCGGATTGGCGGGACGCACGTCGTATCGAGGGGTTTTCATGTTTTCAAAATAGGTTTTTCAGGAACTTTACAATCCAAATTCTTTTCTTATAACAAATGATAAATTAAACTACTAGAAGGATTTTAAAGCCCTACATATGGTCTGTAATTTCTATTCGGCAAGTTACCAAAGACTATTGCTAGATTAATCAGAATTTATCTTCGATCTTGGGGGTTTGGGCGGCTCAATCCCCTGTTTATGAACAGGTTTTCGATCGGTTTTTCGGGAGATTTCCTGAGACATCTAATGATAGTTAAATAAAGACAATTAAAGAAAACTAGAGGGGGTTACATTGGCTTCGTACCTGCAAAACCCTTTTATGAAACGGACGATCGGGTAGACGGAAATCTCTACGCGAAGTGGGGCTCATTGGATGATGTCATGTTCGCACCCGCGCGCGCATGTTGTGCTCGCACGGCCGTCTGCCTCCAGCCGACGGTGGCTGCGGTACCGTACAGCCGCCTAGGCGGCGCGCTGGGCCTGGGGTTGGGGCTGGAGAGTTCGGCTAAGGTTTTGTTTTCTCGATTTCGATCTATCGAGTATATATACTGTTGTGCAAAAGAGTCGGGGTTTGGCGTTCGGCTGGGTTGAGGATGCCCAGGCTCGGGCTCGGGCCCAGGGCTGGGTTGCTGTGGGCTACTCTTTGTTCCCTTTTTTTTTTCTTTTCTATTTTTTTTCTATTAGTATATATATATATATATATATATATATATATATATATATATATATATATATATATTTTTTTTTTTTTTCTATATTTTTTTCTATATTTTTCTATATATATTTTTTTCTATTAGTATATATATATATATATATATATATTTTTTTTTTCCTATATTTTTCTATATATATATTTTTCTATATATATATATATATATATATATATATATATATATATATATATATATATATATATATATATATATATATATATATATATTTACACACATATACGTATATATTTACTTATACAAACACGCCTATATAATTATATACATACACATACACACATATATAATATATATTTATATATACATACACATACACACATATATAATATTTATTTATATATACATACACATACACACATATATAATATATATTTATATATACATACACATACACACATATATAATATATATTTATATATACATATCTATGGCTAACTAAATATTCTAATAAAATCCTACATTCCTAAATACCCTTTTTCTAGTGTAGGACCTATTTATATAAATATGAATATATATTATAACATTTATTTGACAAAAATAATATAACCAATAATAATACTAATATTATATAATAAAAACCTCAATAAAATAATAATAATAATAATAATAACGAAATTCAATAAACCAATAATGGTGTATATACTAACATGCACCGTCTAATAATCCTAAAAATATACAAGGACCTATTTATACAAATATCATTGAATATCAACTAATAATAATATTTATAATATTTAATTAAGAATACTTAGAAAATATTCATTAGATCACTAAAATGGAATACGACACCATCATACCAAAATACATCAACACGAATGTCATTGGACGTCCCGTATGACAACATGGGCTTGGTCTTGGTACGGGTACAGTCTGGGCTGGTTTGGTACAACCGGGTCACTTAAACATCAAATAATAATAACGAATAATTAAACTATTTATAATGGTCATGTCACAACTTGGCCTGGTTTTCCTAGTTAGAACAATCCTATGGCTCGTCTTTCCCCTACCATGGCTAAACACCAGTCAAAGCACACCATTGCACTATTCGTGCCATGATTTCTAGTCACCTTGTAATCAAATTTCTAACCATGACTAAAATTATCTACCGTAATAATTAACTAAATAATCATTTATAAAAATCTAAAAATCGCCATTCAAATAAAATAAATAATAATAAAATATTTTAAAATTTCCAGAAAGGGGAGCTACAAATATATCCACCTTAAAAATAATTTCGTCCTCGAAATTCTAATTCATAACTATTCCTTAAAATTCAAAAGAAAGTCTTCCTTAACCTTAATCTCCTTAAATTTTAATTCCTCAAAATAGTTTATACCCTCCTCCTAGCCATTTTGTAACTACATAACTTCTAGGACTTCTACCCACCTTTGGTCACACTACTCCTCCAACTAAAATCTTATAATCTTCTAACTAGTTGCTAACAATCCTACCAACAAATATTTAGGCATATGACATCTATAATCTTCTCCTATTTATCAAGCAACCCAAAATTCAACAAGCAACAAATTAATCAAGTAGCTAAGAAATACTGATAAATTTTAGTAAGCATGGCCATTCGGCGCTCCGAAATAAAAAGGACAGGAAAAATAAGAAAATTATAATCGAGAGCAAATATGAAGTTTTAAAGCAGTAGAAAGTTTTTAATGATACAGATAGAGAGAAATTTTATGAACCATTGACTTATTTTCTAGATGAGTTACTCTAGTCCAGTCACCTGCTAAATCGAAGAATCCTTCATTTCTTAGAGGGGCTTACAATTCGTGCAATACAGAAGTCATGTTCTCAAAATTAATCCAAACAAGGTTCCATAATGGAACGGAATTTGAAAAATCAAGATTGTGGTCTTTTTCGTGGTTATTTAAACACACGAGCAAGGGATATAGATGCAATAAAGATCGTATTGCGACTTCCAGGTAGATGGAATAAGTGTTACGAATGACTTCACATTCTAAGAGGTGGGGACTACATAATAGGTATAAGGACCTATTTTAAATAGTTCGATTTTATAGTCCAAATATGATGGTATGCATGGATGAGTTGTAGTACTGGGTCCTAATGGGTTCCCTGATTGGACATCACTCATTGGTTGGATGAACATTGGATTTCAATCTATATTGACTGGACAAGATCCCAAGATAAAAATATTTCTACTAGGTTAGGGTAACCTAGAATAGGATTCCTCCCAAGTGGTTGAGCTAGTTGCCAGTCAGGTTGGTTAGCTAGGTTCCTAAAGCCCAACTTGCGCCTTCAGTGACTTTTGTGTTTAAGTAGCACATGAGGCCTCAATTAGGTAGCACACTAGTGGCATGTGCGTAGCGAGCTTTGAGTAAATCACAACCATATATTGGGTCGAATGAATTGAGTCAAGGTTGAGGCTATAATGGAAGTCGAGAAATATACCGATATCATGGTAAGGGTTATAGCTAGTCCATTTTGACCTAACAGTCGTACCATAAAAATAGAGTACAAGGGGACGTGTTTGAGTGGGACATGATATACCTAGATGAAGGTGGACTCGTCTTGATCTCGTATGTGCAATTAGTTGGAAGGAAACAGCTAGTCTTGTGCTCCAAATATTAAAGTCACGGTCGGGGACATTAAATGATCTAAATAGAAAGTAGGAGTCCATAGGGTACTAATTATCATCCTAATGGAAATTATTCTAATCAATCGGTAATCCTCGTATATCCCAAAATTTTAGAAGGCTTACAATCTACTCATCTTAGAAGCTAGGACATAGTTTTAGGAATAATGAGGTTAGACGGATTCCAAAGTCCGGATATCGTACCTCGACTCTTGTTAATAAAGAATAAGGCATGGCATAATGGGATACGGTAGATATAAGTCAAGTCAAGGATCGTTCCTCAACAAATGGAAAACAAGGGTGTACAATGACACGGTCAATAAAATAGAATGATCTACTCGTCCATAGTATACAAGAGTTATCGACAGGATAACCAAAGCACATCATATGAAGAGATTTCTAACAGGTGAGTCGTGGATTTTTATTTGTGTCAAGCCTGCCAGACTATTGTCACAAGGGTTCTAGTGGTATGTACTGCTGTTGATAACTGGTAGATCATAATATGACAGGTATTTAAGCTATGGTATTGGCTAAGCTAGTGACTGTGGTGTTCCAATACTAGTTAGGTCTTAATAATATAATTTACATAACTAGGGTAATATTTGTCGAAACCAATTTCCAAATGGGTGTCTACCATAGTCATGGTAAATGATCGTCATTACCTTTGTCTATTCATCTCGTGTCTAAACTGTGGGCTTTGGTCGAGGAAAGGTTGGGTTAAGGCTTAAGGGTTGCTAGTTAAAGCAGGCTTCAAGCAAATAATTAGAGACTCACAATAATTGATTTCTTGAGAATAGATAGTCTCCTAGGTTGGCATTTTGACTAAAGGTAAAACCCTAATCATTCTCAAGTTCAGATGGCTAGAAGGTCCCAATAGTAGTTTGAGAGTCAAGAGGAGAACGAGCAACTCAAGGCAAGGTTCAGTTCACATGGCTGGCCGATGGTAGCTACACTTGTGTATACAACTATCATAGCCATGGGGGATAGTCTGTATCTATCTATCAACTACGAGCTTTCGTCTTTCCAAATCAGTGAAAGACAAAAACAATAAAGAGTTCAAGAGATATGTCATTAAATACAATTACGTGATTCAAAGGCAAATTTATAATTTAAGAGGAATTGTCAATGCAGTCACGGATGAGATCCTGGATACCTCTATATCTCATTCTATGTAGGGTAGTTAAATAAAGAGCGAACCAAATGCATCATGGTTGATCAGACCATAATACACTGATTCTGATTAGACAATATGTTAGTAGGCGTCCCCAATAAACATATATCTTGAATCAAGCTCGATAAAAGAGTAAGCTTGCAAAAACTAGACTGTAATAGCAGCGTTGGTCAAGATAGTCAAAATACAAGCATGCGAGATTTTGAAAGGAGGCAAGTAGTTCGAGTTTTGGGAGAATCAAAACCTTACCTGGTGTTCTTGCTTATATGGTCATCCTACTATCTTCTTATTCCTAAGGCCTTGGTCGACTAATGGGTTATGGACCTTTAAATTCTATATTATAGGTAAACCTATTAGTGTCAGTCAATTACCTCGTTAATAGATCACAAGGACCACGGAATGCTAGGTTGGGAGACATGCTATTCAACTTGCAGAACTTTCACTAGTTTTGGCTTTGGATCTTATGGGACACACAGGGCATTTTCCTATCCTCTATAGTATTCTAAACTTGTAATCACATCTGAAGTCATTTTACCGAGAATTATGCCTCGTCCGTATACACTGGCTGTGATAACCCTTGGTTCTGTGATTCAGGTGTGATATGCTATCAAATACTCTACCTTATATAGACATAAGGTCTAAAGAGGTCAATGAAGATATAGTTTTAGCAGTGTTCCATAAACTATAATTCTTCGAAATGATTTCAATTCTATGGGTTGTGCCTCGCCAGTGCGCTGCTGGCTAGCCATCGCAGTCGTTAAAATTACCCAACTATATTCCTAAGAACTTCAAGGAGCTGCTAGAGATTCAAACTAGTTAACTTTGATAGAAAGCGTAAACATCTACCTATATGTCTCAATCCTTAAAGTAAAAGATTGATTGGGGAGAAAATAATTGAAGACAAGAGAAGTAAGAACATCCTAATATTTATTTCATATGTATTTCAAATGGCTGAGGGAAAACTTTGAATCAAATCTAACTCGAGATTCGTATATGAATAACAGAATCAGGGATTATAAACCAATCCCTTACAGCAAAATAGGATTTTTAAATAAGTAATTATAACTTATGATATAAGATTTATATCTAATAGAGCAAAAGAAATTTGAACAATTTATCAAGGCTAGAGCCTTAATTCTAGGAAGCCTAACTTACCAAGTGAATAGTATGTCCCCATTGGATCTTACTGTCATATCAAAAGTAATAGTGTATCTATAGTGAACTGGCAAGCTATCTAAATTTAATAATTCCTCATCTAAATTGCATGGCCTATCTGACAACCTTAACTACCCAACGGTCAATTTGAACAAGGGACTCCTAGTCCTAGTCATTCTCTTAAATCAATTTAATCCTAGTTTATGAATGAGCATGTCCTAGTCGCAGGCTCGCTGTAGTACGACTGACATAGGTACTACCACGAGTTCGTAATCTTTTACAAAAATAGACCTGCATTGGCCACCACAAAAATTTGTCACGACCCGCACCCGCTTTTCGGATACGAGACGTGTCCAAGCTAGCCTACACTGCAGAGTCGACGGTAGAATGCTGTCAAGTCCGCAAGAAATAAATGCTTTAAATAAACTTTATTGCTCATTCACATTTCTAAATTTGATGACAACATTTATATTTAAAGAAAATACAAAGTTATCACAATTAATGAAAATGATACAACTGCTATCTATTTCTAGGTTTCTGTCTGTAAGTACACCCGTATCTCTCAAAGCTAAGTGGAGCCACAGCTAACCTGAAAAATGTTGGTTTCTAGTCAAGAATGGAACAAGTACACAAACCGACAGCAATACGAAAACATAATAGAATTAACAAGACATGAAAATAACATATGGGAGATAAAACCTAGAAAGTAACTGATGACATGGCAAGCGGTGAAGGAAACAAGGAAAATAAATAAAATACAACTATCTATGTGTTTTGAAATATCTTTTTCGACATGTGAACGGCTAAGGGTTAAATATGGTACCCTGCACGTATCGTGTGCAGCTGCTATCAGTCAATATTAGACATATTGGGATGGGTATGGGGTAGTTCACATGTCTACTAAGATATTTCCTCGCTCAGCTAGTACTCATGGAATCAGGTCGCAAGCATGGTAATCATGAGAATGACAATCAAGAATGTATAATAAATCCATGATACTAATCTCTTTGTGACGAGCGTGTCAACAAGCAGCAGACATATGTATAAACATGAAATAAAAAGACTACTATGAATCGAAAGCAATCAGAAAGTGCACTTGCCTGAGGTCCTTTGCTGGTGAAACCGATAATACAACCACTCAAATGAGTCACTAAAGTCAACACATGCAAAAAGTCTCCGGATGCTAAAATAAACATTACCAACATTTTTAGAATAGTAAAATTAGCTAGAATTTTCTGTCCTTAAGTCCAATTCTGGACACAGGGGCAAAACGGTAATTTCGGGTCAAAACGGTATTCGCCGTTGGACCTGCTTTGCACCGAAAAGCATGCCAGGGTCAATGGTCTCTAAAGTTGTCAAACTATATGTCTACGGATTCGTTTTGATGATACGAACCCAACCATATATTCAAAGTTTGATTCCGGCAGGCCGTGCATAAAATTGCCCGTTGAATCGGATCGTGGGGCCCGCGAAACGACGATCCGGTCAAGTGTCTCAGAATGGAACAAACTTGGCATATAGGACCAAAAAAATGAAACGGTCCTGTTAGCGTAAGTTTCGTCTCGATCTGACGAACGTGCACAAAGTAATTAGGAAATTTACACAGAGGCCAATACGGTGAATTTTGACGGATACACATCAAATTCATCGCGCACACGCCACGAAGCCATTACGCACCTTTCGATGCTTTCGGTTCGCGACCACGTTGCCCGGATTGGTGGAACGCACGTCGTATCGAGGGATTTTCATGTTTTCAAAACAGGTTTTTCAGGAACTTTACAATCCAAATTCTTTTCTTATAACAAACTATAAATTAAACTACCAGAAGGGGTTTAAAGCCCTACATGTGGTATGTAATTTCCATTCAGCAAGTTACCAAAGACTACTGCTAGATTAATCAGAAT
This sequence comes from Iris pallida, assembly GCA_029216955.1. NCBI lineage: Eukaryota > Viridiplantae > Streptophyta > Magnoliopsida > Asparagales > Iridaceae > Iris > Iris pallida. The sequence goes on along the minus strand of JANAVB010036420.1, from coordinate 3,431,048 downwards.
TTATCTCCGATCTTGGGGGTTTGGGCTACTCGATCCCCTGTTTATGAACAGGTTTTCGATCAATTTTTTGGAAGATTTCCTGAGACATCTAATGATAGCTAAATAAAGACAATTACAGGGAAGTAGAGGGGGTTACATTGGCTTCATACCTGCGAAACCCATTCGTGAAATGGACGATCAGGTAGACGGGAATCTCTACGTGAAGTGGGGCTCATTGGCTGTTTTTATGTTCGCACCCGCGCGCGTCTGCTGTGCTCGCACAGTCGTTTGCCTTCGGCCGGTGGTGGCTGCTACGCCGCACAGTCGCCTGGGCGGCGCGCCGGGCCTGGGGTCGGGGATGGAGAGTTCGGCTAGGGTTTTGTTTTCTCGATTTTGATCTATCGAGTATATATACTGTTGTGCAATAGAGTCGGGGTTTGGCGTTCGGCTGGGTTGAGAATGCCCACACTCGGGCTTGGGCCCAGGACTGGGTTGCTGTGGGCTGTTCTTTGTTCCTTTTTATTATTTTATTATTTTTTTGTTAGTGTGTATATATATATCTACATATATATAAATACTCATGCACATATATATATATATATATATATATATATATAATATTTTATTTTTTGAGAAAGGAAATTTTATTAAAAACATGAAGCAAACAACACAAAACAACAAGACACAGGGCCCACAGCTCCAAAAAGGAGGGCCAAATTCAAAAATTCAAAATTTCAATACCATACGTTGCCCGAGGCAGACAGGCACGGGGCCCGAGGTGGGCATGACCAAGCGTGTGGCCTGAGGGGGGCGCGGCCCGAGGGGTCTCGGGACCCCCACTCATGCGACAGAGAGGAGGGGCGACTGCGGGAGGGAGGGGCGACTCCACGTCGGGGAGCCACGGCGAGGAGGGGGGGCGACTCCGGGAGGGGGGGAGACTCCACGTTGGGATGGAGGGGCGACTCCACGACGGGAAGCCACGGCGTAGAGGAACCACGGGGAAGCTCGACCCTGAGGAGGAGAGTCACGACGAGGGGAGGGGGAGACAGGATCCACCAGGAGGAAGCAAGGAGAGGAGAAGAAGGGGGGTCGGACCCGGGAGAGCAGGAGGGAGGGGAACGACCACCAGCCAGCTACGGCGAGGAGGAGCGGGGAGCCACTGGGATGCTCGAACCCGAGGGGGGATGCTCGACCGCGAGGGATCCGGAGGGGGGTCAGCCACGGCGGATGAGGGAGAGGGAGGGGGCTACGAACCCGGGGCAGCCGAAGAGAGAGGTGCTCGACCGCCGGGGAGCCGGAGAGGAGGGGTAGACCCGGGGAGCCGCAGCGGTAGCTCGACCCCGGGAAGGGGAGCCACGGGGCTGGAGAGCCGCGACGAGGAGGGGGAGAGGGAGGATGAGACCCGGGAAAGCGGGGGGGCGAGGGCTCCACCACGGCGAGGGGACGGGGGAGCCACGACGAGGGAAGGAGGAGGGGATGAGGAGAGGGTGGGGGGCTCAACCGTCGGTGAGCCGGAGGGGGGGCTCGACCCTGAGGGAGCAGGAAAAGAAGAGGGGGGAGCTCGGGCACGGGAAGGGAGAGCCGCAGCAGTGGCTAGGCCCGGGAGGGGGAGCCGCGGGGAGCCTCGTCTGGGTCGCCATGGGGAGGGGCCCAGGAGGAGGACGCGGCCACGGAGGCGGGAGGCCACCTTAAAGTGAGGGGCGCCGGGATGAGGGCCGCTGCCAGGGGTGGGGGCGACACGGGGGGAAGAGCTGCGGGAGGTGGTGAGGGAGCTAGGTACGACTCCGACAGAGGACCTAGGAGGGAGGGGGTCGGAGTGACGCCAAGGGAGAGATAGCGAGGACGGGCCGGATGACCTTCGACTAGCTCGAGGGGCCCGACGGCGCCGGGGGCGCCGACGGCGGCGCCTTGGGGAGAGGAGGGAGGCGGCAGGAGATGAGGGGGGATGCCGCCCGGCGAGGGGGAGATCCCCCATAAGGGGTAGGGACAGCCAGATAAATTTTGGCCATCCGGGGAGGCGTTGGTGGCGAGATGAGAGGTGGTAGGGGGGAGCCGGGGCAGGCACCCCAGCCGAACGCAAGGAGGTGGTGGGGGGGGGGGGGGGTTGCGACGAACCACGGCATTCCCGCCGGGGACGACCCATGCATATATATATATATATATATATATATATATATATATATATATATATATATATATATATATATATATATATATATATATATATATATATATATATATATATATATATTTATACATACACATGCACACATATATAATATTTATTTATATATATACATACACATACACACATATATAATATCTATTTATATATACATACACATACACACATATATAATATATATTTATATATACATATCTACGGCTAACTAAATATTCTAATAAATCCCTACATTCCTAAATACCCTTTTTCTAGTGTAGGACCTATTTATATAAATATGAATATATATTATAACATTTATTTGACAAAAATAATATAACCAATAATAATACTAATAATATATAATAATAACCTCAATAAAATAATAACAATAATAATAAAATTCAATAAACCAATAATGGTGTATATACTAACATGCAGCGTCTAATAATTCCAAAAATGTACAAGGACCTATTTATACAAATATCATTGAATATCAACTAATAATGATATTTATAATATTTAATTAAGAATACTTAGAAAATATTTATTAGATCATTAAAAAGGAATATGACACCATCATACCAAAATATATCAACACGAATGTCATTGGACGTCCCGTATGACTACATGGGCTTGGGCTTGGTACGGGTCCAGTCTGGGCTGGTTTGGTACAACCGGGTCACTTAAACGTCAAATAATAATAATAATGAATAATTAAACTATTTATAATGGTCATGTCACAACTTGGCCTAGTTTTTCTAGTTACAACAATCCTATGGCTCGGCTTTCCCCTACCATGGCTAAATACCAGTCAAAGCACGCCACTGCACTATCCGTGCCATGATTCCTAGTCTCCTTATATTCCAATTTCTAACCATGACTAAAATCATCTACCGTAATAAGTAACTAAATATTTATTTATAAAAATCTAAAAATCGCCATTCAAATAAAATAAATAATAATAAAATATTTTAAAATTTTCGGAAGGGGAGCTACAGTTCTCGCTCAATCTCTTGCTCTTTATTCTTCCTGTTTCTATTTCTCTTTATCGGAGGACTGCCAGCGACCTCCTGTAACACCCCAGTCCCAATAATAGAAGGACTAGAACGTAATCGTGCCAGCTGTATACATACAAAGTATAAGAACCCTCGTATGTATACATAAGCCGTAAAATGTAGTAACCATGGCACTAAATCTCATCCACGAAGATAAATAATCATATAAAAGCAACTTTGAATTTGTCATGTATACAATCGTTGGGCAGAGACAAATCCACTACCAACTATTAAATGAAAAGAAATAGGTATACATGAAAGAAATAATCAAGCGAAGTGAAGTGCGATCCAAGAGCATGCTAACTACGAAGCAAGAGAGTAAATCATGTCCTTGGCTAGAGCACCTGCAAAAAGTCACAAAATACACACCTGGAGAATTCACCAGGTCCTCAGGGGGACGTAACAAGATACAATAAACAACATGCCATAAATTGAATATAAAGCTGCTCAATAATAATTCGGACCATAACAAGGTTCAGTACCTTATCATCGAAGTAGTAACCACACCTACAACCAAACAAGGACAAGGTGTGGCAACTACTCCGCGACAAGATATGGTTCCAAGTCATGGTCAGGCATAAGTATATAAACCAAAAGTACCTATACCTACCGGATAACGGTCACCTAACCACTCTAAGTGAAATGCAATCGAGAATAGCGCGTGGTCGCATAACCTCCAAGTTAAGTCAAGATAAAATAAGTAGGACCTCAGAAGCGAGTCTCAATACTATATACCATTCCTCAGTATCGAGCGAGTCTATAGTATATAGTCTACCTATCGTTCCTCAGTAGCGAACGAGTCTACGATAGATAGGGAGGAGGTCAACGCCCAGTTGTATTCTCTGTAGTAACCCTAGAGGGGGGTGAATAGGGTCAAGCTAACTAATCAAGCACTTAGCACAAGCTAATGGGCAATTTAAAAATATAAGTGCAAGAGAAGAAGCCACAACAATACCGATACACGATATATCATGGTATCCTCCCAAGGGGCACTCCAGTCCCGGAACTCTCTCCGGCTTTAATCTACTATTTTAGTAAATAGTTACACACGAGTTTGGATCCGAAGAACTCGTCAACTTCAACACGAGTTTGATCCGAAGAACTCGCCAACTTCTTATACGAGAGCTTTAGTCCGAAGGCCTCTCCGACTTCAACCGAGAGTTTGGATACGAAGACTCTCCAACTTCAACCGAAAGTTTGGATCTGAAGACTCTCCAACTTCAACCTTTCACAATAGGTTTTGATCTCCTTATACAACAAGATGAAGATCTCACTTTTCAACTCAATAACTCTAACACAATTTGTGGATGGTAAATGAAAGCTTTGTAGAGTTGTTTGTAGATAGGCTTTGGTGGTTTAGAAATTTTTAGGCTCAAAGCATCAACCTTGAATGAAGGGGTTCAAGGCTATTTATAACCAAAGCATTGAAAAGAGCTCAAGGATAACTTTTCAGTCAGCGAACTGGTATACCGTCGGTACGAATTGGTATACCGTCGGAATACCGGTATAGAATTACAACGGCTAGAAATATAGCCGTTGGGATCATTAAATGTTCAAAATCCGACTGTTGGATTTTTAACGTTACTGAATTGGTATACCGTCGGTATAGATCGGTATTCCGTCGGTATGCCGATTTTGTAGACAGAAACTTTCTGTGAACAAAATCGGTATACCGTCGGTATGCCGATTTTTATCCGAAAATGATCATGAGCTAATTTCTACCCTAGCTTTCGATTTTGTCATCCATTTTTTGTGTTTACAATTATTCCTAAGACTCATTACAGACTCCAGATATATTTAGGCAGGTGCAGGCTTCTTCAGAGTCTTGAAATGATGATGGCATGGCTTGGCTTCTTCCTTTGATAAGTGCTGGCGTTTTCTCTTGGCGGCAACAGTCCAAAGATACTCAGTTTGTGAAAACTGAATACCTTTCGGGGGCTTCGCCCCCGAACCCCCGACGAGGGGCGTTGCCTCCTTGACTCCCGTCCGCTGACCGGGCAACGGAACCCCCGAGTACGTGGCTCCGGAGATATCGTCGGGTGGTTCAAAGAAATCTTGTGGGATCTGTCGTCTTTGGCCCACCATGATTTCTTCATTGCATATGTCCACATTGATCTTGCTTATTGCTTTTGTGCATGTACATGTTAGACAAACAAAGCAATATACATGTAGCAAATATGATAGGATAAAGCACAGTAGGACAATGCTAAGTTTAAGTATAAGAGCTATAGTGATAGCATAAACATTAGTGATATCATAATGTTAAACTTAATTGAATAACCATAATCAAAACATAGTTTTGATTTTGATAACTCAAGTAAATTTAAGATATATATAATGAAAACTCATATCACTAATATTTAAAACAATAAGCACATGTCACCAAAGGTATAAGTATAAGCAGAAGTGCTATAGTGATAGTATGAAGATTAGTGATAATAAAATGCTAAACTTAACAGATTAACCATATTCAAAAATATGATACAATCATTTGGCCAACAATCTCCCCCTTTTTATTATGGCAAATCAGTTAAGTTTAGTATGGACATAATAGATGCATGTATCACTAATATGCAAAAGACATAAGCAATATCACTAAAAGTATACTACTTTGATTACTTACAAATACATACTTAAACTTACTTCTTCCCCTTTGACATGATCAAAAATTGGCTCTCCCGTACTAAGAGATAAAATAAAAGCAATCTCAAGCATAGAAATCAAAGCATGGAAAAGTCATAGACAATCATGATCAAGATATACTAATGAAAAACAATAGGAGAAGGATGTAATGACAAGTTTATAAAACAACATTGCCAATATAGAATATCAAATTTTTAAAAGAAGCATGTCAAAACACAATATAGTTTGTAAAACAAATAAAATTGATAAACAGTCAAAAAATAGTTTTACCAACTTGAAATGCAAGAAAGAAACTCCAAAACATAATAATATATGAATTGAAACTCTAGTTTTGGAAGGAAGAGATATACCAATTGAAATAAAAGATTTCAATCAAGAAATTCAGTCAAAATCCCATGAGGATTAGATAATTGCAAAGTAATTGATATTAAAAAAATACCAATTGAGATAGTTGGAAGATATAAACTTAATACCAATTGAAATATAAACTTGAAACATTGATCAAAAAGCCATTTGAAAATCAAAATTGTCCACAAATAAATAGTGGAACAAATAATGAATGATCAATGAAATAGAGCGATTGATATAAAATAATCTCTTTATTTGCAAAATCTATTTGCTTACCAAAGTTAATGCATTTGAACTCAATTACCTAATCATGCTGTGTGAATATCCTTTAGATAAAATGAAGGTAAAGGAGAAAAATACTTGAGAAAGAGACATTCAATCGACTTGAATGCTCCCCCTCGATGTATTACCAATATAGATAAACAAGAATTTTAGGTAAGTCCTCAATAATAAAAGCCAATTCAATTAAGCATATAAGAAAATCCAAAACAATGAAAGCACAATAGTCATCAAGATAAGATATAAAAGTTAATATTAACAAGATGACTTATTTAACCCATATAAAAGAGAGAGATAAATAATAAAGACACTTGCATACACTCTCATAAATCCTTTCACAAATAAAAATATCATGACCTCAATCAATAGGATATGAAATTGAATAAAATATGGGTCCATTATGAACTAAGTATACGACATATTACAGGGTATAAATGAATTGAATCAATTAATTTGCTCCTCCTCAAAATATGTTTATAGTTCCAAAGCACTTATAGCATAAAATATATAACTAAAGGATTTTGGGGTAAATCAACTATGGATTTTTCCCTTTTGTTCAATGCATATAAGGCTAAAATATCATCAAAAGATGAATAATATCATCTTTCGTCAAGAAGAGATATCCAATTAATAGTCGCTAAAGATGAAAGATTAGAATAATATTCCAATTAAGCACGTATAATCAAAAGATGGCATACATTAATCTATATAGAAGCATCTCATATTTAAATATGATAGATCAATGTATGTTATCCTTGGAGAAAATGTCATCATGAAAAAGAATAAAGTCAATTAAGAACAATCATGATGAAGACAGAATATAGCTCAAAAATAAAATAAAAATAAAACTCAAATATCATGTCCATGATTATCTAATTAAGAAAGAATCAACCAATTTATTACTTTACATGGACTAGGTATGTTTTACCATATATGTACCCATCAATGGGTAAAATCCAAACCTTGCTAATGGTAAATAATAATCCATAAGGTTCAAATAGCAAAGGCCCATATATGGAAATCCATGAGTAGTCAAAGTAGAGTAATAAATTAGTTTGATAATCACATAATAAGATAATATAGGACTACCCAACCATTAGGATCTTTTATTAATAAAAAATAAAAAATTAAACATGATCTAGCAAATCTCATAAAGAAAATCCCAAATACATCTTTATGATAAAATCTCATAAATCAATGAAAAATATGGAAAAGAGTCATTCTCATTTAAATGATTGTAAATATAATCAAAAAAAGATGTAAATGATAATACGATAAAATCATGACTCAAAATGAGAAAAATTTAAGAGATACTAATGACTAGTATGGAAGGAAGTTAAAGTAAGAAATAACAAACTTCTTTTGAAAAACAAGTTCAAATCAAATATTTGTCAAACTAGTTTTAGAGAACAAGACATACGTATCTAAAATAGAATACAAATCACATCAAGACAATTCATACATCTTATTCTTGGAAACTAGCATATCATATATAGATTGAAACGAAAAAAATAATAGCTAGAAGAGTGAATGTGAACATAGATTATATATCTTAGCAATATATCATAACCAAGCAAGCTACATAACTAATTAAGATTAATGAGGTAAGCCATTAACAAGATAAAAGTGCTCATTAAATCTTAAGTCACAAACACTAAAGATACTTGCTTAAGCATAGAGTTCACAATTAAGGGCATACATTTTGAATGATCAAAATAATTTATAAACTCTTTACTAAGCAATGATAAGAGCAAGAAGATAGAAAAAAAAAAACTAACTCTTATCAAAATATGGCTGAAAAGATATTCATAAAAATAATAAAATAAATCTTTTTGCCAAGTATTGAGATTGGTCCAGGATAATGAAATAATAGATCGATCTAGAGAATGCAAAATATTATAGCCATTATGACATAAGTGTATTCTCTAGAAATAGAAAATCTCAATCATAAAAGCTCAAACCATAGTAGCTAAAGTCATGAAAGATATGATGTAACAATTATATGTACTCTCATGTGCTAAAAAACATCATTGGGCAACAATAATTTTAAGAAAGCATAGTATCCAAGGATTGAGCAATGAAAGATTATTAAGATCAAGAAAGCTAAATGTGCTAAATATATCAAGAAGTACAATTTTTAAAGAGCTTTTATAGTGAACCAAAGTAAATTATAAAGATACAAACTAGAAAATATACACTAATTAAGGAGGTAAATTTAACATGCAAGGTAAAGCACAAAACTATGTGATCCTTAATCGAACATCCATAATTAGTCATGAGCAAGACATTAATAAATATTTTCTCTCAACATCCTAACTTAAAGGTATAAAACAATTAAATATCAAAATTTAGGAATCATTTATATATATATAAAACTATATATATCATGAATAGGCATACATGAAAAGATCAAAAATCAATTAAGAACATGTATCCATAATGCCAACCAAAAATTCAAGAAGATATCATCAAAAGAAGACTTTAAGGAAAAAGCTAATTGATTCAAGAAGCACAAATTTGGTCAAAGAAATCAATAGCTAAAGTATGAGATAAGCACAAGTTTGAAGGTAACAAGTATATTTAAATACTCTTCAAGTCAATATAAAACTTTAGCTTAACTCATATGCCCACATAAAGATATTTATACAAAAAAATCATAAGAAATACATGATCTACAAGTAAATGAAAATTTAATGAATATAGTCATGTATCCTTAATGAATGTTTGAAGAACTATCACAAATTCAAAACACATATAAATAAGCTTTATTATGCAAAGACATAATTGATTCATAAGAGGTATAATCAAAGTAAAATATGAGAATCAATAAAGAATATATTATATAAGCACAAGGTTAAAATGGAAGTATAAGTGTATACTTGTCAAGTGATAAGAAGCTTGTGCTAAACACATATATTCACAAATACCGATTTATGTAAATATGACATATTAAAAACAAATCGACAAAAAGGTAACTATCACAAAAACTTTAAAGACGGAGAGTTAAAAGCATATTAACTCAAATCAAAACCAAGCTCCTATGGACTAGAGTGATATGCATGCTTTATAAATAAAGATTAAGAATAACGAGCATGCATATATAAATGTGTCACACTAATAGAAAATGAGTGATAAACTACATAGTGTGAACTAATCATTTAAGCTGAGTAACTAGTCATGCTAGATAAAAGAATTAATAAGAAAATTAACTAAGCATGCTAGTATTATATCTCACATTGATTTATATAAAAGGCAACTAAAGGATATCAATGTGAGCTAGTAGCAAGACATCAAAAGAAATATGCTAGATTCTATAAACATAAACAATTTAAAGAGAATCGTTTAGCATGTTACCAAAGTGGCACTAGTGGCCACGCTTGTGTTGGTACAATTGCTTGAAAGATGACCTTTGAGCTTTGCAACCACCAACACGCTCTTTGGTACTATAACCCGATATAAGAAGCTCCACCTACAACATTAGACGAAGACTTTGGTATCCAAATAAACTTGGATCCATATTTGTTAGCTTTAGGGACCCATATACTATTTACTCTAGCATTGGCAGAAAAACTCCTACGAATAGGACAACTTAAGCTCATGTGTCCAATGTGAGAGCAATACAAGCACCTAATACTAGTGTGTGCACATGTATCGAAATTAGTATGATTATGAACATGTGACATACTAGAATGATGAATTCTCTAGAGTGAGCATGCATGAATTTGGTCTTAAGAATATCATGTTCTAATAGCAAATCATCATGCATGCAAGTAAGAGAATTAAATTTAGCATTTAAAATATCATTCTCTTTTTCAAATATAGCAATTCTAGAGATAAAAGCATCATTTTGTATCTTTAAAGCATCAATAGAAGAATTATGCAAATGAGATAACTCATGTGTTTGACTCTTGAGATCTTCTATGGATGATGAAAGAGATTTAATTTTCAAAATTAAAGCCTCATTCAAACTCTTTAAAGAAGCACAAGATGAGTTGTGAGACTCAAGTCTAAATAATAAATTATTATTTTTATTTCTCAAAAACTCATTTGCTTCTTCTAAGTGAACAACCTTTTCAGAAAGTTCTTTATTTGTAGAATGAAGGTTATAAAGAATCTCTAAGGATTGCTTAACCATGGCTTTCCACTTAGAGCATTTTTTGCATTTAGAAGAAACAAGATTGTCTATGCTACTAAAGATATAACCCTCTTTGTCGGAGGAGGAATAAGATGCCATAGAAAAATAACAAGGATCTACTCTTAGGATGTTAAGCCTAACAATAGAGTCCTTGCTCTTATACTAATTGTAGTAACCCTAGAGGGGGGTGAATAGGGTCAAGATAACTAATCAAGCACTTAGCACAAGCTAATGGACAATTTAAATATATAAGTGCAAGAGAAGAAGCAACAACAATACTGACCCACGATATATCCTGGTATCCTCCCAAGGGGCACTCTAGTCCCGAAACTCTCTCCGGCTTTAATCCACTATTTGAGTAAATAGTTACACACGAGTTTGGATCCGAAGAACTCCCAAACTTCTTACACGAGAGCTTTAGTCCGAAGGCCTCTCCGACTTCAACCGAGAGTTTGGATACGAAGACTCTCCAACTTCAACCGAGAGTTTGGATCCGAATACTCTCCAACTTCAACCTTTCACAATAGGTTTTGATCTCCTTATACAACAAGATGAAGATCTCACTTTTTAACTCAATAACTCTAACACAATTTATGGATGGCAAATGAAAGCTTTGTAGAGTTATTTGTAGATAGGCTTTAGTGGTTTAGAAATTTTTTGGCTCAAAGCATCAACCTTGAATGAAGGAGTTCAAGGCTATTTATAACTAAAGCATTAAAAAGAGCTCAAGAGCAACTTTTCAGTCAGTGAGCCGGTATACTGTCGGTACGAACCAGTATACCGTCGAAATACCACTCTAGAATTACAACGGCAAGAAATATAGCTGTTGGGATCATTAAATGTTCAAAATTCGACCGTTGGATTTTTAACGTTACTGAATCGGTATACCGTCGGTATAGATCGATATTCCGTCGGTATGCCGATTTTGTAGACATAAACTTTCTGTGAACAAAATCGGTATACCGTCGGTATAGACCGGTATACCGTCGGTATGCCGATTTTTATCCGAAAATGATCCTGGGCTAATTTCTACCCTAGCTTTCGATTTTGCAATCTGTTTCTTGTGTTTACAATTATTCCTAAGACTCATTACAGACTCCGGATATATTTAGGCAGGTGCAGGCTTCTTCAAAGTCTTGAAATGATGATGGCATGGCTTGGCTTCTTCCTTTGATAAGTGCTGACTTTTTCTCTTGGCGGCAACAGTCCAAAGATACTCAGTTTGTAAAAACTGAATACCTTACGGGGGCTTCACCCCCGAACTCCCGACGAGGGGCGCTGCCCCCTCGACCCCCGTCCGTTGACCGGGCAGCGGAACCCCCGAGTGCGTGGCTCCGGAGATGTCGTCGGGTGGTTCAGAGAAATCTTGTGGGATCCGTCGTCTTTGGCCGACCGTGATTTTTTTATTGCATATGTCCACATTAATCTTACTTATTGCTTTTCTGCATGTACATGTTAGACAAATAAAGCAATATACATATAGCAAATATGATAAAATAAAGCACAGTAGGATAATGCTAAGTTTAAGTATAAGAGCTATAGTGATTGCATAAACATTAGTGATATCATAATGTTAAACTTAATTGAATAACCATAATCAAAACATAGTTTTGATTTTGGTAACTCAAGTAAATTAAGATATATATAATGAAAACTCATATCACTAATATGTAAAACAATAAGCACATGTCACCAAAGGTATAAGTATAAGTAGAAATGCTATAGTGATAGTATGAAGATTAGTGATAATAAAATGCTAAACTTAACAGATTAACCATATTAAAAAATATGATACAATCATTGGGCCAACATTCTCCCCACCCAATGTTCTAACTCTAATAACTAGTAGTCATAGCCTAACGCTCGTCTAATATGTATCGCTGGCCACTTAGTACACATGTTCGAGATTTATATGCGACACGTGATTCATGGCAAACAGGTGTCAAGGCCAAATAAATAATTAAGTAGTACGAAGTAAAACTAAGTAGTAGATAAAATCTAAATATGACAATTTTGCACAAGTTATTTTACAGAAAAAATAATAATAAATAAATAAATACATGCAGTTTAATGAGCAATAAATAAACAGTAATGGTAAGGTATCTTGCCTGGTGTTGTGCCTGGTGTGTTGCGATGATCACGGTGGCACAAAATACAACTTCAAGACGAGGTATTAGTTAGGGTCGACATAAAGTAGCTTCGAATTTGTAAGAAATAGTAATAATAGGTTAGTCACGGGTTGGAGAAAAAGTGAACGAAGTTGAGAAAAATATTACATGTACATATATAAGAAATTTTGAAATATATTTATAATGTCTAGAAACTAGTTTTCATGAGTCAAAATATTCATAGGAGAAATTACTTAGAATCAAGAAAAATATTCATAAATTTATTTACTAAAAGTAACAGTACTTTATAATACAGAATGTATAGATAGTATACTAAGGTAAAATTACTTAATTAATACTCTATTGATTAAATGTATAATAGGTAAAATTACTTAATTAATACTCTATAGATAAAATGTAAACACATACAGAAAGTCAAAAGAAAATACTCCAAATAAAAATTATAAGGTAGCCTGACAAAGACATCCAAAAGAAGCCAAGGAAAAACCAAACATAAAATATAGAGAAAATAAAATTTTCTTCTCCTCGATTTACGAGGAAGTAGAGGAGAAGAGCTTGGTAGTAAACTTGCCATTTTCCTCAAAACTCGAATATAACATAGAAAGTGAGAGAGAAAGAGGAAAAGAGTTCGAGAGAGTAAAAGAGAGAGAGAGAGAGAGATCTTACAGAGGGGCGGAAGCGGCGAAGCTCGGAAGGGTGCTGGGGAACCCCGGCACGACGGGGCGGCGAGGCTCAACGGCGGTGGCGCTCTGAGCGCCGATGGTTCGGCAAGAGGTGGCTCGCGGCTGCGGTGATCGAGTGGGTTGTCCGGCCTACGGTGAACCTCGGTGATCAGAGGCGGCGTCGGAGGCGGCCGGGACTGGGCACAGGCGCACAGCGGCTTACGGAGGAGCGGTCGGCGCCATGTTTTGGGCGACGCACCTGGCGCGGAGGCGGCGACCATGAGAGCTCCCGGTGGCATGGCGGTCGGGTTTTCGAGGCAGAGCAGGAAGTCGGGTGCGGCGCGGTGGCTAGCTGCGCTACTCGCGACGGTGGCAGTGTACGGTTGCGCGAGAGAGGCTTCTCCGGTGGGCGAATGGGCACGGTCGGCGTCGGGGTTTGATGGAGGCGGGGTCACCCATACGATCGGCGGAGGAGTTTGAGAGGGCGGCCAATGAGAGGGTGGTGCGTCTGGGAGGAGCGCACAGATCTGGTGTTCGCTTGGGCAGAGGAGTGTCGTCGGGTCATCGGAGAAAGTTGAGGTCAGTCTATTAATTTTTCTTTTACTGGCGGAGGTGTGGACACGATGGTGGAGAGTAGAGGCCTCTGGTGGTCGGCAGTGGTGCCAGGCACGGCTACGGGCGCTGTGGAGGCAGATATCCGTGCCTGATACGGTCGTAACATGGTGCGGGTGTGGTATTGACCGGAGGTAGGCGGAGTGAAGGTGATGGCTCTTAGATTGGGCTGGCCATATGATGGTGTCGGGGATATCGGTGGTGGTTGGTGTGGCGATGGTGACGATGATAACTATTGTGATGGTCGCGGTGAAGATGGGGTATGGTGGAGACGGGGTTGGCTGATGATGGCAAGGGTGGATTGGTGGTGACGGAGTAAAGGTTTAGCAGAAGTGGTTTGTACTGTCCGTGTCGTAATATCGACACGGAAACAGGAACTGGGTTAGAGTTTAGGCTTAGGGTTTGTTAATGTGTCGGAGGTTTGTGTCCTGTGCGACACAGATTTGGATGTCCGGGTGTGTCGGACGGGAAAAGACATATGTATATGTAAAGGAAATAATTAGTGGATAGGACACGAACACGGACACGATGCACAGTTTGGATGGTAGATAATTTATGGATGTACCTCTCCTTATATAGAAGATGGAAATTCCCAGTTGGATAAGGACTTGTAATGGTTTAAACCCCGATGGATAATTTCATCTTTTTATTTAAATTGATTTAGAAATTAAACAATCAAATCCAAATCAATCTAGATAAGCTTCATGTAATTTAATGTCTATTTAAAATTAAATCTTTTCTAAATTTAAATTATCAAAATAATTCAAATATTAAATAAAACAAAATTTTAAATATCTTTTTCATAAATATTAAAATATAATAATAAATAATTTTGAAAATCACTACTTAAAATATTTGGAATACATTTCATATAAACCACAATTTCCAAATCACTACTTATTTTTAAACGACGAACAAAATAACTCTTTTAAACAAAATAAAAATATTTATCACATTTATTTGAACATGTACTTTCCTATATAAAATAAAATTTATAATAAAAATATTTTTCTAAAATATCTACCTCGACACATATTCGTACTCGTCGAGCAAATACGAAACGCAAATCTCGCATGCTACGCAAATAAAAAAATACGAACTCGTATGCCACATGCAGATACGAAGTAAAAAATAAATACAAAAATATTTTTAAAAAATCGTAGTAGAAATTTAGGGGGTTTATACCTCCCCTTCGATACGTCTTGTACTCTATTGTTGAGCGGTTCGGTTGCCTTATGCTGACTCCTCTTGTACGTACTACTGAATGCCCTTGGTGAAAGCAATTGTCGCAGTACTCCGGAAAGCGCTCGTACTTGATTTTTTGCCATATGCTGCTGTCATGAGGGAGGATGAGTCATATCTTGGGAGGTAGTGGCTTGCTGGAATCGATCTCAATAAGGACTCGGGCCTGCTAGGCCGGGATCGGAGGGCAGTGGCTTGATCGATCTGGAGGGGGTTGCCCAATCCCTGAGCGACGGATAAGATGGCCCCTTTTTTAAACAGATACAGCGGTAATCCGGGGAGGGATACCCACACAGGGGTCATGGACGACTCCTTGTTGGGAATAAAACCTGTGTCTCACCTGAAGACCCGTATTGGAGCGTTGTTGACCATCCATCGATTCTGATCCGGAGGAAGTCGACCTCTAGGCAAGGGCAGAGAAACATGTGACGTCCGTAAATTACCCCTATTGCGACTGAACCGACAAACTTCAAGCCGGCCATAGCAAGACGTACGATATCGACGAAGGGACGGACATGGAAGAATTTTCCAATAAGTACAAATCTGATAGGCGATGCCAGCGATTCGACCACCGACTCCGAGAAGGTGATCACTGGAGTACCTTCAAAGTTATAGAGCTGGCAACAAAGAGGCTCGTGCTCGCAGGAGACGGGGGTGAGCGGAGACACGCTGCCAATTGGCGTCGGGGCTCGGACAGCCGCGGCAAACGAGCGGCGCAGCGGCCAAGACACAGCCGAAGTAAGAGCCGACGGAGGGATGGCAACGACTGGCGAGGAGGGGCAGGGAGACAACAAAGAGGGAGGGGGTAGGAAAGGAGTTAGGGGAAAAGGAGGGGGAGGAGGTCGGCCACCAACAGCAACGCCTAGACGCGTCACGGGGGAAAGGCGGATGAAATGAGGGGGCTGAGGCGGTCGGAGCAGCCGAGGCTAACCGAGAGGAGGCTGGAACAGGGTCGAGAGTGCGGGAAAGCAAAGGAGGAAGGGGAAGAGGATGGAAGAAGCGGGGAGGTGAGGGCGGCCGTCAGCATGGCTGGGGTATGCCGGCGTCTCATCGACGAGGAAGAGGGGAGCCCTTTCGCGAGAGAGACCTAGCCGCCAGGAGAATAAAGATATTATTTATTATATAAAATATAATTATCAACTTTAATAGCAATAACATATATATTATATATAACAACCATTTGAAATTATTTGCTAGCCCAATAAAATAAAAATACCGATATATATATATATATATATATATATATATATATATATATATATATATATATATATATATATATATATATATATATACAATATATATATACAATATATATTTACAATATATATTTACATGGACATTTTGGATGTACCACATGACTACATAGGTTTAGGCTTGGTTCGGGTTAAGTTCGGGCTAGTTTGGTACAAACGGGTTTCCTATAAAAGTCAAAAGGCTTAATAAATAACTAATTAAATCTTTTATAGGGGTAAGTCACAACTTGGCCTGGTTTACCTAGTTGGGACACTGTTATGGCTAGGCCTCCCCTAGCATGTCCAATATACTTGTCAAGGTACATGATTACATTATTCGTGCCACATTTTCTAGTCGATATGCATCTCAAACTTAACCATGACTAAGGCCATATATATGTAGTATTTAGGCTATAATAAATATAATCATATATATATACAAAATTATATTTAAATATATTTGGCTGTATAATCATAAAATAAATTTAAAATAATTCTACTAAGTCATGGCACCTAACATGGCTTCTACCAGGTGGGGTTGGCTAGGTTAAGATCCAAACATATTTTTAGTCAAATCGAACTCGAAAAGTCAACCAATAAGTCTTTTGTGCCATTTGCAAATAAGTAGCAAATAGGTACTTGGTTGAGTGGCACACCCTTGGCATGTGTGTCGTAGGCTGAAAATGGGTTAAAACGATCCATTGGGTCAAATAGTTTTGATCGATGTCGAGTCCAGAACTTAAGTTGAAAGTTAGGTCTAGAATTACGGTAAATAATCAAATGGCCTAAATTTGATCCAAATTTGTGCAAAGTCAAAAGAATGCTACGGGACAAGTTGGATGGGACATGATATATCAACTTGAAGGTGGAGTCGTCTATTTCAAAACTCGTGAAGGATGTTTCGAAAGATTGGCGCTTCTTGTGCTCCAAAAATCTAAGCTACGGAAAAGTAAATCTATAGTCATAGTTAAATATAAAATTTAATCTAACAAATAGAAATTATATAAAATAAATAAAATAATTCCCAAAAATCAGGGTCCTCATAATCTACCCACCTTAAAAGAATTTTATCCTCGAAACTCAACAACTCAATAATGATAAGGGAGGAGGCATTTTTTAACCATCGACCAAATTATCCGTCTTGTCTTCAAATATTTAATGGAGATACTCTAAAAGATTGCCACTCTAGCCTGAACGAAATAACTGGCAAGCTAACACTATTTATATCTATAGTTGTTTTCCTACCATCCATGGCTATTACCTTCTTCCTAAGGTTGCCAACTTATTTATCTTGTAGGAATTCTCATATATTATTGTGATTATCTAGGTAGAGCTTATAAAACTTATAAATTTTGCATCTAAACGTCTACTATATCCTCCTAACCCTTATCACAATTATATAAATATTTTTTTACCTAACCAAGCTAAGTAATACCTACCATTCTATCTAATCCTAACTATGTAACTGATAGGACATAATAGTAAATGGGTTGGGTTAGGCTATGTTTAGGTTTCTTCTTGTAGAGGGTCAATCTCTTCACTAAAACTATCACTCTATTCTTGATCAAGTGACTACCATAGGAGCGTAACCTACTATAATCATATATTTATTTCTATACTGAGGACATCTACTCACCTTTGGTCATACTACCCCATCAAACACATGATGTACTAAAATTTTATAACCCTTGCATACTAGTTGCAAAAATCTATACCACTAGATATCTATGGCATCTCTAATCACTCCTAACCATCAAGCAAAAATTTCAACAAGCAACTAATTTACACTATACCTTAAAAATTCTGATAAATTCTATAAAGTACGATCATTCGTCACTCCAAAATAGGGAGGGACGAGAAGCAATAGTACGAAAAAGCAAAGGAAGAATAGTCGAGAGCAAATACGAAATTTAAGGATGGTAGAGAAATTTCTAAAAGAATTGTCAAGGCAGTTGTGGATTGAGATTCCTAAGGGTTTAATCATATTCGCAGGTCCGCTCGGTACAGTAACGTAACCGAAACAGCTAACTCGACCTACATAGACCACCAAAAAATTATATAACGCCCCCGTCCCAAAATACGTAGGACTAGGAGATCGTATACATGCCAGCTACGTAATGAGAGGACTCCAGTCCAGCTCAAGTACATATAAGCTGTCTGGTTATTCTAAATCAACTATAATACACTAATTCTAGACCATAATACACTGATTCTAGAATAGATAAACGTATTAGAGTGGATCCCCAATAATACATTTATCATGAATAAGCTAGAAGAAAATTTAAGCTTGTAAAAGACTAGGCTATAATAACAGCGAGAATCAAATATAGGACAAAATATAAATAAGGAAGATGACGATAATAACAACAACTAAATATACCTAAAATCTTGATGTAGCAACCATCATCCATCAATGTATCATACCTTCATCTAATACCGGAAGAGATCACCAGCTCCTCAGGAGACTAGCAAGACACATAATACACAAGCCTAGTTTGACAGCAAATAATATGCAATGGTAGATAGAAAAGTGATAAAAGAAAGTAAAGACTGAAGGAAGTACAGTACTAGGAATAAAACATAAAAGAAATGGCATGCCTCGAGAATTATTGTAATAAACATGACTAAAAGTAAATCGAGGTAAACTGCAGCACGGTGGTTGCTAAAGGCCCTATAGATGGTAGCCCAGTGGTTGCTAACAACCTATAGTAAGTCTCAATCATAGCCCGATGGTTGCTAACGATTAAGAGTGGTCAAGTATAGTCACGTCTATAACAAGGTCCTCGCTTAAAACTACGAGTCGATCAAGTCAAGTCGAACATGTCAAGTCCAAGTCAAGTCCAGGTCAAATAGGTCAGAGGATCATGGCATGGTCCAAGTAATACTATCTCTAGATATGAACAGGATAAGAAAATAGAACAAGTAATATGAGAAAAGAATAACAATCTACGTGAACGTAAAACTAGGAGTAACTATGACATGAAGCAGGAGAGATATGTAACCAAGTAAGACATAAAAGAATAGAAATATAAACAAGTATGTAAATACTATAAAGTTTGGCAAGGTGTACTTGCCTGGTGTATAATCGACCACGTCTAAATAAGCAACTCGTCACAATGAGCTACGAAAGCTAAACTTTAGTAAACTTCCCCGGATGCTGAAATAGACATAACCAATATGTTTGGCATAAGAAACATGTCTAAGTTTGATTGTCCAAAAGTTCAATTCTGAACACAGGGGTAAAACGGTAATTTTGGGTCAAAACGATGTTCGTCGTTGGACCCATTTTGTATCGAAAAGTGTGCCAGCACCTACTATCTCTAAAGTCATCAAACTATACGTCTATGGTTCGGTTTGAGGATATGAACCCAACCATATGTCCAAAGTTGGATTCCGGTGGGCTGTGTACAAATTTGCCCTTTGGATCGGGTCGCAGGCCCGCTAAAATAGCATTTCGGTCGACCTTCTCAGAATCGGACCAAATTGACTCACAGGACCAAAAAAATGATACGAGTCCAGTGGCACAAGTTTTGTCACGTTGTGACGAATGTGCACGAAGTAATTGGTGTTTTTGCAAAGGGGCCGATACGATAATTTTTAACGAAAACGTATCGAATTCGTCGTGCACACGCAACCAATTTGAGTTCCGTCAAATCCCACATGTCCGCGACATCCGTATGCACCTTTCGATACTCACGAATTATGACCAAATCACCCAATTTTTCGGGACGAACCACGTATCGGTAGTTTCCTAGGTTTTTAAAATAGTTTTTTGTCGATTTTCAACTCGACTTCTCTCTTTATTTAATATTAAAAAAAATAAAGATACACACAGCATTTTGATTCCGTATATGTTGTTTACAAAACTGTTCAGATACTTTCCTAAAAATATCCATAATTTGAGAAGAATCTGGCTTCTAAGTTAGGGTTTTACACTTGAAAAACTATTTTGCGCCGAGGTGTATTATTGAGTTTTTTTTGAGATTTTAAGGAACTTCTACGTTGATTTATGGCATCTACTATTAGAACTAATTGATGGGGTTCCTAGAGGGTCATCTAGGTTGTGCATAGGAATTTACGGATGCAAAAACGATCGACTACAGGGGAAGAAAAGGGGTCGAGGAGTTGGGTACCTTGCTATCGTTCCTGGTGTGCCCTTACTGCTGCTATTACTGCATTGTCACCGGTCGGCGGCTGACGGCATACTGCGCGACGACGGTGGCCCAGGGTGCGCGTGCAGGCGAGGGCTAGTAGGGTTTAAGTCTTCTCTCCCTCGTCGAGTTTATAAGGAAGAGGGGGATAGGTAGTTCGGGTGTGCGGCCCCTTTTGGGCTCGGGTAGGCACAGGTTTGGCTAGGATTTTTTTTGCTGTTTACTTCTCCCTCTCTGTAGTGGCCATATATAGGATGCTCTGTTTTGCTTTGGGGTGTGGTCGGGTGAGATTGGTACTGTTCACGTGAACAGTACCCGCTCCAAATTATTTTTTTCTTTTTTCTTTTAGTATATAAGTTTATATGTTTATATCTATAGCAACTCATATAATTGATATACATTTAGAATAATATTTATAGGTATAAGAAAATACTATTCTAAAATAGTAACCTAGGGATTATATCAAATATTTACACCTAATAAATAAATACAACGATTATTTATAAACAAAAATCTAAGATATACCCAATGGTTATAACATATACTTATTTAAATAACAATCTATATATATGGATTATATATTTATTTATATATATATATATATATATATATATATATATATATATATATATATATATATATATATATATATTTCACACACACAAAAATATACACACAATCACACAAAAAAAAAGAATTATTTCACACACAATCACACACACAAAAATACACACACACACACACACACACACACACACACACACACACACACACACAGATATATATATATATATATATATATATATATATATATATATATATATATATATATATATGATTATATTTATTATAGTCTAAATACTACATATATATAATATATATATATATATATATATATATATATATATATATATATATATATATATATATATATATATTTATCTGTGCCACATTTTCTAGTCGATATGCATCTCAAACTTAAGCATGACTAAGGCCATATATATGTAGTATTTAGACTATAATAAATATAATCATATATATATATATATATATATATATATATATATATATATATATATATATATATATATATATATATATATATATTTATATTTGTATATATATATATATATATATATATATATATATATATATATATATATATATATATATATATATATATACAAAATTGTATTTAATTCTATTTGGCTGTATACAATCCCAAAATAAATTTAAAATAATTCTACTAAGTCATGGCACCTAACATGACTTCTACCAGATGGGGTTGGCTAGGTTAGGATCCAGACATATTTTCTAGCCAAATCGAACTCGAAAAGTCAACCAATGAGTCTCTTGTGCCATTCACAAATAAGTAGCAAATAGGAACTCGATCGAGTGGAACACCCTTGGCATGTGTATCATAGGCTCAAAATGGGTCAAAACTATCTATTAGGTCAAATGGTTTTTGTCACGACCCGTTACCTAAATTGTTGGGCCGGGCCGAGCCATGTCCAGCCTACGCTTGGTTAAAGCGCAGTAAGCTGTTCTAAGAATAGACAATAAATGATCTAAGCTACTAACAGTTCTAAAATCACATTTAAAGTTCATCACAACACAGCATCTATAAGCAAAGGTAACATGAGCACAGATTTAATAATACATAACCAAAGTATCTAACTGGAGACAAAGTCCAGTATCCAAATATAAAAACATACCAAAGTCTCAGTCTCAAAAACATATGAAAATAACTAAGCAAGGTTCCCCGCTGGGGCCTCTCCTGGAGCTAAGGCCAGGTCCTCAAATGCAGTGTCATAATATGTAACACATAGCAATTCCTTCTCGAAAAGTATACCTACAACGTTATCCTATCAGGACGGGAGCAAGTACAACCTCTACAACCAAAGTACTGAACATATAATGAAAGAGATGTACAACAAGAAACATGGTGTGATGAGTCTATAAAACAGGAAATACTAGAAACATGGCCTCATGGTACAACTGGGATCATAATATCATAGTAACACAGGGAACATGGCATATCTGGAATCATGGTATATCTCATAATCTATCATGGCAAGGATACATATGTCATAGAGACAGATGTATATGTAATGTTTAAAACTGTAGCAGGTACGTGATCGGTCAATAGATGTACAATGTGCTGGGGCACATAATAAAATGTACTTCCGTACAAGTGAAACAGCGACAGATGTACATACGCACAAATCTGCGTTGAGATAAAGCCTACGACAAGGTGTACATATAAAATGTCAACCTTGCTCGGTACATACGTACGGAGAAGGGGGTCGTGATCACGTACTCAACTGTCAGTTTTCCCATAACCCATATTCTAACATGTGAGAGATACGAGAACAGTAAAACATGTGGGAGATACTGGGAGTAATATAAGTATGGCCGGGTACTGGGAACAGTATGAAACATGTGAATACTCCGAGTAGTATAAAGCATAGTAAAACATGTACTGAGAACCAGTAAGAAACATGTGAAGATATAAGAACTGTCCTAAGCATGGCAGGTACTAAAAGTAATACAACATGTGAAGATTTAACTTGCAGTTATTCAGAAGCAGTATTTTAACAGGGTTAATACATGTTCTAGCATTAAAAGACAGTAAATGAGTGTGTAGATGTACTTGCCTCGAGCAAAACAAGGATACTAGTACGAAGATATAGATGTCCGGTGTCCTATCAATAATGATATACAGACTCAGTTCTAAGTTATGATCAAGATTACACTAGTGGTGTGACACGACTCCTGACTGTATACTAACTAAATGGGGACCTAGCATAAAAGTCTAATGTGGAGTGCCGCTATACACAAACTAACTCTCTAGGGTCTTTACACTAGTGCGGGGTGAGGTCCAATACTATAACAACTCAAATCAACGCAAAACTTGCAAGTTGTAACTACTCAATAAATAAATCAAACGGTACACTAAGTTCCAACAATTTTAGAGATAGACAAAAATCTTAAATATATATAAAATAAAGTACCAAAATAATCCTTGTTAATTATAGAAATTTATACTAATTTTTCTGGGATTTATAAACCCTCATAAATATTTATTAAAAATCAGCAAACATAAATATACTGAAAATGAGTTCTGTTTTCCTATTTTTATAAAATAACAAAAGTACTTATTAAATGCTAGAAAAATTATAATAAATTAGCTAAATTAACATAATATTTAAATACCATTTTTCTAAGATTTTTACAGCAATTAAAATATATATAAAAATTCAAAACCAGAAAGTAACAATATCTAGAAAAATAATTAATTATAAATTAAGGAATGACTCATAAACAAAATCTACAGATGTTGTCGGATGATAAAATAAATATCACCAACGTGTCCAGAACGGTCAAATCAGCTAGGATAGCCTACCCATAAGTCCAATTTGGACACAGGGGCAAAACGGTAATTTCGGATCAAAATGATGTCCGTCGTTGGACACACTTTACACCGAAAAGCGTGTCGGGATAGAAGTCTACAAAACCTAGCAAATTATATGTCCACGAATCCAGAATGACGATACGAACCCAACGGTATATCCGGAATGGGATTCCGATGTGTCGATCTCAAAATGATACGTTGACGCGACACTTGGTATCCGGTTTGCACGGAAATACGTGCCGGAGCAAATGTCTTCAAAACTCAGCAAATTATATGTCAACGAGTCCAGAATGACGATACGAACTCAACGGTATATCCGGAATTGGATTCTGATGAGCCGATCTCAAAGTGACCCGTTGACTCGAAAAGTGGGACCCGCTTTGCACCGAAATGCGTGCCAGGGTCCACGTTCTCCAAATCAAGCAAATTTTATATGAAAACATGCCAGAACGATGCCACGAGTCTACTGGTGGTGTCAGAAATTGAATCCGGAGTCCCGGGTTCAAAAATGCAATTTAACAAGTGCAAATTAAAGAATTTGGACGGCCAACTTTGGCGTCGAATTCGACTAACCGAACGTGCTTAAAACGAAACGAAATCTAAAGAAGACAGGAAGATGGTTATACCAGCTGTGCACCAAAACTGACGGTGCACAAAACGGAGCTGCGACGGCGAAGTTACGAGCTGACGAAGTCGGCTCCACGAAACTGTCCAAAAACAGTTCAATTTAAAACGTCAACTTGGTGGCCAGTTTTGAGGTATCAAACGACAAACTTAACGGACGAAAATTGATAGGAGTGAAGATGGATATACCGAGATTGCGACGGAGCAAGGAGTTCGCCGATCCAACGGTCGGATTTCCCGAAAAATGTGCACGAAGTCGCTGTCCCGGAGCGAACTTTCTGAAATTCGTCCGCGCGCGCATCGACGGGATTTCGTGCAAAACGCATGAATAGCCTGTTTGGCTCGTCGGGGAGATCGGGGACACACCCGGGGTGGTCACCCAGGTGCGCCCAGGCCAAGGGTGGCCTGCGACGGCGGTGGTTCTTCGCGCGGCACGCCAACTCGCGACGGCTCGCGCGCTGTGAGGCACTGCAGCTACTGCAGCTGCTCGCAGCTGCTACGCTGCTGCTGTGCTACTGCTGCCGTGCGGTTGCATGGCGCACGCGCGCATGCGTCGGCGGGTGGCGCGGCTGTCCGGCAGCGGTGGTCGCGGTGCAGCGCCGAGCACGGCGGGGGTGGCGTGTGGGTGACGTTGGTAAAGATGGTTGGTATAATGGTGGTGGTGATGGTAGTTTGATGATGATGAAGTTGTGAAGGAGGAGGAGGGGAGGTGTTGTGCTCGGCCAGGGGATAGAGCACGGCCGGGGAGGAAGAGAAGGCCAAGGAGAAGAGGAAGAAGAATGGTGAAGGTGGTGATGTTTATTTTATAAAGAGAGAAAGAGAAAGAGATGAATGTGTGTATATATATTAATATAGAAAGAGTGAGAGAGAGAGAGAGAGATATTTGAGAGGGGGGAGAGAGGGAGGTGATGTCGGTCCAAGGGGGGGTGTGAGCTGGTGATGGGGATGGGGGGGTGTAGGTGTAGGTGTTAAAGAGAGAGAGAGAGAGAGAGAGTTATATATGTATATATGTATGTTTATATATATATATATAGGTATATATATATAAAGAGAGATAGAGAGAGAAAAGTATAGAGAGAGGGAGGAGAGAGAGTAGTCGGCCAAGTATGGTGGCTGTGGGGTGTTTGTGTGTTTGTGTGTAGAAGTTAAGAGAGAGGGAGAGATATTTGTAAATATGTATATATGTATATATATATATATATATACACATAGGATATTTTATAAAGTGGAGAGAGAGAAAAGTAGATATTTTTGAATAGGGAAAAATACAAATACAACAGTGGGGTGCATGGGCTGGCATGATAGGGTCTACACCCAATTGGGTTGGGTGTTGGGTCAAGTTCGGACAGGTTCGGGACCAAGATTTAATTAATTAATAAATTTAAACTAATTAAAATCATGGATGGAATGGGGGCACAAGGGAGATCAGATTCGTGGCACGCAAGTGGCACGTGCACAGTAGGCTCAAAACAGGCCAGGTTCATATATTGGGTCAAGCGGATTGGACCGATGTCGGGCCCGGAAATTATATTGGAAGTCAGGTCACAATTTACGGGAAATAATTAATTGGCCTAAATTTACCCAAAAGTTGTGCGAAGCAAATGAAGCACAAGATGGTGTGTCTGAGTGGGACACGAAGGTCATGGGTGATGAGCGTCTCGAGTAGATCATTTATGAGAAGTTGGTTTCGAGAAAATGGCTGATCTGGTGCTCCTAAATTAAAAGCAACGGTAACGTGCAAACGATGATCAAAAATAAAAGTGGGAATAATATTCAACGATTAATCGGTCTAAGTTGACCCGAAGTTGCACGATACAAAAAAAGCACAAGGGAACGAACTCAAGTGGGACAGGATATATCAAAACGAAGATAATCTTGTCTACTTCAAAACTCGTGAAGAGAGTTTACAGAGATTGGCATCCCTGACGCTCCAGAAGTCAAAGACATGGAAAGGTACATTAATGATCTAAACAATTAAATAATAATATATTTATCGAAAACAATTCATTCTGAAAAATAAAAATAAACCCTGAAATTCAGGGGGCTTACAGTTTTGATCGATGTCGAGTCTCGAACTCAAGTTGAAAGTTAGGTCTAGAATTACGGTAAATAATCAAATGGCCTAAATTTGACCCAAAGTTGTGCGAAGTCAAAAGAATGCTAGGGGACAAGTTTGGATGAGACATGATACATCAACTTGAAGGTGGAATCGTCTACCTAAAACTCATGAAGGACGTTTTGAAAGATCGGCGCTTCTTGTGCTACAAAAATCTAAGCTACGGAAAAGTAAATCTATAATCATAATTAAATATAAAAATTTAATCTAACAAATAGAAATCATATAAAATAAATAAAAAATAATTTCCAAAAATTAGGGTCCTCACATCTGGAAAGGTGTGTCCCTTCCAACATTGTGTCTACTCATATTGTGTCTCTATGTCATTTATAAATGCATAGCGTTTAAGTAATTCAATTCACTCGATTCATACATCAAACATTTAGTTCAACATAGATATAGAGAGAGAGAGACTATCTACATTGCTTCATCCAATTCCTGCGATGTGAAGTGCTGCTATCAAATGAGAAGTACCGTTGTATCCTGGAGACAAAGTTGTCGTTAAACCGTACGTGTGCAGGACGAATATTGTCTTAAGGACGTTGAACCAAGTTCAAGCCTCCGTCTCGGTCAGATTATTTATTTACATTATATTCTATTATTCTATCTCTAAAATACATAGTTGAAATTTTTTACATACAGTGTGGTGATAAAGAAAAGAGCGTTCCAGTGATCTTTTACAATTTAGTATATTCGAGACTTGCTAGTTCTTGGGAGCAGACCGGTGGATGATGATCGAATATCGCTCTGAGCAACGATGGTTCTGACCACTACAACAGACTGATTTGTGAATTTTGTTAGCATCTCTTTAGCAGCTTATACTGCTCAACAGTTTACACTGCTTGTTAGCAGATTATTTTACTTTTATTTGCAACCAGTTTCTGGTTTATTCCTATAAACTTGTACAAAATTCTACAACAAAAATAGATCGATATTTGAGGTCATAACCACGGTCAATCATTTGCACTTTCCTATGTACCAAAATAAATAATCAATCCTCTACAGTCATAGTTTATAGAAAATTTTCTATAGGGTGCCAAAGTTTTGCGAAATTGGTTGTGGTAGGAGGTATTTGTAAAAATTGGTTGGAGGAGTCCAATTCGCCATACATTTTTGTGCATCGACTGCAAAAGTTCCAGACGGTCTGGCATTTTCGTAACAAAAACACCAAAACTTTCACCAGAACTATCTAGTGATTTTGTAGTAGCAGATTTTTTGACTTGTTAAAAATACAAAAACTAATTTGTTAGGGGAAAATTGCAAAATTAATACAAAAATGTCAGACGTCTGCATATGCTATTTGGCTCATAAATTTTTTGGATGATGCCATCTTCCATTATGTGACAGCTGACATTGTCACGACCTGCACCCCCTTTTCGAGATGCATGTGCGTGTCCAAGTCCAACCTACACCGCAGTGTCGGCGGTAGAACATTGTCTAGCCCGCAATAAACAAATGCTCATAAACTAATATCTTTATTTCTTATTCACAATACTAAATAAATTAAAATATTCACAAGTTTTACATTCATTAAGAATACAATATCTCATGACTATCAACATATATCTAACTAGTCTCTAGGTTTTAGCCTTCAAATACACTCGTATCTTCCCAAAGATCCAATACAATGAGTAGTCGTGACTAATCTGAAAAATTGGTTTCCAATCATTAATGGAACGAGTACATTTCTAATAGTAGTTCCAATAATTAAAAAGTCTATAAAATAGTTAATAGTAATGAAAAATATAATGAATAGACAAACATAGAATCATAGAAGGGAACATAGAGTAAAAGCAATTGAGCATAGTAATAATGACTAGTAAATGAGAACAGTAATAAACAACTAAAACAAGAACTAGTAATATATAGGAAGACTGCGCATAACTAATGTTTTAAAATACCACTTTCGATATGTAAACGGTTAGGAGTAAATACGGCACACAACACGTAAATTGTATGAGCGATATCATTGAAGAATAGACCTGAGAGAGTGGTTTCTGATTTGGGAGTGTTTACATGTCTACTAAAGTATTTTTCCGCTCGAATAGTACTAATGGATCCAATTTGTTAGACCAGCTAGATGAATATAAGTGATTTATGTAAAATAGTCATGATAAGCCAGTCTAATAGGAATAATGTACTCATAATGATAAGCCTGTCTAATAGGAATAATGTACTCATAATGAATCCATAAAAATACTACATCGTGTAATCATCGTGTCGAGAATCAAACAGAAAATCAATGTAAGACAATACTAAATACACGAATCATAGAAGTTATCAAGTATGAAAACTATCAGAAAATGTACTCGCCTATGGTCAGTTTCTGGTAAAACCGATAATCTCGTTGGGTCCATAATAGTCTGATTATCAAGGGTAGGTATGAAGAAGTTCGGATTCGCAAGAAAATATAAAGTACGATTAGTCACAGTCAAGAATTTCTAATCTATGAGAGAATTTGAAAATGAAATTCTTAATATGAAAAAACATATAACAATTTTGGAAAATATGTATAATATTTGGAAACTATATTTTATTAGTCAAAATATTGTAGATAACTATTTAAAAATCCTAGGAAATTATTTAATTTATATGCAACATAATATATCGAAATAGGTACAGTTTCGTTCGTAATTTATAAGATAGTTTATTACTATAAGTTTAAAGAAAAACAACTTACTTAATAATATATAGTAAATGTAAGTCTAGATTTTTAAATTAATTCATTTTAAATATACAAAAAACATTATTTTTCTATTTATTATGCTTATACTAATTTCAAATTAATTATATTTCTAATTAATTTATATTTGCACTAAAAAATTTTAAATGCCTAATATAAATAATATACTAATATTTTAAAGGCAGAAGAAAAGTTAGATAAAATTCTATATACAGAAATAACAACATATTTATATAATAATATATAGAAATGTAATATTATGTATAATACTTTATACTATTATAGGAATAGAAAAGTAATTATTAAATAACTAAAATGATTTCGTTGAAATATCTAAATAGGGAGGGGTTTATGCAAAAGTATGCTAAATTATCACAACAACTAGGAATGTAACTAATATAATAATATTATTAATCTAAATTAAATATTTATTAAAAATTAACCACTAACTAAAAGTTATATTTGATCCAAAACAAAGTACATAATTTACCAAGTATTAAGGACCTAAACAAAATATTTTGTTATGCTTCTTCCTTTCCTACGTGCTTGTGCATGGACTTTCCATAGATGCACACGTTGCTTAAAGTAAATCATAACTAATGTTATATTGGGTAAAGTGCATTTAAACCCTCCTTAGAGTTGCCTCGTTCGCAAAATAAGACCTTTTAGAAAACTTAAACAGTTTGCACCTCCCGCAAAATCGTTTTTGCTCGGAAAGCCCCTTTCCGTCAAAATGACGTTAGAAGTTGCCGTTAGAGCCCATATTTTTGGAAAAAAAAAATGTGCACTATCCAAAATACCCCTAATGCTTACATTGTGGCTGCTGCTGGCTCTCTTTCATTCTCAATATATAAGAATGTTTGTTTGAAACATAAAACCTAAGCTTTATATTTTCTAGTTTTTGACTGGTTGGTTGGAAGGAAAATAATATTTAATTTTTTTTATATTCCTTTTTTTACTTATTTACTCTCATTTAATGTATTGAAGTTTTTTTTACCTACAGATCTCAAATCCAACTGCAAAATTTTTTTATA
Organism: Iris pallida; assembly: GCA_029216955.1. Classification (NCBI taxonomy): domain Eukaryota; kingdom Viridiplantae; phylum Streptophyta; class Magnoliopsida; order Asparagales; family Iridaceae; genus Iris; species Iris pallida. The sequence goes on along the minus strand of JANAVB010036420.1, from coordinate 3,400,542 downwards.
TTCCATTTTTTTTTACTTATTTGCTCTCATGTAATGTTTGAAGTTTTTTTTACTTATTCCTTTTTTTCTCAAGACGTCCAAATAGAAATTATGGAAGAACAATTTATTGCTATTATGGATTAATTAGCCCATTGAAAACTTTATTGACACCAACAAATCCTGGAAGATGATTCTACGGGAGTGCAAATTTTTCAACAATTTCTTGTAATTTTTTACTATGGGAGGATGAGAAACCGGACCATGCTTCGACATACATGTTTTGCAATTTATTTTTGGATTTTTGACACGTTTAGTAATATTTAAGTTATTTGTTTAAGTAATACATGTGATGAAAATAAATTTGTACCAAGATTTACAATTTTAATTAGAATTAATAAATAAATAATTACGATAATAGTCATGACTAATAAATTATTAAGTAAGACTATAATGATGATTACTAAATTATTAATTAAAATTATTATAATATATAAAATATTAACTATAATTATAATTATGATTAAATTATTATTAATTAATATTATAATAAAATTATAATTAATAAATTATTAACTAAGATTATAATTATTAATTAAGATTATAATTATTATAAAATATTAAATAATATAATATTATTTACAGTTATCTAGCTCCAACTACGGTTTACCAAACATGCCCTAAGTTAAATGGCTGGATAGTTCAGGACTAACCGGACATTTGTTAAAAGATTTTTTTTTCCAGAAAAAATTTAAGATGAAAACCTACTATTTAGATTATGAACATTTATTTTTGAAAATGACGTCAAGCATGAGAATTCTATCTTTTTAAGAATGGGAGGTTATTTTTAATAATCTTTTTAATATTTTGTTTTCTGTTTCCATTTTTTTAGTTCTTATTTCATTTTTTTTTCATCTTTTTAATAATCTTTTCTATTTTTTTAAGAGTGACTTTTATTTTCAAATTTGTATAGTTTTTGTTTTTGTCTTTTTTCATTGTTTAAGATTTATCCTCATTTTTTTAATTTTTTGGAATATTTTGTCTATTTTTATTTTTTTTTCCATATTTTAATAGTATTTTTTTGTTTTTTATTTGGTATTTTTTTCCAGTTTTTAATCATTTCTATTTTTTAAGAATTAATTTTTTTTGTATTTATCAGTTTTGTTTTTCCCAAAAATATTTATATATTTGTTAAATAAAAAAATTTATGACAAAATAATTTTAAATAATATTTATCCACTTTTTTAAAGGAACTAACCGTTTTTAACAAGTTAATATTAATTAAAATAATTTTAATAAATAATTTTACTAGCAAAGACCATTTTTCCTTTGTTAATATTTATCCACTTTTTAACAAGTATTTTTGCGTAACAGTTTTTAACAAAATAATTTTAGAACTAACCATTTTTAACAAGTTAATATTAGATAGCCCAGGGGTAAAATGGTCAAAACAACCTCATTTTAACACCCGTTTTTAACAAGTTAATATTCAACTAAACTTTTAGGTTAGTTTATTTTATCAAAAATATAGTAAATATTTTATTCAAAATTTGTCTCATTAGCATAAATTATAATTAATTTCTATTTGTAATAACTAGATTTTTTGAGGGTTTTATGTAAAAGTAACTAACTTAAAATTAAAGGAAGAAGCGGAAGATAGCTCCTCCGGCTGGATCTCTGGGGAGCTGGGAGCAGACTTGGTGGGAGATGTCTATGTACCATGGAGGTCGCCAGGCTAGGTGGCGGAGGTGATTTTTGTTAGATTTTTTTTTAACATCATGAAAAATAGAATAACAAAATAATAAAAATGTTAGAAATACCGGTCTACGGGGAAGTCATGCACGAAGCACTGCCCTAAGAGATTTTCGAGGTCTATGTGCAGACATCATCTCGAATCCTCCTAGTGGTAAAACTTCCTTGCTACCGGCTTTCTGTCACCGTACACGGTTTCGGAAAAACGACCCGAACTTAGCTCTTGCCCAAAGTAGGAGAGATTGAAATAGAAAAGTATAAATCATATGATAGTGATTTGTGGAGGAAGAGAAGGAGGAGAATCAGGTGGTTGTTACTCTCAAAGATGTGTCTTCAACAAGACAAAGTATGCATTATATAGACAACCCTTAACCGATAGAATTAATATAATTTATTAGTATTAAATAACCAATAAAATGGATAATAATAGACAACCCTTAACCTATAGAATTAATATAATTTATTAGGATTAAACAACCAATAAAATGGATAATAAAAGGTAATAGTTAATAGGAATTAATATCATTACAATAAAAGTCATTAAAAGTTGATTTTTTTTTTTTACAAATTCATACAACAATCCCTCCCAAAAATTAAGTTTCGAAAATAGAGTTAACAATGCTCAAAAGAGTAGAGATAAAGAATTTCTGGGTAAATGAATACTATGCTATAGGTGAGATGGACTAAAGCCTTGAATCTCACTTAGTGATTGTTGTCTTTATCTGAAGAAGTACTTGATGGACGATGCCTTGAATCAGACTTCTTGAATCAGATTCAGAAAATAACACACATAGTATGCTAGAGGTTCTTGGGTCTGTCGGGGTGGCGCTTTTGATTGGCCATGCGCACTTTTTTCTTATTCATGAGAGTTGTCTGGGATCGCCCTGTCCCATAGTCGCGACCTTCACGACCTCTCACATAGGTAAGTCATCCATGGATTGGTGATCGGAGTCAACCCTGCATAATCATGCTTGGACCTATTAAGAGTTCTAAAACTCATCCTAACCAAATCACACCGGAACACTGTCACCATAGGGATGGAGAATCATTGTACACATGTACAGCCACTTGGGTATTATTTTAATAAAATTTTAATCTCGGGTCAGTGTTCCATAATAGTCACCTAGTCCAACTTGTTTCTACCTATTGAAACGGCTACTTGGGATCTCTAGTCAGACTCGGTTGGGTTGCCACTGCTGGTGACTATACTATGGGCTTAATCCCATCCCCCTCGATGATTCTATGATCAATGTCCTAGACAGACCCTTCGTCAAGTGGTCTGCAAGGTTCTTTTCTGACTTTATATAGTCAAGAACCACATATTTGTCCAATAGGCTCTTTATTGACTTGAAGCGCAGCTGCAGGTGCTTGTTCATCTTAGCATTCACAGAATAATGCTTTAGTGGTTCTATAACAGATTTATTATCACAGTTTATAGAAATTACAGGAATATGATGAACATAAACATGTATATGCATAATAAGATTTCTCTGCCATTCGGCTTCTGTACTGGTAGTGTCTAAAGCTATCATCTCAGAGTCCATAGTACTTCTGGCAATGATAGTTTGTTTACATGATCTCCAGAAGATCGTAGCTCCTGCTAGGGTAAACACACATCCAGTAGTGGATTTCACATCATGTGAATCAGTTACCCAATTTGCATCGGAGTAACCTTCTATGATATCAGGGTGTCTAGTATAATAAATTTTATAATCTAGAGTACCCTTAAGATATCTAAATACTTTGTCTAATGCATTCCAAAGAGATTGGTGTGGGTTACTAGTGTATCTGCTTAGTCTCACAATCACAAATGTAATATCAGGTCTGGTCCTGTTAGTTATGTACATGAGGGACCCAATCATTTGTGAATATCTATGTTGTTCTATAGGAGATCATTCATTCTTCTTGAGAACAACATTACTATCATAAGGAGTAAGGGCAGGTTTCTTGTCAAAATACCCAAACTTCCTTAGCATTTTCTCAATTGAATGTGCTAAGGATAGAGTATATCCCTCATTGCATTTGGACACTTGCATTCCTAGAACTAGGTTTGCCTCACCTAGGACTTTCATATCAAACTGGTTAGATAAATAATTCTTAGTATTATTTATCAATTCCAGTGAAGATCCTAAAATATGGATATCATCAACATACAAGCATAAGATAACACAACTTCCATTTGTATTTTTAGAATACAAACATTTGTCATATTCATTTGATCCAAAACCAAATTCTATAATGACTTTGTCAAATTTTGCCATTGCTTGGGAGCTTGCTTTAGGCTATAAAGAGATTTTACTAATCTACAAACCTTCTTTTCTTAACCTTTAGCAATAAAACCTTTAGGTTGCTCCATATATATTTTTTTTATCTAAATCTCCATTTAGAAATGTTGTCTTTACATCCATTTGATGGATCAGCAAGTCACAAATGGAAGCTAAGGCTAGGAGGGTTCTAATAGAAGAAATCCTAGCAACAGAAGAATATGTATCAAAGTAATCTAATCCTTTTTTCTGGGTAAAACTTTTGGCCACTAATCTAGCCTTATATTTTTCTATGGTACCATCGGCTCTAAGTTTCTTCTTAAAGATCCACTTACAACCTATTAGTTTGCTGCCTAAAGGAAGGTCTGTTAAAAACCAAGTATTGTTCTCCATGATGGAGTTGTACTAATTGTTAATAGCTCCTTTCCAGAAAGGGACATCATGAAAGGATATGGCTTCTTCTTAAGTTGAGGGATCACCCTCTATTAAAAATGTGAATAATCCTTCTCCTAAGTTCTTTTCAATCCTTTCTCTTTTACTCCTTCTAGGTTCTATGACTTGTTCAGGGTGAGAACTGGGTACTGGATCATGAGAACTAGAAGAAGGAATGAGAGAAGGGTTAGAGAAAGATGAAGGGGTTCTATCCTTGAAGGAAAAAATGTTCTCAAAGTAAACTGCATCTCTAGCTTCAATAATTGTGTTATTAGAGATTTTATTTACTTCAGAATGTGTTACAAAAAATCTATTGGCATTACTATCTAGGACATATCCTATGAATACAACATCTACAGTCTTAGGTCCTATCTTTCTCTTTTTGGGTTCAGGAATTCCTACTTTAGCTAGACATCTCCAAACTTTGAGTTAATTAATCCTAGGGGTTCGACCTTTCCATAACTCATATGGGGTCTTATCATTAGTCTTACTGGGTATCCTAGGAGCGTTCGGATACGATCTGCACATAAACCCGAGCTAACTCTTAGGGCAGTGCTACGTGCACGACTTTTCCGGAGGCCGGTAACACTTATTTATTTAATTTTGTTTGCAGATTTTATTACAAGAAAATTGAAGAAATATTTCAACAATCTAAGAGTTAGAGCATTTACATTATTTTTCCATAGTAAAAACATTTTGTTGCTGTAGCAAATTTTAAAATTTTTGTACTGTAGCTAATATTGCTAGACTGAACTACTGTCAAATTTCAGTTTACAAATATTTCATTCAAATTTAATTGTTGTCATTTAACATCCGAATTAAAATATTCTTTAATATTCTGTCCATTGGAGAAGCTTGCTACAGCCTATATATTGACCTCCCTTTTTCTTCATTCGATACATAGAAAACATATCATTCTGAAACTCTCTACAAAATTCCTCTTTCCAAAATTTTGGTGCTCTTTGTTGTTGCTCTGGACAGAGCTAAGTACGTGGTCACTCTCTCCGACGTCGTGTGCGACAACGAGATTCCGGTAGAGCAGAAATTTTACCACTAGGAGCGTTCGGATACGGTCTGCACATAGACACGAGCTAACTCTTAGGACAGTGCTACATGCACGACTTCCCCGGAGGCCGGTAACACTTATTTATTTAATTTTGTTTGCAGATTTTATTACAAAAAAATTGAAGAAATATTCCAACAATTTTGGGTGAGAGGCTGGACGAGGAGTTAGTGAGGGTGCAGTCAACATTGAGGAGTCACCTACGAGCGGGGAGCTATGCAGAAAATGTCGAAAGTTTGGGCTTGGTGTGCATGGGGTCAGGTCTCCATGGTGCTGGCATCGACATGTATTGGGCTCGGTATGGATAGCTGGCTAAGGGAGTTTTGGAAGAATGAATACAGTTGTTACATACACATATTTCTATGGTTGAGGCTATGTATGGAGAAGAGCAATCAAAGTCTAAATATTGTTTGAGTTTTACTGCTTTAATTCGAGAAATTTGAATGTAGCCATTAGATAAGTAGGATTATTTATTTAGATATACGTAGACCTATAGGCAGGTGGCTTGTGGATATATGAACGAGGATAGTCGGTTATAGTTTTGGGTCAAATAGTTATTAGGATTAGAATTTCTAAGATAAATCTTTCCCTTCATTTAAAAATCAAATAAACTTTAAGTTAAAATTAATCTAATCGCAGTCATATAAATGATCACAATAATAATATTTATAATATATTTGATATTATCAAATACTTAAATCATATACATTGAAATCTTAATCAAATAATTATTACTACAATAATTTAAAATAACCTTTTACATTATCAAATAATTTAAATCATATAAATTCAAATCCACAATCAAATAAGCGATCAACATAATAATTTTAAAATAACATTTAATGCTATCCAAATAATTTAAATCATATTATTTTCAATCATAATCAAATAACCGATTATCTTAATAATATTCTATGTCATCAAATAACATAAAGTATATATTTTTATAAATTTTAGAACTTTTTTTAAAATAAATGGACAAATCCTTTTAGGCTTCAAAATATTTATTATTATATATTATTTCTAAAATCATTTAGAAAATAATATGTAGTAAATCCAGCATCCTTTATTATTTCAAGAATAAAATATTTTTATTAAAATAAATTAGTATTTTCTAAATCATAAACTTTAAACTAGTTTTGAAATACAAAATTAATCACAAAATACCTTCTGACGAAAACTATTTTTAAGCACAAAATAAATGAATAAAAAATTAAAAATTCGAGAAGAGGAGTTACAAATCTACCCACTTTAGAAAATTTTCGTTCTCGAAATTTAAGTACTACTAAGATATAAGGACTTGGTGGATTGGTGGAAAGATAGAAAAAATTTATGATAAGAAAATATTAATCAAATTGATGGGAAAAAAAGTCTTAAATAAGAGCATTGATCAGCTGGTGTGGAAATAGAAGAAGTAAATAGATATGGCTTGGTGTTGAAAATTTAGACTATGGTCTTGAATCCTAAAATGTCCTAAAATATTCTCTAAAATTCTTTAAACTTCAATGACACCAAAGCTAACAATTGTGTCAAAGACAATTCATCAATCAAAAACTCTACCCAGCTTTGATTAGAGTCATTCTAAAATATTTTAAATCCATTAAATATGGTATCTCAAAATTTAACGAATATTATTATATTAATTATGTTGCCTATGTAACAACCTTAACAACCCAACAATTAATTCGAATAGATCTATGTGTTTCCACGGTATACCTACCCTTAGCCTAGTCATTTCCTAAAAATCAAACCAAAATAATTATGAATGAGCATTTCTTAGTTGCAGGCTCACAGTAGTACGACTAATATGGTACTACCACGTGTTCGCACAATCATTGCGAAGACTGACCTGCATGGGCCATCAAAAAAAATTGTTACGATCTGCATCCGCTTTTCGGGATACGAGTGTGTGTCCAAGTCCAGCCTACGTCGTAGTGTTGATGGTAGAACGTTGTCTAGCTCATAATAAACAAATGCTCATAAACTAATATCTTTATTTGCTCATTCACAATACTAAATTACTACAATATTCACAAGTTTTACATTGATTAAGAATACAATATCTCACGACTATCAACACATCTATCTAACTATTTTCTAGGTTTTGGCCTTTAAATACACTCGTATCTTCCCAAAGATCCAATAAAAAGAGTAGCCGTGACTAATCTGAAAAATTAATTTTCAGTCGAGAATGGAACGAGTACATTTCTAACAGTAGTTCCAATAATTGACAAAGTCTATAAAACAGTAAATAGTAATAAAAAACATGATGAATAGACAAACATAGAATCATGGAAGAGAACATAGAGTAAAAGCAATTGTAGTAATAATAACAAGTGAGAACAGTAATAGACAACTAAAACAAGAACTAGTAATGTATAGGAAGACTGTCCCTAACTAGTGTTTTAAAATACCACTTTCGACATGTAAACGGTTAGGAGTAAATACGGCACACCGCACGTGAATTGTACGAGCACTATCGTTCCAGAATAGACCTAAGGGAGTGATTTCTGATTTGGGAGTGTTTACATGTTATAGAAGCATGGAAAATATAGGGTTCATGCGGATCACAACTGACTGCATGAGTATCCTGGAACAGATTGACCCACATAAAGAAGAGTCGCATGACAGACTAAGAATGTCCCCTGCGGGCCATCTTTACTAGACTGACTTCTGAGCTGCAGAAAGAATAGTTACTTATGCGACCAAGCTGATTAATCCTTCAGATAAAGCTGACAAACTCTGGCAAAGACTGACAGCTCTTACAACTCTGACGCTCTGAAAAGAAGATAAGACATGATTAGACTGGACAGGCGACCCGAGCCGCATGAACCTTATCTATGTATTTCATGCGGCCAAGGGTAACTACAATCCGAGCCGCATGAGCTTTATGCGGCTCAGAATATAAGAACGTATGCGGCTCAAAAGTCCCCAAGCTACATGCGGACTAAGGGAGACTGCCGCATGAGTCTTATGCGGCCCAGCATGGCCGAACTCTGAAGGGCCTATGTGGCTCAAAATGATGAGCAGACTGGTCCTATCTTGCGATGAGACATGTGGCAGGCTAACCAAGTCTCAACTACCCAGATTTGCTCCAACAAAATCTTAACAACCCCCACCAGCTGGCAGTCCGAGATCGAGTCTTTGTGCGCTGTGAGTAACAGTGGCCACGTGGCCCATTATACGGCCCAAAAAGCTTCTACTGTAGAAAATACTATAAATAGCAGGGTATTACACCCAGACAAATGGTTGGCAATCCAAGGCTGGTAACCTACAAAATGCAATTTTTTTGAGAGTAAGGAGCGCGTCAGATAGTCCAAGGAGTAAGGCAGAGTTGCTACACTTTTCCGAGCATCTATCGTCACCCCCCAAAATCAAAACTAAACAATTGTACTTAGATTGTCTCCTAGGCTTTCTTTCTAGACTTCCTCTTGTATAAGCGAGTCTGCAATCAAGTTCAATTCATCTGTAATTTGTTGTGCTTGATATTTAATGGGAAATACATGTCTACTAAATTATTTCTCCATCTGACTAGTACTAATAGATCCAATATGTAAGACCAGCTAGATGAATATAAGTGATGTATGTAAAAGTGTCCTGATAAGCCAGTATAATAGGAACAATGTACTCATAATGAATCTATAAAAATACTACATCATGTAACCATCGTGTCAAGAATCAAACAGAAAATCAATGTAAGACAATACTAAATACACGAATCATAAAAGTTATTAAGTATAAAAACTATCAGAAAATGTACTCGCATGTGGTTCTATGCTGGTGAAACCGATAATCCCGTTGTGTTCAAAATAGTCTGATTAGAAAGGGTAGGTATGAGAAGTTCGGATTCGTAAGAAAATATAAAGTAAGATTAGTCACGGTCAAGACTTTCTAATCTAGGAGAGAATTAGAAAAGAAAATTCTTAATATGAAAAAATATATAATTATTTTGGAAAATAAGTATAATATTTGGAAACTATATTTTATTAATCAAAATATCGTAGATAACTATTTAAAAATCCTAGGAAATCATTTAATATATATGCAACATAGTATATCGAAATAGGTACAGTTTCGTTCATAATTTATAAGATAGTTTATTACTATAAGTTTAAAGAAAAACAACTTACTTAATAATATATAGTAAATATAGGTTTAGATTATTTAAACTAATTCATTTTAAATATATAAAAATATTATTTTTTATTTTTTATGCTTATAATAATTTCAACTTAATTATATTTCTAATTAATTTATATATTCACTAAAAAATTTAAATGCCTAATATAAATAAATATACTAAAATTTTAAAGGAAGAAAAGTTAGATAAAATTCTATATACAGATATAACAACATATCTATATAATAACATATAGAAATGTAATATTATATATAATACTTTATACTATTATAGGGATAGAAAAGTAATTATTAAATAACTAAAATGATTTATGTTGAAATATTAAATATGGAGGGGTTTATGCAAAAGTATGTTAAATTATCACGATAACTCCTGGGTGGAATGTAACTAATATAATAATATTAATCTAATTAAATATTTATTAAAAATTAACCACTAACTAAAAGTAATATTTGATCCAAAACAAAGTACATAATTTAGCAATTACTATGGGACCTAAATAAGATACAGAAAATTTACTGTAGGGTGCTGATATTTAAAGAAATTGGTCGAAGAGTATCATCTTTGGAAAAATTATTTAGGGGGGTCCATTCCGCCAGATTGTCTGGCGGAGACGGACTGGCTGAATTTGCACGGGAGAAGGGGGGTTGGGGTGGGGTGCTCTCTGCAGCTCCTATATATATAAATATATATATATATATATATGGAAAGTCTTCCTAACTTACTTTTTTTCTCCCTAAAATGAAATTTCAAGAAACAAGCACTAAGGGTTTGGACCTTGGCCGCAGAATCCCCCCCCTACCACGCGCAAATTCAGCCAGTCCGTCTGGCGAAAATTGGACGAGATCTGACGGAATGGACCCCTTCTAATAATTTCTCTAAAGATGTTACTTTTCGGCCAATTTCTTCAAATATTAGCACCCTACAGCAAATTTCCTGAATAAGATAATTTGTTATGCTTCTTCCTTTCCTACGTGCATGTGGATGGACTTTCTGTTGGTGTTTTATTCTATGAGTTGTGTGTTCACAACACTCTATTGTTAAAAGATAGTCCCACATCGAAAAATCACACCTATATGTATCTCTATATATTACTTATAAAGGAATAGAGAGATGCACATGGGTTGAGGCCCAATAGAGGGTGCCATGTGGGAGGATTTTACATAGAGGTGAGAATAAGAAACCAACTTTTGGTCAAATAAAAATAGATTTAAATCTATTGGAGCTAAGCCCCGAAGGGGCTTAGCGACTCGGACTCGGACTCGGACTCGGACTCGGACTCGGACTCGGGCTCGGGCTCGGGCTTGGGCTAATGGGCTTTTGAGGCTTATTGTGGCTTTTTGATGGCACTTTGCACTTTGCACGACAGCTCGTCGCAAGGCGCATTGTGCACTTTAGTTGCGCTCGTGCGCGAGCCTCTGCGCGGCCCTGCATGGCGTACGGAGCGTACGGGTCGTACGGGTCGTACGGGTCGAGCGGGTCGAGCGGGTCGAGTGGGCCGTTCAAATTATGTAACGTCTGCGGGTCTTGTGGGCTCAGATCCGGAAATGGCTCAGATCCAGAAAATCCGGATCTGGCATTAATCCAGGGCGTGCGTTCATAATTTGAAAAGCCCACCTCGTGCCTATAATATCAGCAGCATCTCCTCTCTCCAGGGTTACAGAAAAGAATCAGAGAATTTCCAAAGAGAGAGAGAAGTGCTGCTGCTATTCCGAGGAGTCGTCGACAATTTTGGCCAGTGTTCTAAAGTTCTCTTCGAACTTGCTGGTTCCTGGAGGCTTGTCCGTAAGGCGGATATAGCTTTGAGCGCCGGTGATCTTTCACCCCAGCAGGCTTTCTTCTTCCTCTGTTGCCTTCGAGAATACCGTCGCTTCTCTTTAGAAGTTATACGGTTCTGTTGCCTTCGAGAAATATTACGAAATAATCTTTTTAGATTCTCGTAATACAACATCACCTTCTTTAGGGTATTGTTGCTGGAAATATTGCCTTTATAATAGTTTCTGAAATCGTATTTTTCTATCGATTGTTCGCCAAGGGACTAACAATCTCAAAGCTATATCAAAAAGATGGATAACTCACGTGCATCGCTCGTCAATACCGACTTTAACAAGTTGGAGAAATTTGACGGCGAACATTTCCAAATCTGGAAACAGAAAGTAACATTAAACATTCAACTCGTGGAAGTTGATCACGTGCTGAATGAGGAAGAACCGGTCGTTCCAACAACCGGAACCGCAGAAGTTATTGCCGCTGCTAAGTCCAAGCAGGCAAAATGGATTAGAGAAAACAGTATCTGTAAACTGTTGATTCTCAATAGCATGGAAGACTCTCTGGCAGAGTCTTATTCCAAGAAGAATTCTGCCAAAGAGATTTGGGACTCCTTGGGGAAATTGTACGAAGATGACGAGAATCGGTCCAAGATCTTCTTGGTTGAAAGATACCACAAGTGGACCTTCGAAGATGAGAAGGCTATGCTGTCCCAAGTAAAGGAGTTTCTGAAGCTGCGCCAAAAATTAGATGACGAGAAGATGCCTCTTGTCGACAAGTTTGTCGTTGGAGGAATCGTCTCTAAACTTCCTGCGGGGTGGAGCAACTTCTATGCAAGGATGCACCGCAAGAAGCTAGACATATGTATGGAAGATCTCCTGCAAGAGATCCATGTTGAGGACGAGATGCGCTCTCAACAGAAGATGGATTCTCTGTCCAAACAACTGGCGAAAGCAAATCTGGTCCAAACCAGAGAGTACAAGGGGAAGCAGGCGGCTTCTCCTCATAAGAAGAAGAAGGACTTCACTAATCTGAAAGTGAAGAGTCCTTCATTCAAGAATCAGAAATCCAAGTCCCATGTGACTTGTTTCAAATGTGGCAAGAAGGGCCACTACAAAAGTGACTGCAAGGAACCAGAAAAAGGTGAGCCTAGTAAGGTTTCTTTGGTTACTAATCTGGTTGCAATGATAGCACAGGTTACAAATGCGGGAGTTGACTCGGACTGGTGGATAGACACTGGTACGACATGTCATGTCTGCTCAGACAAGGAATGGTTTGAGTCATATGAGCCAACTTCCGAGAAAGTCTTAATGGCAAACCAGGCACAAGCTGAAGTACTGGGGATCGGGATGGTGGAGCTGAAACTCACATCGGGGAATACTCTAACGCTTCAAGGAGTGAAGCATGTTCCTGCAATTGCTAAGAACCTGATCTCTGGGAGCCTGCTTTGTAACGCAGGCTTGAGGATGGACATCAATGCTGGCCAGATGGTGATGTCCAAGAAGGGTACATTCTTCAAAAAAGCTTTCCAGACTGAAGGAATGTACAAAATTCAGCTTGTTGTAACCCAGAAAAATGATATTAATGCTATTTCTACTTTGAACTATTCTTTTGAGTTGTGGCATAATAGGCTAGGATATGTTCATTGTAAAAGAATTAACAAAATGTCTAGCCTAGGACTTATCTCCAAGTGTGGGGGTAAGGTAGAGAAATGTGAAGTGTGTGCTCAGACGAAGATCACAAGGAAACCCTTTCACAGGGTCCATCGAAGCACAGATCTTCTGGAGTTGGTTCACTCAGATATCTGTGATTTCAAGCAATTCTCTACAAAAGCCGGGATGAAGTATTTTATTACTTTCATCGACGACTTCTCAAAGTATGCTTTTGTCTACTTGCTCAAGTCTAAAGACGAAGCATTCGAGAAGTTCAAGGAGTTTAGGGCCGAGGCTGAACGGCAAACTGGACAACAACTCAAAAGGCTAAGGAGTGATCGAGGCGGGGAGTATCGGTCTCATGATTTCTCATCATTCTGTAAAAAATATGGAATCATAAATGAGACGATGGCTCCGTACTCTCCTCAATCCAACGGAGTAGCAGAAAGGAAGAACAGAACGTTGACAGAGATGATGAACTCTATGCTGTTGACTGCGGGTCTTCCAAAGAGCTTCTGGGGAGAAGCTGCATTAACGGCTACTTTCATTCTCAATAGAGTACCGTATGCAACTTCGGATATAACCCCTCATGAACTCTGGTTCAAAGTCAGACCTAACTTGAATATCATTCGAGTGTGGGGGTGTCTGGCTTATGTGAAGCTCCCAGATCTGAAGATTCAGAAGTTGGGGACTAGGACTACTAAGGCTATCTTCTTGGATTATGTCGAGAAGAGTGACGCTCGGAGATTCCTTGATATAGAATCAAATCATATCATTGAATCTCGCGATGCTGAATATTTTGAAGACAAGTTTACAAGGCACAAAAATATTGTTCTCGTGGATCTTCCGGAGAATGAAGAGAGTGCAAAGCAGACAGAAGTTCTTATCGAACCAGTAGTCCAAGAAGAAGCTATTATCGAAGAGACACCAGTTGAACCAGAACTCGCTAAGCCGTCAACTAAGCGAGTAAGGAGGCCGAAAGACTTCGGAGATGACTTCGTCACCTATCATGTGGAAGCAGATCCGCTTACCTATGATGAGGCAATGAAGACCAGAGATGCTGTATTCTGGAAGAAGGCGATAGACAACGAGATTGACTCAATCACCTCCAACAACACATGGGTGTTAGTTGACCTGCCAGAAGGAGCAAGACCCATCGGATGCAAATGGATCTTCAAGAAGAAGATGAAAGCAGATGGAACCATTGACAAGTTCAAGGCCAGGCTAGTGGCCAAGGGGTTTGCTCAGAAGCAGGGGATCGACTACTTTGACACTTATGCTCCAGTAGCTCGGATGACAACCATCAGATTGTTAATTGCTCTAGCAGCAATACACAAGCTGGTGATACATCAGATGGATGTGAAAACGGCATTCCTTAATGGCGAGCTGACCGAAGAGATCTACATGCAACAACCATAAGGTTTTGTCGTCAGAGGTCTGGAAGACAAAGTCTGCAAGTTGATGAAGTCTCTGTATGGTTTGAAAAAAGCTCCCAAAATGTGGCATGAGAAGTTTGACAAGGTGATAAGGTCAAATGGCTACAGGGTCAGTGAAACAGACAAGTGTGTCTATACGAAGTTTGCTGACGGAAGAGGAGTAATCGTTTGTCTTTACGTGGACGACATGCTAATCCTAGGTACGGATTTAGACTGCGTCACAGAGACAAAGAAATTTCTCTCGACCAAGTTCAGTATGAAGGACTTGGGGGATGCCGACGTAATCTTGGGGCTCAAGATCATCCGGACAGGTACTGGAATAGCGCTGTCACAATCTCATTATATTGAGAAGATGCTCACTCGCTACGGGTAGCAAGATCTTCCTATAATTGATACACCGTACCGGAGTGATCAGAAGCTGGAGCCAAATTCGAAGGAAAGCGTCAGGCAGTTGGAGTACGCTAGTGTCATCGGAAGCTTGATGTACGCTACTACTGCCACAAGGCCTGACATAGCTTTTGCGATGGGAATGCTGAGTCGGTTCACTAGCAACCCAGGCGTTGAGCACTGGAACGCTGTGAAGCGTGTTATGAGATATCTAAAAAAGACTCAGACATTTGCACTATACTACAGCGGAGATCCGTCAGTAGTGGAAGGCTTCAGTGATGCTAGCTGGTGTTCAGAGGTGGAGAGCGACTATTCGACAGGTGGATTCATATTCGCTTTGGGCGGAGCTGCTATATCGTGGAAATCGAAGAAGCAGACAATGTTATCTCGCTCCTCCATGGAATCTGAATTCTTTGCATTGGATGCTGCTGCAGATGAAGCAGAGTGGCTTCGGGAGCTCATGTATGATCTTCCAGTGGTTGGAGCTCAGATACCGACAATCCCGATATACTGTGACAACCAGGCGGCAGCAGCAGTAGCATCAAATGAACTCTTTAACGGGAAGAAGATGACTGTGCGGTTAAAGCACAGAGCAGTGAACGATCTCATCAAACGAGGCGTCATTACAGTAATCGATGTTCGGAGTCAGGAGAACCTGGCGGATCCGTTCACGAAAGGCCTCAAACGACAGCTGGTCGAGAACACAGCAAGGAAGATGGGTTTGAAGGCATTCTAATATTGTGTCATTATAATCCTATCAATAAATTTTATGTTATTGGTTCAAAGAGAAATCTACCAGATATCTAATTTTTTGATTCAAGGGAGGACTATTGACTGGAAAAATATTAGTTAACAGTGGGTACTTGTTCTGTGGAACATGTAAAGGTTTCGGACCCATAACCACTGTTGTCTACTATGAATTTTCTACGGAAAATTGATCCTGTGGAAAGGATGGCATAATGCCTTAATGAGTTCTCAGACTGAGTGAAGGTCTGTTATGCTTTACAGGAAGCATGGTGGCGCAACAACCACAAAGGAGTGTTACAACTCCATGCTACAGTGGGGTGACTCCACCATGAGGTTCCCAGGTAGGGGTAATGCCTCGGCTTTGTTAGCCAAGTCACAGGCGGCGTAGCACCGCATATAGGCAGGTAGCCTAATGTTGCATAATCATAAAGAGGTGTAGACAGCACTACAAAGAGGACAGTATCCTCATGTTATAGTGGCATGACATCACGAAGAGGTACCAGGAAGGGTAAATCCTCGGCTTTGCAAGCCATGTCATAGCGGCGTAATATCGCACGGAAGCGCAAGGCTTCATGCTGAGTAGTTTGGCACTACAAAGAGGATTGTGACCTCATGCTACAGTAGTATGACACTACGATGAGGTACCCAGGTAGGGTAAAGCCTCGGCGTTGAGCCATGTCATAGCGGCGTAGCACCGCAAAGGAGCGCAATACTTCATGCCATGACTCTTTATAAAGAACTCACCTATAATGTATGGAAAGAGAAATAGGTCGTCTCTTGAGGGTAAATTTGTAGACGCCCAAAATACATACATTGAAATCCAGGCTGTCACAAGGCCTTTAATGTGCAGCCAGAAGCACAGATAACTACATTATGTGAGTGGAAAAAATTACAGCTGTGGTACAGAATTCAAGGCGTAGTCCATTCTTGTATCATACTGTTGTTCAACCCATGCGGGAAGATTCAAGTCGTCAGCGACATCTATCCTAATGCATAATGGACAGTTATTATGTGGAACGCTTAACTCATATATATAGAGATATGTGGGGGATTATTGGTGTTTTATTCTATGAGTTGTGTGTTCACAACACTCTATTGTTAAAAGATAGTCCCACATCGGAAAATCACACCTATATGTATCTCTATATATTACTTATGAAGGAATAGAGAGATGCACATGGGTTGAGGCCCAATAGAGGGTGCCATGTGGGAGGATTTTACATAGAGGTGAGAATAAGAAACCAACTTTTGGCCAAATGAAAATAGATTTAAATCTATTGGAGCTAAGCCCCGAAGGGGCTTAGCGACTCGGACTCGGACTCGGACTCGGACTCGGACTCGGACTCGGGCTTGGGCTTGGGCTAATGGACTTTTGAGGCTTATTGTGGCTTTTTGATGGCACTTTGCACTTAGCACGACAGCTCGTCGCAAGGCGCATTGTGCGCTTTAGTTGCGCTCGTGCGCGAGCCTCTGCGCGGCCCTGCGTGGCGTGCGAGGCGTACGGAGCGTACGGAGCGTACGGGTCGAGCGGGTCGAGTGGGCCGTTCAAATTATGTAACGTCCGCGGGTCTTGTGGGCTCAGATCCAGAAAATCCGGATCTGGCATTAATCCAGGGCGTGCGTTCAGAATTTGAAAAGCCCACCTCGTGCCTATAATATCAGCAGCATCTCCTCCCTCCAGGGTTACAGAAAAGAATCAGAGAATTTCCAAAGAGAGAGAGAAGTGCTGCTGCTATTCCGAGGAGTCGTCGACAATTTTGGCCAGCGTTCTAAAGTTCTCTTCGAACTTGCTGGTTCCTGGAGGCTAGTCCGTAAGGCGGATATAGCTTTGAGCGCCGGTGATCTTTCACCCCAGCAGGCTTTCTTCTTCCTCTGTTGCCTTCGAGAATACCGTCGCTTCTCTTTAGAAGTTATACGGTTCTGTTGCCTTCGAGAAATATTACGAAATAATCTTTTTAGATTCTCGTAATACAACATCACCTTCTTTAGGGTATTGTTGCTGGAAACATTGTCTTTACAATAGTTTCTGAAATCGTGTTTTTCCATCGATTGTTCGCCAAGGGACTAACACTTTCCATATGGATGATGCACACATTGCTTAAAGTAAATTATAACTAATATACAGTTGCTATATTCAACTAAACTTTTAGGTTAGTTTATTTTATCAAAAATATAGTAAATATTTATATTCAAAATTAGCCTCATTAGCATAAATTATAATAAATTACTATTTGTAATAACTAGATTTTTGGAGGGTTCTATGTAAAAGTAACTTAAATTAAAGGAAGAAGCAGAAGATTGCTCCTCCGGCTAGATCTCTGGTAAGCTGGGAGTAGACTTGGTGGGAGATGCCCATGTACCATGGAGGTCGCCAGGCTAGGTGGCGGAGGTGATTTTCGGTGAGAGGCTGGACGAGGAGTTAGTGAGGGTGCAGTCAACGTTTATGAGTCACCTACGAGCAGGGAGCTATGCAGAAAATGTTGAAAGTTTGAGCTCCGCGTGCATGGGGTCAGGTCTCCATGGTGCTGGCATCGACATGCGTTAGGCTTGGTATGGATAGGTGGCTATGAGAGTTTTGGAAGAAGGAATACAGTTGTTATATACACATATTTCTATGGTTGAGGCTAAATATGGATAAGAGCAATCAAAGTTTAAATGTTGTTTGAATTTTACTGCTTTAATTCGAAAAATATGAATGTAGCCATTAGATAGGTAGGATTATTTATTTAGATATACATAGATCTATAGGCAGGTGGCTTGTGGATATATGAACGAGGATAGTCGGTTATAGTTTTGGGTCAAATAGTTATTAGGATTAGAATTTCTAAGTAAAATTTTCCCTTTATTTAAAAATTAAATAAACTTTAAGTCAAAATTAATCTAATCGCAATCATATAAATAATCAAAAAAAAATATTTGATATTTTCAAATAACTTAAATCATATACATTGAAATCGTAATCGAATAATTACTACTACAATAATTTAAAATAACATCTTATATTATCAAATAATTTAATATATATAAATTCAAATCTACAATCAAATAAGCGATCAACATAATAATTTAAAATGACATTTAATGCTATCAAAATAATTTAAATCATATTATTTCAAATCTTAATCAAATAATCGATTATCATAATAATATTCTATGTAGGCAGATAACATAAAGTATATATTTTTATAAATTTAAAATTTTATTTAAAATAAATGGACCAATCCTTTTAGGGTTCGAAATATTTATTATTATATATTATTTTAAAAATAATTTAGAAAATAATATGTTGGAAATCCGACATCCTTTATAATTTCAAGAATAAAATATTTTTATTAAAATAAATTAGTATTTTTCAAATCATAAACTTTAAACTAGTTTTGAAATACAAAATTAATCACAAAATATCTTCTGACAAAAATTATTTTTGACCACAAAATAAATGAATAAAAAATTTGAAAATTCAGGAAGAGTAGTTATAAATCTACCAACTTTAGAAAATTTTCGTTCACTAAATTTAAGTACTACTAAGATATAAGGACTTGGGGGATCGGTGGAAAGATAGAAAAAAATTATAATAAGAAAATATTGAACAAATTGATGAAAAAAAGTCTTAAATAAGAGCATTGATCAGTTAGGTTGGAAATAGAAGAAGTAAATAGATATGGCTTGGTGTTGAAAATTTAGGCTATGGTCTTGAATCCTAAAACACTACTAAAATACAACGATTTAGCGACGGCCATATCCGTCGAAAATTCGTCGGTAATTCCGATTACCGACGAATTTTCGACGGATACTGGCCGAAAAAATCCGTCGAGAATAACCTCGTCGCTAAAACTAGCTCGTCGCTAGTCCGCCGCTCGGCGACTAATTAGCGACGGATTTCCGTTGGCAAAATAAAAAATTTTAGCGACGGTAAGCTGACGATTTTCCGTCAACATCGACAGGTTAAATTTTTAATATATTCATACAAATAGCGACGGACAATACGTCGCTAACTCCTCGCTAACCGCGTATCAGAGGGTTTCTGATACGCAATATCCGTCGCTAAAGCGTCGCTAACGTCGACGGATTAGCGATGCATGAGCGACGGATAATACGTCGCCACACTTCTAAAAATCTTCCATATTTCCAGAACATGATCGACGGAAAATCCATCGCCATTCCGTCGCCTCTCGACGGATAATCCGTCGGTAAGCTGTCGCTATCTGATATTCTTACAATTAGCGGCTACTTGGCGACGGATAATCCGTCGGTAAGCTGTCACTACCTCTTCAGATTAGTGGCTACCTGGCGACGAAAAATCCGTCGTCACCCTTCTGGAAATCTTCTATATTTCCATAACATGATCGACGGGAAATCCATCGCCATTCCGTTGCTTAAATGTCGCTATCTCATATTCATATAATTAGCGACGGACAGTTCGTCGCTAAGCTGCCGCGAGGCCGTCGCTAAATACACTACCTCGTCGGATTAGCAGCCATTTGGCGACGGATAATCCATCGCCATGCTTCTGGATATCTTCTATATTTCCGAAATATTAGCGACGGAAAGTCCGTCGGGAAGCTGTCACTAGCTGCAAAAGTCCGTCGGTAGTCCGTCGACAAACCGTCGCTATCTGCAAACGTCCGTCAGTAACCCGTCGGTAATCCATCGCTAACTGAAATATTTTTGAAATAAAATTGCGGGAAAGAGACTATTCCCTGTAATATAACATATTCAGCATCCACCATACACAAATATAACATATCCGACATCCAATATATCCAACAAATATCCATATTGCCAACACAATATCTCTAAACATCCAATATATCACAACATACACAAAAATTATCCAACACTATATCCAACACACTATCCCAACATACATAGCAAAATATCCAATCATAAACAAAATATCTAAAATATACACATCCAAATGTATAAATATCCAAAAACATAAATAAAATCACTGAGAAGAAGGAGATGGATCGTCTCATGCTCTCTCCGTCGCATCCGTTCTGCGTATATAATCCTCCACCATATGTGGCGGCACTTGGGACAAGACGTGGTATAGAAGCGAGCGTAGCTGCTCTGACGACATCATGTCAATGAGCACCACGATAGTAGCATCCGGTACCAGGTGGTCCTCGTAAGCGCGGTCAAAAGATAACCGTCCGAAATAAGAAGGACCAGGTCGATCCGAAGCACCGGCAGTAGCAGTAGACGGAGCGGCAACAAACAGACCAGGAGCAGACGGATCGGGAGCAGAAGAAGGATGCGGATAGTGCCCCAGCACTATCGACCGTAAATTCGACACCACCGTGGCGAGAGTCGCAAGCTGCGTCCTCACATCGTCTGCGTGGGGCACGGGAGGAGGCGGAGGTGGTGGATATCTCGGAGTCGACGTCTGCAAAAAATTTGCCACGGAACCTAAGCCGTACAGGTGCCCTTTCCTAAAGCCGTCGGCGGATTCTATGAACACGTCGTCATAACGAGCGACCATAGAAGAGGGCATCTGGGTGGGCATCGTTTCGCCGACATCCTCAGTAGGAGGCTCAATCCGACGGAGAGCCTCACGATACGCAGCCTATCCAATGAATGTGTTTATACTATAAGTTTTTCTAAGTTATAATCTAAATCCTATGTTTCCCGAAGTTATAGTTTTAATCCTAAGTTTACCTAATTAAGTTATAGCTATAATCATATGTTTCCCTAAGTTATAGTTATAATCATGAACGTAAGTACTTACATCGGTCTCCTGGGCCCTCGTGCCGACGAAGCTCCCGTCCTTCCGCCTCTTGTGCATATGCACGAATACGTCGTGAGCGGTGACCGCCTCCACCTCTCTCCCCTCCTTCACTGCCTGTTGGGCCTGCATACGTAGAATTTAATTAACTTCGTATATTAATAGTACCGAATTAAATAGTGGAATGAATTTGAGGTATCTCACAAAATCTGCACGCGTCCGTGCGTGGGGCCTTGATCCCCCCGTATGCAGACCCGCGGCCTGTCTATTCGCCTTGGCTTTCACTAATTTTTCTTTGTATCGAGAAATATTCATCTTTTCCAACATCTGCTCATAGTACTCCGCCCGGATCCAGTCCTTCTTCGTATGTGCCATACGAAGGTCATACACTGCATCCCGTATCTTCTTTCCGGTGACGGCTTTGTAGGTCCTGTGGATCGCCTCCTTGCGATGAAGGGGCCACCAGAACGTCTTCTGACACACAAATTCAAATATCATGTAATTAAAAAATTAATAAATTAAAGAATAATTAATAATTAACCCTAAGATATATACCCTCATCTCGTCGAGCCAGACGTACTGCCTGTCATGAGGCACCTCAGAAAAATTGAGGTAGGGGCCATGGTAGTTTTCCCGAATAATGCACCCTAGACTCCGGGCAATATCCCACGAAAAAAATCTATAAAAAAGCAACGACTGGATTATTGACTTGAATAAATGACACAAATTTAATAAAGTAGCTTAAATTTACTTACGATTCACCCGCGGGCCATATCTCTCGTCGGAACTCGCCCGTCGGCCTCTCTGGTGGCGTCGGAGGATCCGAGGGTCCGCGCATGTACTTCCCGATAACAGGATGAAACTAAATTCGGGGGTACTCCGGGGCCCACCGTGCAGTAACTGCTGGGTCCGCTGCTGCATCTGCTGATGCATCCGCTGGTGCATCCGGTAGCAGAACGGATCCGCTAGCGGATGGAGGAACGGATCCGCTAACGGATGGAGTCGCAGGCCTCGACGAAGATTGACGACGGAAAGAGTGTGTGCCCGGGCTCTCCAGGTCGAGATCGAAGGTCACATCCGGAGAAGACGTCTGGCAACCACGACCGCTACCACCACGCCCACGCCCACGACCACGACCACCACCACCACCCACACCACCACCAATACGACCACGGCCAACACCACCAGCACGAGTGCTCGGAACCATGCCCTGTAAATAGAACACATAAACGTAATTAATAATATAAAAGTATAAATGAATATAAAACTAAACTAAAATATATATACCAGCAGTAGGGCGACGAGTGCCGGCCAGAGGAGTACGACTAGGAGTGCCATCTGCAAAAAGAAAATCATACAATAAATAGATGATCGAACGACAAAAATATAAACTGAAAGAAGAACTCAGAAGTTTAATTTAAACTGAATCATCCTCGTCAGCGACCTCGGCCTCGACAAAAACATGAACTAAAAATACCGATATTTAATCATCGTCATCGTCCTCGTCTTCGTCTTCATTCTCATCATCATCCTCATCCTTATCGTCGACTTCATCTGTATCCTCATCCTTATCAAGTTCTTCTTCTTCTTCTTCTTCTTCTTCTTCTTCTTCTTCTTCAGTCTCAATACTTGGGACAAGACGCCTCTTTCTCCCCTGGTTGACATCTAAGTCTTGTATATCAACCTCTTCCTCCCCTCTATTTTCCTCAGCAGGAGGTATATCAACCTCTAATTCAACATTCATGGTATCCGACTGTTGTCCCAAGTATTGGGGCTTTTCGATCTCATCCTCTTGGTATGCTGGGTCTCCAACGTTGAATGTATTTCTAGATTTAATCTTGTATACTACCCACCAGTCAAATCGATCTTTTTGACGCCTTGGGTAGCTTGTATAGTAGACTTGAACAGCCTGACTTGCTATCGCAAATGTGTCGGACCCTCTATACCTCCTGCGATGATTTATATCGACGAATCCAAATTGTTTATTAATTCTCCAACCGACATTTGGTGTCGTATCGAACCACTCACATTTGAACATCACAATATGCATATCATATGGGGTACTATATTGTAAATCTATAATATCCCGAAGTACTCCATAATAGTCAAAGTCTGGCTCGTCGTCATAGATGGTGCCTCTTATGCAAACACCAGAATCCTTAGTACTGAAGTTGTCATTGACAAATTCGGCATTTATAGCATGCTGAGTTGCCCTAAACTTGAAGCCATTAATGATATAGCCTGGCCAAGTCTTCACATGCTTCTTCGGTCCCAATGCCAAATAACGAATGCTCTCATTTGTGAGTGTTATTTCAGGCAATAAAACCTGTAAACAAATAATGATAATTTAGATATTTTACTTGCATATATTTTAATGGTAGCCGCATAACATATTATCACAGTTACTTACATATTTTTGAAACCAAGTCAGAAAGGTACAATCAACCTCTCTTTGAAGTCCCTTATCGGTAATATCGGGTGTCCTTATTTTGACTTCATCTCTAAATACACTGTTAGAGAGAATAAAAATAAGTGTAGTTACTTACTTCACCAAATTAGAGATTATAACGAGATGTAGTCACTTACTTCTCCAAATCTCTCACTTCTTGTATGTCACAATTTAACAATACATATCGGTGCGCGGCATCATACTCATCGTCAGTCAACCACCGATTCTTACTAGCCCCAATAGGCTTGCCCCTTAAATTGAATATACCTCCATCCTCAACGTCTTCGTCATTCCTTTGAGGTCTATTTCGATTTGTCTCAACATGAGTATCGAAATAAATGGAGCAGAAGTTTGACACCTCCTCGATAAGATATGCTTCGCATATCGAAGCCTCTATATGAGCCTTGTTGCCAACTTTCTTCTTTAGATGGTGTAGGTACCTAGAAAGACAAATTATCTTGAGAATTGATAATGAATTATAAAATTCCACTTAAATTATATCGATTTTTATTTACCTTTCAAAGGGGTACATCCATCGATAATGAACAGATATACCGACACGGGCTTCGTATGGTAGATGAATCGGTAGATGCTCCATGCTGTCGAAAAAGCCCGGTGAAAATATTTTTTCTAACTTGTAAATTGTTAAGACAATCTTCTCCTCAAGTTGTACCATATGTTGCACCGTCAACTTAGTTGAACAGATATCCCTGAAGAATATAGACAGCTCGGCCAACGGAACCTATACAGCAGAAGGCAACAACTCTCTCAAAGCAATGGGCAATAATCTTTCCATAAACATGTGGCAGTCGTGACTTTTTATTCCTATTAGCTTGTGTTCATTGAGATCAACGCATCTAGACAAATTTGACACATAGCCGTCGGGAAATCTTAAAGTAGATATCCACTTGCAGATTATTAATCTATCTTCCTTGGTCAATGTATATGGCGCTATAGGCTTACTTAATTGACCACCAGGTCCCCTTTCTATCAAGTTTAGATCATGATGTTTGCATATCTCGGCCATGTCTTGTTTTGCTTTTGGATTGTCCTTCGTCTTTCCTTTAATATCCATGACGGTATTGAAGACATTATCGAACACATTCTTTTCGATATGCATGACATCAAGATTATGCCTTATAAGATTATCTTTCTAATAAGGCAAGTCCCAGAAAATACTCCGTTTGGTCCAGTTATGGCTTTGACCGAACCCTTCGACACGATTGTTCGATGGATCTTCCATTGCGGTGGGCAATTCCTTTACAACTTTCCAAATATCGTATCCCGACAATCTGGCAGGAGGATCAAGAAATTCTTGTTTTTCAGATCTGAACGCGTCCTTGTTCTTTCGCCAAGGATGGCTCATGGGCAGAAATTGACGGTGACAGTCAAAGAAAGAAGTTTTTGCTCCATGTCTAAGGCAGAACGCCTTACTATTTTTTATACATATCGGACAAGACATGTTGCCGTGCGTACTCCATCCCGACAGCATACCGTATGCTGGAAAATTATTGATTATCCACATGAGTGAAGCTCTCATCTGAAGTTCTGTTTCCTGGAAATATCATACGTCGTGACACCGATCTCCCACAGCTGTTTCAGCTCATCCACCAACGACTGTAAATATATATCAATATTCTTCGTCAGATTTTTGGGACCGGGTATGATAGCTGTCAAGAACATATAAGGAGTCTTCATACACATCCATGGTGGTAGATTGTAAGGGATAAGAATGACCGGCCAGCATGAGTATTGAGATCCCGACTGTCCGAAAGGGGCGAAGCCATCAGAACATAGCACAAGGCGTACATTTCTAGGCTCTGCAGCAAAATCTGGATGACGCAAATTAAAATATTTTTACGCCTCTCCATCCGAAGGATGTGACAATTCTCCTTCGTCCTTTATGCGTTCTTCGTTGTGCCACGTCATGTGTTCTGCTGTATTCAGAGACATACATCCACTGCAAGCACTTCGTGATCGACAAGTAATGCATATACTTGTAAGGACGTCGTGTTCTAGTTGGCTTTTCTTTTCTCTGCACTGGCTTGTAACGATCCGCATTACAGAAGCTGTAACTTTCTGATACGCAATTCTCTTTGTAGTACAACATGCATCCATTGCGACAACAATCTATCTTCTTGTACCCTAGTCCCAGTTGTCGGACCATCATCTTTGACTTATAGAAGTTTTTTGGGAGCTTTTTTGATTCCTTCGGTAATATCTCGTTGATTAGTTGTGTGATCCGATCATAGCAAGCTTGTGGCAAGTTAAAATCAGACTTTATGTTCAGCAACCGCATCGTCACTGACAATATGGAATGAGTCTCATAACCAAGATATAGAGGAGTATCTGCGTCCTAAAATATATCATAGAACTCCTTTACCTCGGGATTAGGATCCTCCGGATCAAAATTAGGCCCTGCCGTATCATACACCATATCTCGTGCAAGGTTTTGCACGTCTCCATAATCAACAGAGCATCCGTCGTCTTCGAGGACATCTAATGCAGCATTATCATCAAAAACATGAGTACCAGCTTCCGCCCCCTGTCTTTCCGAATATAATTCACCTTACGATGACCACTAGCCATAATCACGTACGAAACCCTAACGGGTCAAATGATCTCTCACAGTCACCACATCTTTGTAACGTCTATTGTGACAATTAATACATGGACACTTGATTTTGTTACCGTCCATGTACTGAGCTTTGCTCATGGCATACTTAAGAAATACTTCCACGCCTGCTTGAAAATCGTCACTAACACCAATTCTGCTCTCGTGTTGCCGTTTGTACATCCATGTACGATCAACAAAGTAACGATTCATTCTCGATTTGGATGTGAAAATCTATATAGTAAGACAAACTAAACATAAGAATAGCCCGATACTTTAAACCATCCTCATAAGAATAGTCTGATACTCCGATCGGTATCGGTATCGGCTGATACTTTAATAAATTATTAATATTAATAATTTATTAATACCTATTTGTTTTTTGATACCAAAAAATCCGATACTCCGATCCGAAACCACCCATATTATCGATACCCCTGATGCCGATACTCATAGGGATAGTCCGATACCGATACCGGGACATGCCTAGCTGTATCAGTATCGGACAATATCGGATCGGTATCGGTCAGTATCGGGTATCGGTCAGTATCGGAGCGGGACATGCCAAACTGTACCAGTATCGGTCAGTATCAGTCTGATACCGATTTCGATTCTGATACCGATTCCGATACCCTCCCTCCCCCGATCCGATACTCATAGAATTGGTCTGATCCGAAACCACCTATACCCCCTCCCCCGATCCGATACTCCGATTCGAAACCACCGATACTCAAAGGAATGGTCCGATCCGAAACCACCGATACCCCCCCACCCCCTCCCCTACCCCGTCGGACAGCAAACCCCCCTCCTCCTTCCACACCCCCCGACAGCAAACCCCCACCCCACCCCCTCCCCCTCGACAGCAAACACCCACCCCCTCCCCCTCATCCCCCGACAGCAAACACCCACCCCCCTCCCCCTCACCCCGCCCTGCACCCAACATCATCCACCCCCCGCCCTCCCTCCCTCCTCCCATCACCGCTAGCCCCCACGATAGCCGGCCCACCCCCCTCCCCCCACACCCAAAACCCTACCCCTGCCCCGAAACCCTAAACCCTACCCTGTCCCCCGCCCTCAATAACCTCCTCCCTACATCGTCGGCCCCAGCGACAGTCGACCCCCCACCAACCCGAAACCCTAAACACAGAGAGAGAGGGGGGGAGAAAGAGAGAGCATACCTGAGAGAGAGATATCCCGTCGGAGAGAGCTTCGTCGGAGAATATGACCCGTCGTAGAGAGCTCGCCGGAGAGAGAGAGAGAGAGATGGGGGGAAGAGAGAGGGAGTTTTTTGGGAGAAATGAAAAATTCCTCCCCGTCGGTTCAATTTAAGTTAGGTTACAGTATTTAGAGACGGATTACCGACGGATATATCCGTCGGTAGGTAGTCGCTAAATACCAACTAGATTATCGACTGAACGTCCGTCGCTACATAGACGCTAATTTAGCGCGCCATTATTTTCCAGATTTTGCCGCCATAATGTGCGACATATTAGCGACGGACATGAATTCGTCGCTAAAGTTTCATCAAATTAGCGACGGATGTGCGACAGATTTTGACGTAAAAACTAAAAAAAAATATCCATTGTTTTCTGATGGTAGCCAGTCACAAGGTAGTCGCGAGGCAGTCGCTATGGCGGACGGATACGATCCGTCGCTAATCCTCCGTCGCCAATTTGTTGTATTTTAGTAGTGAAATGTTCTCTAAAATTCTTTAAACCTCAATGACACCAAAGCTAACAATTGTCTCAAAGACAATTCATCAATCGAAAACTCTACCCACCTTTGATTAGAGTCATTCTAAAATATTTCAAATTCATTAAATATGGCATCTCAAAATTTAACGAATATCATTATCTTAATTATGTAGCCTATGTAACAACCTTAACAACCCAACAATTAATTCGAATAGATCTATAGGTTTCCACGGTATACCTACCCTTAGCCTAGTCATTTTCCTAAAAATCAAATCAACCTAATTATGAATGAGCATTTCCTAGTCGCAGGCTCGCAGTAGTACGAATGATATGGTACTACCACGAGTTTGCACAATCATTATGAAGACTGACCTGCATGGGCCAACAAAAAACTTGTCACGCTTCGTACCCGTTTTTCGGGACACGAGTGCGTGTCATTCTAGCCTACATTATAGTGTCAACAGTAGAACGCTGTCTAGCCCACAATAAACAAATGTTCATAAACTAATATCATTATTTACTCATTCACAATACTAAATCAATTACAATATTCATAAGTTTTACATTGATTACGAATACAATATCTCACGACTATCAACACATATATCTAACTAGTCTCTAGGTTTTGGCCTTCAAATACACCTATATCTTTTCAAAGATCCAATGCAAAAAGTAGTCGCGACTAAACTGAAAAATTAATTTTCAGTCAGAAATAGAACAAGTACATTTCTAACAGCAGTTCCAAAAATTGATAAAGTATATAAAACAGTAAATAATAATAAAAAACATGATGAATACACAAACATAGAATCATGAAAGAAAACATAGAGTAAAAGCAATTGAGCATGGTAATAAGGACAAGTAAGTGAGAACAGTAATAGACAACTAAAATAAGAACTAGTAATATATAGGAAGACTACACCTAACTAGTGTTTTAAAATATCACTTTTGACATGTAAACAGTTAGGAGTAAATATGGCACACCGCACATGAATTGTACGAGCACTATCGTTCCAGAATAGACCTGAGGGAGTGGTTCCTAATTTGGAAGCATTCACATGTCTACTAAAGTATTTTTTTCGTCCGACTAGTACTAATGGATCCAATATATAAGACCAGCTAGATGAATATAAGTGATGTATGAAAAAGAATACTGACAAGCCAGTCTAATAGGAAGAATGTACTCATAATGAATCCATAAAGATACTACATCATGTAACCATCGTGCCGAGAATCAAACAGAAAATCAATGTAAGACAGTACTAAATACACAAATCGTAAAAGTTATCAAGTATAAAAACTATCAGAAAATATACTCGCCTGTGATCCTATGCTGGTGAAACTGATAATCCCTTTGGGTTCAGAATAGTCTGATTAACAAGGGTAGGAATGAAGAAGTTCGAATTCATAAGAAAATGTAAAGTACGATTAGTCAAGGTCAAGACTTTCTAATATAGGAGAGAATTTGGAAAGAAAATTCTTAAAATGAAAAAATATATAACTATTTTAGAAAATATGTATAATATTTGGAAACTATATTTTATTAGTCAAAATATCGTAGATAACTATTTAAAAATCCTAGGAAATCATTTAATATATATGCAACATAATATATCGAAATAGGTACAGTTTCGTTCGTAATTTATGAGATAATTTATTATAAGTTTAAAGAAAAACAACTTACTTAATAATATATAGTAAATATAAGTTTAGATTATTTAAACCAACTCATTTTAAATATATAAAAACATTATTTTTCTATTTATTATGCTTATACTAATTTTAACTTAATTATATTTCTAATTAATTTATATATGCACTAAAAATTTTAAATGCCTAATATAAATAAATAAACTAAAATTTTAAAGGAAGAAGAAAAGTTAGATAAAATTCTATATTCAGATATAACAACATATCTATATAATAATATATAGAAAAGTAATATTATGTATAATACTTTATACTATTAGAGGGTTAGAAAAGTAATTATTAAATAACTAAAATGATTTATGTTGAAATATCTAAATAGGGAGGGGTTTATGCAAAAGTATGCTAAATTATCACAACAAATGTAACTAATATAATATAATAATAATATTAATCTAATTAAATATTTATTAAAAATTAACCACTAACTAGAAGTTATATTTGATCCAAAACAAAGTACATAATTTACCAAGTACTAAGGGACCTAAACAAAATATTTTGTTATGCTTCCTCCTTTCCTACGTGCATGTGTATGGACTTTCCATATAGATGATGCACACGTTGCTTAAAGTAAATTATAACTAATGTAAAGTTGTTATATTCAACTAAACTTTTAGGTTAGTTTATTTTATCAAAAATATAGTAAATGTTGTGTGGACAATTAGCTCAACCTCTCAATGTATATCAATATATCTCAAAAATGTGTATCAATCTATCTACAAGCCATCCCAACCTCTCTTTATATAGTAAGAGAGAGGTTGGGAGTTACATAATGAAAGGTCACTTAGGAGTTACAAAGTGAAGAGTCATGAGTTACAAAATGAAGAGTCACCATGATTCACCATGATGAGTTACAACACTCCCCTTTGGCTCTTCACAAACTCTGCTTGTAAACACCTCTGAGCTTCTTCGTCTGTCTGTAGCGTACAGATTCAAAAATGACCACCTACTTGTGCCTCGTTAAAACCTTGCCAAAGAAAACCCAGTGGGAAAAAAACTTTGGTCGAAGGACAAAAGAGTACACACAGGTCAGTGTGATGGGGGTAAACTAACCATTGCAAAGGTGCCTCGTCAAAACCTTGTCAGGGAAAACCCAGTGGGAAAAAACTGCTGATCGAAGGACAAAAGAGTACATGACGGTTTAGAAGTACACACTGGATACTCCCCCTGATCACAATAGTCTTTAGTGAATAAGAGATTTGAAATGTGTCTCGTTAAAAACCTTGCCAAAGAAAACTCAGTGGGAAAAACTTTTGCCGAAGGAAAAAAGAGTATACAAGCATACATCAGGATGCTTCCCTTTTCACTCGCACTCGACAGGGTGCGGAATATATGCACAATAGGGCATTTGGAGGCGCTCGTTTGGGCGCTCCCCCTCACATGCACACAACAGGGTGCAGGAAACATGTTTCACTTAGGCTAGCTCTAAAAGTTTCCTAAGTCCAATCACTCTGACATGTTTCTGGAATGAGTGTTTCGACAGTGACTTGGTGAACAAGTCTACACGGTTATTCTACGATCCAATGTGTTGCACTTCAATCTTCTGAAGCGCTTGTTATTCATGTGTAAAGAACAACTTGGGCGATATGTGCTTGGTAGCATCCCCTTTGATGTAACCATGTTTTGCTTGATCAATAACAGCGGTATTGTCCTCATAGACGACAACAGGTTCATCTGGGTCATATGGAAGATTACATGTACTTTGAATATGGCCAATAACAGCTCGAAGCCATACACAATCTCTAGTCGCCTCATAGAGCACGAGTTGCTCAGAGTGGTTCGTTGAAGTAGCCACTAAGGTCTGTTTGTGAGACCTCTAAGAAATAGCCGTGTTCCGAATGGTAAAGATGTAACCAGATTGGGAACGCCCCTTGTACGGATCAGATAAGTATCCCGCATCGGCGTAGCCAACAAGGGTCGCGTTGCTTCGAGTGCCAAGAGCGTTGGACTCACTCAAAACCGCGTAGGAAAAGAACAAGCCCAAGTCCGTAGTACCCTTAAGGTAGCAGAAAATATCTTTTATGCCATTCCAATGGCGGCGTGTTGGCGCGGTGCTGTGTCGAGCTAGATAATTTACAGCAAACGAGATATCCGGTCTAGTACATTGGGCCAAGTACAATAAAGTGCCTATTGCACCCAGATAAGAGCACTCAGGACTCAATATCTCTTTGTCATCCTCCTTTGGACGGAATGGGTCCTTAGTAATGTCTTAGAGAGCGGACGATCATGGGAGTAGCGGACGGCTTAACATTAAAATAACTAAAGTGTCTTAACACCTTTTGAGTGTAGTTCGCTTGATGGACAAGGATTCCATCTTTACGGTGCTCGATTTACAGGCTGAGGTAAAACCGTGTCTTCCCAAGATCCTTCATCTCGAATTCTCTCTTCAGGATATCAACAGTTTCTGACAAGTCTTTTTCGGTTCCTATGAGATTCATGTCATCTACATAGACCACGATGATTGCGTATCCTGAAGTAGATTTCTTTATGAACACGCATGGGCAAAGTTCGTTATTAATGTATCCCAAACCGATCAAGTATTCGCTTAGGCGGTTATACCACATTCACCCGGATTGTTTCAATCCATATAGCGAACGCCTCAGTCTAATCGAGAACGCATTCCGTGGTCGGAATCTACTTGATTCAGGCATCTTTAGTCCTTCAGGGACTTTCATGTATATCTCTGTGTCTAGATCGCCGTAGAGATAGGCTGTGACCACATCCATGAGCTGCATATTCAGTTTTTCGGAAAATACTAAACTGATTAAGTAGCAGAACGTTATGACGTCCATTACGGGAGAATACGTCTCCTCGTAATCAATTCCAGGGCGTTGTGAGAAGCCTTGCGCCACAAGGCGAGCCTTGTATCGCACAATCTCATTTCTCTCATTACGCTTCCTTAGGAAAATCCATTTGTGATCAACTGGTTTAACATTGGGTGGTGTTGGAGCAACAGGTCCAAACACGCTTCTTTTCGCTAAGGAGTCTAGTTCAGCCGGGATTGCTTGTTTCCATTGTGACCAGTCCATTTACCGTTGACATTCGGCAACACTATGAGGTTCCATGTCATCATTGTTCATAATGTCAGTAGCCACTAAGTATATGAACACATCATCGATGACAGTTTCATTTGGCTTTAAAATATCGTCTAAGCTAGCATACTCGACGGATATTTTGAGGTTATCGGCATGATTAGGAATAGGCATTTCATCTGGAACGTGCTCTTCTAATACATCGTCGTGATCCTTAATGATCTCATGTGGCAAAATGCTTTTAACAAGATTTTTCTGCTTTCGGGGCAGAACATCTTTGGAACCAACCGGTCTTCCCTTTTTCTTGGGAATAACGGCGGACTGGACGGCCGATGGCAGCGTCCTTTGCTCGGCGGGTTCGACCGGAGCAACATGTTTCACAGGAACATGGCGTCTCTCAGGGACGTCTATCCTTGCAGGCACATTTGCAGCAGGTATAATTGTAACTCCACCTTTCTAATATTTTAGTAAAAAAATATTTTATTTACTAATTCAAATTCTTTTATATATTATAAAGTTATTTTAATTGTTCTATTTAGCAATGGGCTTCCATGTAAATAAATTCCTTCTCCTTGATTTAGTCTATCATTTTTGTCCCAAATCCAGCCCATTAACACTCTTTATAATTCAGCCCATTTCCTTTGAAACCAAATCCAGCCTTTAGACCTTCAGCCCACAGCCATTTTTATTAATCCTATGGAAAGGATTAATTCCTTCACTATTGAGTTTCAGCTCGTTAAGCCCTTTTCAAATTTTTCCTAACGGCCATGGAGAGCAGCCATGTGCTCTAACAAATTCTTCTCCTCTCTAACAAACTGTCAGAGAGGGAGCGAGGAATTTTCCCGCCAAGGGGAAGACCTGAGCCTCACGCTACCTGGCCTATTTAAGCCATCCTCCTCAACTACAATAACCCTCTCCATTTCTATAACCTTTCCTTCTTCTCTTCCAAATTTTTGTTCTGGATTAGCCATGGCGAACCACCATGCCTCGACGAACTCTTTCCTTAATTGACGAATGACACGAAGAGTGGGACGCAGCAGTAGAAAGCAAGGAGAGGATCGGCTAATTTCCAATCGAGTGAGTTAGTCATTAACAATCTAATTGATCCTTGTTTCAATCTTCCTTGATCTGATCCCTCATCGATATAACTGGTAGTTAGATTTGGAAAGTTCTTCCTTAAGCTCTTGATCTGTTCAGGAAATTGCCTCTGAGATCGATCGAAGAGGTATAGGTTTTGATTTGATCCAATGTTCCTGTTGTGCTCTTCTTTTGATTTAGTTTCTTATTTGTTTTGGGTGTTAGATCGAGATCTAGAATCGAAGTGGATCTCAATTTGTTGATCATCCTAGCTCGTGATTTAGAACACTGGTAAGTCCTCCAATGTTGGATTATTGAATCTATACTCGATTGATGATTAGACAACCCATGGTGATGTTATTTTCTTAAGTTCTATAGAGTTTTGATCTGAGAGGAAGAGTGAGAGCTGTGCCATTGTGTCAGAATCGAGGTTGACTTATTCTCAGGTAAATTCCTTAACTATTGTAGCATACACTGTTGTTTTAGGATTGTGGCTTTTACAAAGTATTTATGGGTTATATCAGTGATAGAAATGTCTGTGTTAGTTGAAGTTTTAAATCCTAAATTCATTTTCAGAAGCTACAGCCATGTTGGACTATGTATGGGTATTTCCATGGCCTCCCTGTTCCATAGCCAGTCATTAGTGAACATTCAATTCCTATTTTATATGTCCAGACTGACCCTACTAGATGTCCTTGTCTGAATCTTCAACAAGGAGGGAAAACCAATTAAGTGAGGGTGTAGGAAATTCCTGGAGACAGGAACTTATGGATATTTCATACTTTAAATACAGTATTTTATTGGGGATAAATGCATGTGTTTGATGAGAGGTTCAAATGAGAAATTAGCCTGGGAATTGTGTTTATGGGCAGATAACTTGTATGTGTCAGTCCTGTTTCAGGACTAACCACTTGAACCTGTTTTGTGTTAGATGATTTCCTCCGATATGGAGCTAAGGTATTAACCTGGAGTTAAGGAATTGATTGATTAATAGAGTTTTCTTATTATTCATCTATCTGGTATGAATACAAATGATTTAGGACACATGATAGAGATTCACTCAACCTGAGAAATCCTGTCTCCTATAACACAGAGACTGATAATTGTTTTACTATTGGACTGAAATGGGATAGTAAGCTTGTTAATTTAAATCATGGAAAGATTTGTATGGGACTGTTTGGTAGCAGAGTTGTAGTTGATTGATTTTGGTTAAAGGAAGATATGGGAACTCTGTTCAAGTAGAGGAGGATACCAGTCCACACTTGAACATGAATGTTCAATGAACCTATCTGATGTGCTCAGGACTGGCTGTAAGATTTACCATCCAGTTGACAGGCTTGCACCATGTCCTGACAGAGAACTGGAATGAGACTGGATATTGAACTGACTCAGGATTGAATGCTACTTAAGGAACTTAACTGACAGTTAGCTAACAGTTAGGATTGCGTGGAGGATGGACAGGACCATTTGTTCAGTCCATTCGAAATACTGATTTACCATTCTTTCTGAGATTGGCTTATCCTTTTTTTCTTTTCAGCAAGTTAACATGATTTGGTTGCCTAATGGAAATACAGTAAGACAAGGGTGTTATCAGTCAAATTCAAGACTGACCCAATTGGGAACAAATCTGAAATCAAGAGACAGTCTTCTAGAGGAATCTGAGTTTAGACTAGAGTATGTAATCAATAGGTTAGAAAACTGAACCCATATCAGTCCTAAGAACTGAGAGGGTCCTGATTTAGGATAGATGTTGTGGGTTAGAATTGAGCCTTTTAGACACAGAAATCAAGTATCAGAAATAAAGATTCTCTGACAGGATAATAGTCCTTGTTTTAATTCACCTATGCTACTTCGTGACAAATTATTCAATGTTATGTAAATTACACTTAGGAGTGATCTGGAATGGTTTTTCCCCAACTGTAAGGCAAGGAGTTAGCTGTTAGGTTGGAAGAGTGTTAAGAACATTAGTTAATATGTCAATGGTTGAGGAGCCTAATCCCAGTTGAAGGTTAACCAGTCATATGATGAATTGAGCCAACCTGTTAGAAAGAACTGATACTTCTTAGATTATATCATGCTAGTTGATTTGGATGATTTCTAACTAAACTATGGGAAAGGGTTTATAATTGGCTATAATTGAATGAGTGGTAGAGTAAACTTTTATTTAAAATATAAAGTGTTATGTAGACTCTTGAAATCTATACATGTGTATATCATATTGAGGGACTTGATCTACAAGGGTATATTATGGACTAAATATAAAGCTGAGGGTTAGGGCCTAAGTTAAATCCTAGATGTTAGTAATATCATTGGTGGTATTTGTAAATAGATATTTATCAATAATCTTATATATGTGTGCCTGGTGTATAAATTAAATATACACTCATTAGTTTATGCCTAAGAGTGCAACTAGTATACTTTATATCTAATCTATGTTTAGACATGGTTAGTAGATGTGGGTGGTCAGTTGATACTAGTTTAGAACTTAACCAAATTATAAACCATTTGACAGGAGGATTTCCAGCTTTACTACCTTTTCTCGATCACCGGAGACAGACAAGTATACTCCTCGGATTTGTTCATTTCTCATGTCTTCATATTCATTCTGGTATCTCTTTGATGACACGATATATCATGATATTGTCTCGTTTTATGTTCCATGTATCATTTGCGTCTGGGAGGGGAAATACTATAGATATGTGATCAAACCCTGTTACTACTCATGTGTATAGCTTGGGTCCCGCACCGTGCACATGGGGCCAAAGCCGTACCATTTCATTATCATTGCATCTACCCAAGCCGATCACAATCTAGATGTATTTCAAATATTGCACATGTCAGGATTCAGTTTTTATTTCAGGATTTCATGGTTGTATTTTATGTTCAGGTTGTACTTCATGTTCAGGTTGTATTTCATGCTCAGGACTCTTACCATGTTCCCTGCTTTACGTTCAGTATTTCTGTTCAGTTTCATGTCTTGTTCTCTTTTCCTGTACTTTATATTTATTCCTGTTTTCTTGATTCATACCATGATGTACATGTTCATTTCTCTGGATATACTAGCTCTGCTCCTGACTGGATAAGTTGCAGGTGAGTTGGAGGCCTTGTGCGATACATTCTATGGCGAGGAGCCTATTAATATAGGAGAGCTAGCTGGTGCTGCTCATGACCTAGAGGTTGCAGAAGCCTAGAGATTTCCTTAGTTTTCCCTATTATTTCCATGTATTGAGACTAGTAGACTTCTATCATCCTGGAATGTAATAAATTCTGATATTGTACTTTACTCTGGGATACATTTATAGATGCTGTGTTTTCATATTGTCTTTGATATCTGGATAGTTCTCCCTAGATTGGTACAGCTTACTTTGTCGTATCTAACGACAAAGGCTGGGCGTGTCCGACTCGTATCCGGTTATTCGGGAGCGGGTCGTGACATGTTTTTAGTGGTGGCCCATGCAGGTCTAGCCTAATAGTACCTAGGTATTAGCGTACTATTGGGGGACTTGATTAAACTAGGGAAACTTGAACACAGCATAGGAAAATCGGGAACTAAGGGTATATCAGGTATATCAGGTATATTGATATTCTATAAACACTTGTTGTATTTAGGTCTAGGTTATTTTAACAGTTTTTTGTTTTTCAGATAGTTCAAAAGCACGCGACACCGGAACGGTTGATCCACCTATACTTGAGGATTCTGAGCTTCCACCCCGCATGTCGTCCCTACTATCCCCATGGGTAGTACGTAGTTGACGGAGATGTTTGAAAAGTTTTTTGACACCCAGAGAGAGAGAGCAAGCCATCATTTTCCAAGCCAGACTTGTGGATGCGCTTCTCGAGCCAGAAAAGACTTCTGCTTTCCAGACTCCCAGACCTTTGGACTTCTTTGACATCGAGCACATATCTTGCATCGAGGAGCAGATCGAGAACCTGGAGTCGCAACTGAAGATCATTCAAGTCCCTGAGAACCCGACTCCTCTGAAGATTGAAGTCACCAACCGGGAGATCCAGCTCGTAGCACATACAATAAGATGGGAAGCTAAAGCCCAGGAGCGACATGAAGACTTATGACGAAGATAACAACTATCCTGGATCTGCAAAGCATCGCAACACTTAGTCTATGCTTCTTCGGCCACACCACCAGTCGCATCATCGGGAGCAGATCTCAACAGCCAGCACGCCAGTAGACGTATATTCCTATCAGATGCTCTGCGCTTCAGCCCAGCGGGAGACCCAGACTCAGATTTAGATGACAACCACCTGTAATTTCTGCCATCGCCAGGACACCACCATAAAGAGTGCCGCCAGAGACGAAGGCTACGCCTATACTGCAGATCGCCTGCCGATCAAGTCAAGGATTGCCCGGAGATTGTTTATCACATTGCCCAAGGACAAGCACGTGGAGCATCAGGACTGCAGCAAGGGGACCTGCCTCTCCAGATTCAGCCATCACATGGAGCACTGTCGCAGGGACCAGCCTACGTCAGGATAGTTGAGGAAGATTGAAGAGACTCCAGTTCCGGAGGAACACTGAAGATAGACTGAAGATAGAAGGTTTCTTTTCGTATTCCAGTTTTCCCTTAAAATTTCTCTTAGCACTTAGTTCATTTCTTGCAACTTCTCATTTTTCTATTTTTGGAAACCTGGGATGATATTCGAAACTTATTTCAAGATATTGTTCCTATTCAGTAAACATGTTTCATATCCACAATTCGATATTGTTTGAAAGCCACTACTCGATACTGTTTGCCTATTTCCTTTGATGAGTTCGATTTTCTATTCGAGAGTTGTTGTGCATTACTTGTTTCGACCTTGTCTCCCATCCAAGATTTTATTATTTTTCGGGATACTTGTTCCTACTTGTTATTAATATCCTGTTCGCTAATCAAACTTGTACTAATCAAGATTTATTCCTACTTGAAATATCATTATGAAATCGTGTTTGGACCTTCACCTCTATTGATGCTTGTTTGAGATTCTATTTCCTATTTTGATTTTATTCGGGACTCGCCCTCTATTTTATGATTTTGTTTACTATTGAGATTTACTTGTTTCATATTTACGATCCAATACCTTGTTTTCTATTGGAACCTGTTTTCTAGTCACTATACGAAACCTTGTTTCCTTATTAAAATTTCTATTCGAGATTTTGTTTCTGTTCACGACCTTGTTTGATCTCGTTTCCTAATTTAGATTCCGCTTGTTTCATATTCACGAATTCCATGCTTGTTTCCACTCCCTAATTGATACAATGTTTTCTATTCATTATCTGTGGTCTTGCTTCTTATTCGAGATCTTCTATTCGAGAATTATTTTCCATCTGTGACTTTGTATTCTATTGGAGATTTTATTTCCCATTCGGGATCTGTTCGAGATTTTGTCGTTACTTGAGATTTTGTTGAACTTCGTTTCCAATGCGCGATTTATTTCTTATATTGCAACAGTGTCTTATATTTGATGCCTTGCTACTGTTCATCCTTCGAGACTTTGTTATCCCTTCGGGATAATGTCCCATATATGGAATTTTGTTACCATTCCAGATATCTGTTGAAATTCCGTTATAATTTGAAACTTTGCTTCATGTCTGAAATTTTAAATCTTCCTGGTTGTCCATTTGTACTCACTGATTGGATCCCTTGTAGTCTCTTAGTACCTAATAAATCCTTGTATTCTAACAGTCAGGTAACTTTCCCATTTCCGTGGCTTGGACTATTGAAACTCATTTTGAATTCCTTGAAACTCTTTTAAAATTTCTAGGGATAAAGTCGAGAGGCTATTCGATGACCTACTATGGCATGACAGTTGCGCGCTGCAGCCATTAGCTGGATTATGGAGACTGAGGGATCACTGCAGCCAGTAGCGCACTGGCGAGGCAGGAACTTTAAGTTGAAGTAATTTCAGACAATCATAGGTTTTCGAGTACTATCGAGACTTGTCATACCTTGATCTCTTGGGTTGCTTCGTCAATGATTGTTGGAAAATGGATAAGATTGACAGATTATTCGGTAACATATTGTTATTTGAGTCACGGAGCCGAAAGTCTACTGCAGTCAGATATATACTGGCGGGGTAGGGATTCTAGGCAAAGTGATTTCAAATAGCTATATGTTCCCGGGTATCATAAAAATTATATTCCTTTTCTATATGATTATTGGTTATCGAGAATCACAAATCCTTGCACGTTTATCCTGATTTGATACTGTATCCTCTGAGTATCTCGTACGTTTCCTCAATCAACCCTTGCTAACCTTCCTTAGTATTTTATCGTAAGATCATTGAATTCCTCAAAAATTATACATTTACAGAGTTTGATTCCATACTTCGTTTGTGTCTTGTCTAAACTTCAATCTTAAATCATGTCTATTTGACCATGTTTTTCCTATCTTGTCCTAGTCCACTTGTGTTAAACTATCAATTTTTGATCATACTTAATAGTTGTGTTTTCATGATTTGTTCCTCTAAGTTGTAATTGAAACTTCATTCCATTCGTGCCTATTTAATTCTTGATCATTGTTAGATCGTATTATTTTAACTTCTTGTATGTAATTATCGTATTTGATCTCAAAGGATCAGGGCGTCTCAGAGTTGCGCAGGATCGGTAGAAGCACTGGACGGACAGCAGCAGACGGCCATTGGAGTTCGCAGTTGGCGATAGGGTGTTCCTGAAGATCTCACCGACCAGAGGCGTCATTCGGTTCGACAGAGACGGGAAGCTCAGTCTAAGGTACATCGGGCCTTTCGATGTGACAGCACGGATTGGCGAGGTGGCGTATCGACTAGCGCTTCCAGCTAGCTTGGAGGGAGTACACAACGTCTTCCACGTGTCGCAGCTCCGACGTTACATTCCAGACCCGAGCCATATAGTAGACTACTCAGAGTTAGAGGTGGGTCCGAGCTTGACCTACGAGGAGCAGCCAGTGGAGATCCTGGACCGGAGGGAGAAGCGACTACGGAACCAGACCATTCCTCTTGTCCGCGTCATGTGGAGACACCACTCTCCGGAAGAGTCCACATGGGAGCGCGAGGATGAGATGCGAGAGCGCTACCCTACATTGTTCACTTGATTATATTCTTGTATTTTGAATTTCCAAATTTTAATAAATAATTCGGAGTGTTTCGTAAATCAATTTTGGGTTACTTCAGAATTTCGAGGGCGAAATTTTTCAAGGGGGAGAGATTTGTAACTCCACCTTTCTAATATTTGAGTAAAAAAAATGTTTTATTTACTAATTCAAATTCTTTTATATATTATGAAGTTATTTTAATTGTTCTATTTAGCAATGGGCTTCCATGTAAATAAATTCCTTCTCCTTGATTTAGCCTATCATTTTTGTCCCAAATCCAGCCCATTAATACTCTTTATAATTCAGCCCATTTCCTTTGAAACCAAATCCAGCCTTTAGACCTTCAGCCCACAACCATTTTTATTAATCCTATGGAAAGGATTAATTCCTTCACTACTGAGTTTCAGCTCGTTAAGCCCTTTTCAAATTTTTCCTAACGGCCATGGAGAGCAGCCATGTGCTCTAACAAATTCTTCTCCTCTCTAACAAACTGTCAGAGAGGGAGCGAGGAATTTTCCCGCCAAGAGGAAGACCTTAGCCTCACGCTACCTGGCCTATTTAAGCCATCCTCCTCAACTGCAACAACCCTCTCCATTTCTACAACCTTTCCTTCTTCTCTTCCAAATTTCTGTTCTGGATTAGCCATGGCGAACCACAATGCCTCGACGAACTCTTTCCTTGATTGACGAATGACACGAAGAGTGGGATGCAACAGCAGGAATCAAGGAGAGGATCGGCTAATTTCCAATCGAGTGAGTTAGTCATTAACAATCTAATTGATCCTTGGTTCAATCTTCCTTGATCTGATCCCTCATCGATATAACTTGTAGTTGGATTAGGAAAGTTCTTCCTCAAGCTCCTGATCTGTTCAGAAAATTGCCTCTGAGATCGATCAAAGAGGTATAGGTTTTGATTTGATCCAATGTTCCTGTTGTGCTCTTCTTTTGATTTAATTTCTTATTTGTTTTGGGTGTTAGATCGAGATCTAGAATCGAAGTGGATCTCAATTTGTTGATCATCCTAGCTCATGATTTATAACACTGGTAAGTCCTCCAATGTTGGATTATTGAATCTATACTCGATTGATGATTAGACAACCCATGGTGATGTTATTTTCTTAAGTTCTATAGAGTTTTGATCTGAGAGGAAGAGTGAGAGTTGTGCCATTGTGTCAGAATCGAGGTTGACTTATTCTCAGGTAAATTCCTTAACTATTGTAGCATACACTGTTGTTTTAGGATTGTGGCTTTTACAAAGTATTTATGGGTTATATCAGTGATAGGAATGTCTGTGTTCGTTGAAGTTTTAAATCCTAAATTCATTTTCAGAAGCTACAGCCATGTTGGACTATGTATGGGTATTTCCATGGCCTCCCTGTTCCATAGCAGTCATTAGTGAACATTCAATTCCTATTTCATATGTCCAGACTGACCCTACTAGATGTCCTTGTTTGAATCTTCAACAGGGAGGGAAAACCAATTAAGTGAGGGTGTAGGAAATTCCTGGGGACAGGAACTTATGGATATTTCATACTTTAAATACAGTATTCTATTGGGGATAAATGCCTGTGTTTGATGAGAGGTTCAAATAAGAAATCAGCTTGGGAATTGTGTTTATGGGCAGATAACTTGTACGTGTCAGTCCTGTTTCAGGACTGACCACTTGAACCTGTTTTGTGTTAGATGATTTCCTCTGATATGGAGCTAAGGTATTGACCTGGAGTTAAGGAATTGATTGATTAATAGAGTTTTCTTATTATTCATCTATCTGGTATGAATGCAAATAATTTAGGACACATGATAGAGATTCACTCAACCTGAGAAATCCTGTCTCCTATAA
This sequence comes from Iris pallida, assembly GCA_029216955.1. Lineage (NCBI taxonomy): Eukaryota > Viridiplantae > Streptophyta > Magnoliopsida > Asparagales > Iridaceae > Iris > Iris pallida. The sequence continues at coordinate 3,357,721 of JANAVB010036420.1, read as the reverse complement.
CACAGAGACTGATAATTGTTTTACTATTGGACAGAACTGGGACAGTAAGCTTGTTAATTTAAATCATGGAAAGATTTGTATGGGACTGTTTGGTAGCAGAGTGATAATTGATTGATTTTGGTTAAAGGAAGATATGGGAACTCTGTTCAAGTGGTGGAGGATACCAGTCCACACTTGAACAGGAATGTTCAATGAACCTATCTGATGTACTCAGGACTGGCAGTAAGATTTACCATCCAGTTGACAGGCTTGCACCATGTCCTGACAGAGAACTGGAATGAGACTGGGTATTGAACTGACTCAGGATTGAATGCTACTTAAGGAACTTAACTGACAGCTAGCTAACAGTTAGGATTGAGTGGAGGATGGATAGGACCATTTGTTCAGTCCTTTCGAAATATTGATTTACCATTCTTCCTGAGATTGGCTTATCCTTTTTCCTTTTCAGCAAGTTAACATGATTTGGTTGCCTAATGGAAATACAGTAAGACAAGGGTGTTATCAGTCAAATTCAAGACTGACCCAATTGGGAACAAATCTGAAATCAAGAGACAGTCTTCTAGAGGAATCTGAGTTTAGACTAGAGTGTGTAATCAATAGGTTAGAAAACTGAACCCATATCAGTCCTAAGAACTGAGAGGGTCCTGATTTAGGATAGATGTTGTGGGTTAGAATTGAGCCTTTTAGACACAGAAATCAAGTATCATAAATAAAGATTCTCTGACAGGATAATAGTCCTTGTTTTAATTCACCCATGCTACTTCGTGACAAATTATTCAATGTTATGTAAATTACACTTAAGAGTGATCTGGAATAGTTTTTCTCCAACTGTAGGGAAAGGAGTTAGCTGTTAGGTTGGAAGAGTGTTAAGAACATTAGTTAATATGTCAATGGTTGAGGAGCCTAATCCCAGTTGAAGGTTAACCAGTCATATGATGAATTGAGCCAACCTGTTAGGAAGAACTGATACTTCTTAGATTATATCATGCTAGTTGATTTGGACGATTTCTAACTAAACGATGGGAAAGGGTTTATAATTGGCTATAATTGAATGAGTGGTAGAGTAAACTTTCATTTAAAATATAAAGTGTTATGTAGAATCTTGAAATCTATACATGTGTATATCATATTGAGGGACTTGATCTACAAGGGTATATTATGGACTAAATATAAAGCTGAGGGTTAGGGCCTAAGTCAAATCCTAGATGTTAGTAACATCATTGGTGGTATTTGTAAATATATATTTATCAATAATCTTATATATGTGTGCCTGTGTATAAATTAAATATACACTCATTAGTTTATGCCTAAGAGTGCAACTAGTACACTTTATATCTAATCTATGTTTAGACATGGTTAGTAGATGTGGGTGGTCAGTTGATACTAGTTTAGAACTTAACTAAATTATAAACCATTTGCCAGGAGGATTTCCAGCTTTACTACCTTTTCTCGATCACCGGAGACAGGCAAGTATACTCTTCGGATTTGTTCATTTCTCATGTCTTCATATTCATTCTGGTATCTCTTTGATGACACGATATATCACGATATTGTCTCGTTTCATGTTCCATGTATCATTTGCGTCTGGGAGGGAAAATACTATAGATATGTGATCAAACCCTGTTACTACTCATGTGAATAGCTTGGGTCCCGCACCGTGCACACGGGGCCAAAGCCGTACCATTTCATTATCATTGCATCTACCCAAGCCGATCACAATCTAGATGTATTTCAAATATTGCACATGTCAGGATTAAGTTTGTATTTCATGATTTTATGGTTGTATTTCATGTTCAGGTTGTACTTCATGTTCAGGTTGTATTTCATGCTCAGGACTCTTACCATGTTCCCTGCTTTACTTTCAGTATTTCTGTTCAGTTTCATGTCTTGTTCTCTTTTCCTGTACTTTACATTTATTTCTATTTTCTTGATTCATACCATGATGTACATGTTCATTTCTCTGGATATACTAGCTCCGCTCCTGACTGGATAAGTTGCAGGTGAGTTGGAGGCCTTGTGCGATACATTCTATGGCGAGGAGCCTATTGATACAGGAGAGCTAGCTGGTGCTGCTCATGACTTAGAGGCTGCAGAAGCCTAGAGATTTTCTTAGTTTTCCCTATTATTTCCATGTATTGAGACTAGTAGACTTCTATCATCCTGGAATGTAATAAATTCTGATATTGTACTTTACTCTGGGATACATTTATAGATGCTGTGTTTTCATATTGTCTTGGTATCTGGATAGTTCTCCCTAGATTGGTACAGCTTACTTTATCGTGTCTAACGACAAAGGCTGGGCGTGTCCGACTCGTATCCGGTTATTCGGGAGCGGGTCGTGACAATAATTGATCTCATTACTTTTACTATGTGCAGAGGGGGGATCATGATGAACAAAAGCGGGCACATGCCACGCTAATTCACGTCGTTCCTCATCAACGTTAGCGTGCATTTCTCCCCCTAATGATGGGAAGATTGCCTCATTAAAGTCACAATCCGCGTGTCTCGCGGTAAAGAGATTGCCTGTCAAGGGCTCTAAATAGCGAATGATGGACGAGGAGTTATAACCGACATATATTCCCCGTCGCTTTTGAGGTCCAAATTTTGAACGCCTTATCGGCTCAATTGGAACATTGACTAGGCACCCAAACACGCGTAAATGTGAGATGTTAGGCTCACATGCAGTAGCCAGCTGGTATGCAAAAAGTGGTTGGGTGGCCATGGGCCTCAGACGGACCAAATTTGCAGCGTGCAAAATTGTATAGCCCCATGCAGATAGTGGGAGTTTGGTGCGCATAACCAAGGTCCGCGCTATCACTTGCAGTCGCTTTATAAAAGCTTCCGCTAGGCCATTTTGGGTATGAACATACGCAACAGGGTGTTCAAGATTTATTCCCAAAGTCATGCAATAATCATCGAAAGTCTTCGATGTAAACTCCGCGGCATTATCAAGTCTAATAGACTTTATCGGATAATCCGGATGGTGAGCCCTTAACTTAATGATCTGGGCGAAGAGTTTAGGAAATGCTGCATTTCGGGTGGACAACAATACTACGTGTGACCATCTAGTCGATGCATCAACCAAAACCATGAAGTATTTAAATGGTCCGTATGTTGGTTGGATTGATCCACAAATATCTCTATGAATTCTCTCAAGAAATTGGGAAACCAATCTCGTAGGTTTCACATGGAGTGGCTTGAGATTCGTCTTCCCAATCGAGCAAGCTTGGCATAGGCTTTTCGAATTTATAACGAAATTCTTTCCTCCAAGAGGATGCCTATGTGATGCATTCATAGTGCGAAGCATCGTATTTTAACCCGGATGACCCAGCCGGTCATGCTATAGCATAAAAATCCTCTCATCAACTGGCGCTCGGTGAATGATGAGATTACTCTCGATGTGTTGTATCGTAGTGAGATACAAACCACTTGAAAGACATTTCAACTTCTCCAAGATACGCTTTTGGCCGTACTGAGTAGAGGTAATGAAAAGATACTCGAAGCCATGTTCTCGAGCAGTTTCAACATGAAATCTGTTTTCTCGAATATCCTTAAAACTCAGTAAGGTACGACTGGACCTTGGAGAATATAAGGCCTCTGATACTTCAAGGGGAGTACATTGGACAACGAAAAACGGGCTTTGCCAAAACCTTGAACAAGGGTTGAGGGTCCCGAAATGGTTGTCACTGAGGTTACTTTAGGCGTATAGGTGATAAAGTATAATTTATCTCTCAAGATAGTGTGAGTCGTTCCACTATCAACCAAACAATCTACTGCCCCGTGGTCCATGCCTATAAGTAAAGAAAATTAAAGTTTGTCACACGTTTGAAGAAAGTGCTCGAAATAGAACTTTAATTTATCGAGAAAACAGAAAATACAAACCACCAAAAGTTTCATGACTTAAATCAAATATAGAGAGATAATGGAGATTCATTCTTCCATTTCTGCTACAAAATCGGGGGTCTCAAGATTTAGATTTTCGTACTCGTTGACCAGATTTGCTTCGGCCCGGCGTCCCTTGTGATAGTTATCAACTTCTTGGGGGGTCGCCCTGCAAGTCTGTTGTATATGACCATAAGCACCACATTTGTAGCAGAGAGTAGGCGTTTGGCCTTCCACTCTCGCTTTGGGACGACTGGCCCATTGGTTCTTACCATGAGACTGCTTAGGAGTCAAAGGTCCTTGGTTCTTGTTAGAACCTCGCTTTGGGTGGCGAGACTTAAACTCGCCTCTGTTCCTTGGCTGGAACGACTGGCCCTTGTCTCGTTTCCACTGTGGATTTGGTCCACGGAGAGCGTTTGCATCAGGCATTGGAATTGCCTTTGTTCCAGCAGGACGAGAATTGTTGTTTCTCATTAAAATGAGACTGTTCTTCTCGTCTAGTAAAAGCTGGGTGATGAGCTCGGGAAACTTGGTGAACTTGGACTGACGGTATTGCTTTTGGAGCAAGTTGTTAGTGGAAGGAAATGTGGTGTATGTTTTCTCCAATAGATCACTGTCGGTTAATATCTCACCGCAGTATTGGAGAAGTGATCGAATCCTGCAGACTTCATTATTGTAATCAGTTACACTCTTGAAGTCTTGGAAACGCAGGTTCAACCAGTCATGGCGTACTTCAGGTAGCCATATGGTCTTCTGGTGGTCGAAGCGCTCTTTCAGAGAGTCCCATAGCGTCTTCGGCGAGGAGATTTCAATGAACTCTGACTTCATGGCATCAGATAAATGCCTGCGGAATAGAATCATCGCTTTGGCGTTCATTGAGCGAGTGACTTCCACTTCATGCTCTTCTTCGTTATAGATGACGTCCAAGAGGCCCTGCGCATCTAGATGGTTCTGGATGTCTTGCGTCCAGTCCAAGTAGTTCTTGCCAGAGGCTTCAAGGATGGGAAAATCAATCTTGATCGACATTTTTCTACAACAGGAGAAAAAAATCTTGATCAGTCAACATATAAAACGACAGGTTTATATGGATTTGGTTTGTATAAGCAACAACAAACAATCGTAAATAAAACCAACGGTTTTGAAAAAATAATTTTTGTTTTTTGTTTTAAATTTTTTTCTTATATCGATCGACGGGCCGATATAGAGAGTTCAATTAGTTTCTTGTAAAAATGTATAATTATAAATACAATTTGAGCAAAAAAAAATATTCGGTCAACCCCTTTCAGTAGCTCTAAGTGAATATGACCAGGCGGAAAAATGAGGGAGGAGGGTCACCGAGGACCTCTTAAGAACCAAGCCCCAAGTTCTTTCTGACATCATACCCAAATAGGTGAGCCTATTCGGAGAGACTTCGTAAAAAAAAATTTCAAATGTAAGAATAAATAAGATTTTTCAAGAAATTCACACTATTTGCGAACTGTGCAAAATAGGTGACAATTTAGTGCGTGCTCAAAATGAGCGTTGCCTTTGAAAAATTATTAGCCAAAAAAATTATTTTGGAAGGCCCAAATTTGGCGGTGCCAGAATTTGTTTATGTAGCTAAGACAATTTTTCAAGATTTTTCGTTATTACGTTAAAAAAACGTACAACATAAACAGGCAATAACACACAAAAGAATTGGTGCCTAAGCAAGCGCCACCAAAAAAATGTCAACTATTTTTCCAACTTCTAATGAAGCGACGCCAAAAAAATAGTGAGAAAAAAAATACAATTTTACTGCCCATCTGTTATAATAATTCACTGAGTAACATAAAAAAAATGCTACTGAGGTGCTCGGCAGGGCGCAGATGGCACTGAGGTGCTCGCCGGGGCTCTCCAAATCCATCATTATCAAAAAAATGTTAGCATCTAAATTTTTTTTTTCAACATGAAAATTTGCTATCAAAAATTTATTTCCTCAGAAATTAACTAACAAATATGTTTTTTTTTTAAACTAGTATGCTAAAGGCTAGATTATAGCAAAGTTATACATAAAAACAAATTTGCAACTGTTAACAGAATGTGAATAGCAAATCAAGTAATGAGAACCAGAAAGCTATCATTCTGAAAAAAAAATCCGAAATGAAAAGTCACATAACTAATATTAATGAAAAGCCTTTCCCATGAGCATCTAGAATAACATAATTCAATATAAGGAATCGATCATCATCATCATGAGCTTTTCCCAGAACTAATATTAAGTAATCCCAGAGCTAACAACATGCTTTGGAAAAATTTGTATTAGCATCATTTCGAACAAAATATTTACATGCTAATATAAATTTATTCCTGTACTCTCTGTTAGGAAAAAAATCTTACTGTCCGGAAAAATATTTTACTAACAAATATTTCTTAGAAAAATATTCTTGCTGAATCAGTTTAATAGCAAATATTTCTTAGAAAATATTCTTAAGAAGAAATTAAGGGTTACCGTCGTTGTACGAAAACCGTGGAATCGGACAGGACCCACGCGGATACGCGGGATCGGCGACGAGCGACGGGGTGCGCGCGGGACAACGGTCGGCGGACGGCGAGGCAAGCAGTACGTCGGGTCTCCGGCGTTGCACGAGCAAAGTGCTGATAACGTGTTGTGTGGACAATTAGCTCAACCTCTCAATGTATATCAATATATCTCAAAAATGTGTATCAATCTATCTACAAGCCATCCCAACCTCTCTTTATATAGTAAGAGAGAGGTTGGGAGTTACATAATGAAAGGTCACTTAGGAGTTACAAAGTGAAGAGTCATGAGTTACAAAATGAAGAGTCACCATGATTCACCATGATGAGTTACAACAGTAAATATTTTATTCAAAATTAGTCTCATTAGCATAAATTATAATTAATTACTATTTGTAATAACTATATTTTTGGAGGGTTCTAAGTAAAAGTAACTTACTTAAAATTAAAGGAAGAAGCGGAAGATTGCTCCTCCGGCTGGATCTCTGGTGAATGGAAGCAGACTTGGTGGGAGATGCCCATGTACCATGGAGGTCGCCAGACTAGGTGGCGGAGGTGATTTTGTGTGAGAGGCTGGACGAAGAAATAATATTTTTAAATTCATTTAGATTTATTATATATTATTTTTAAATTTATTTAAATTCACCAGGCTAGGCTGGACGAGGAACCTTTTAGGGTTCGAAATATTTATTATTATATATTATTTTTAAATTCATTTAGAAAATAATATGTTGGAAATCCCACATCCTTGATAATTTCAAGAATAAAATATTTTTATTAAAATAAATTAGTATTTTTCAAAACATAAACTTTAAACTAGTTTTGAAATACAAAATTAATCACAAAATACCTTCTGACGAAAATTATTTTTAACCACAAAATAAATGAATAAAAAAATAAAAAATCCGGGAAGAGGAGTTTCAGACATGGCAACTGACATGGCAGCTGACATGTCATGTTTTAATCCAAAAAGTTAATTACCCAATTTTTTTTATTGTTAATGTTAATTCTAATACTAATTTTAATTTAATGTTAATATCAATTTTAATGTTAATGTTAATTAATGTTAATGTTAATTAATGTTAACATTAATATTAATATTTATATTAATGTTAATTTGATATTAATATTAATTTATATGTTAATGCTAATTTTAATTTAATGTTAATATTAATTTTAATGTTAATGTTAAAGTTAATTTTAATATTAATGTTCATATTAATTTGATATTAATATTAATATTAATATTAATATTAATATTAATATTAATATTATTTAATGTTTAATGTTTAATTTTGTTACGTCAGCTATCATGTCATAAGCCATGTCATATGTCACATAATGAAAGATCATATTATCCAAATACCATTTTTGTATGAGGAATTGGGCTCCTCCAACCAATTTTTACAAACTTGGCCTCCTATAGCCAATTCCGTAAAACTTTGGCACACTATACAATATTTTTTGTTTAGTTTCCTCCTCTTTTTAGTTTTTTTTGGAGTTTGGCATATTCCTGTAAATTGTCTCTGTTCATCTATGTATTTGTTTGATTGTTTTGGATGTTGTAGCAACACCCTTCTGATTGTATCAATGGAAGAGGAAAAAGTTACCATCCAACTTAATAATCACTTGGGGATAATGTACAAAGGCATCTAACTTCCTCTTATCATCAAATCCTTTCTATTAAAAAAAAGGATAATTTAGCAAATACTTCCATTATAAATGTTTTAAAACTATTATATACCTCCAATATTTTTTTGAACTAGCAAATGTTTCCATTTTTAGTATGAAATAGTAAAAAAATTTAGATATACCCTAACTTTTTTAAATTTTTTCCTTCTGTTTTACATAGCAGTGAGGGTATTTGCTAGATAAAAAAAAATTGTGGAGGTATATACTAGTTTCAACATTTGGAATGAGGGTATTTGCTAGATTACCCTTAAAAAAGAAAAGGAAAAAGAAAGTCAAGACATGTTTCAACAGAGCTCAATGTGATAATTTAAACTCCTACATTAAAATTTTATCATATACCATTGAATTTTTTTATTATTATTATTACATTACCCAGTTCTTGATTTGATTCTTGACTATTTGCATGTTTATATTAATAATTGTTATTTCCGGGGCTTGATCAAAGATCGAAAAACTGATACAATCGAGATATGAGATGTCACACAAAAAACTTTGTAGTGATCAAACTCAAGATCTACGATGGTACAATAAAACAAATAGCCAAATTACAATCTGAAGGAGGGAAATAGAGAAGAGAAGATCTCTCGTTCTTCCTTGCAAACGTGTTGCAATTGGGACAGAACGAGTTACAATAATCTGGAGAAAGATTAGAAGAAGAACAGTTGCTGGGGTGTCAAAACACCATTGCTCAAAGCAAGATTCGCCCCCACACGATCTGCTTCCAGGAACCAGCAAGTTTGAAGAACTTGTGGAACGCTCGAAGTCACCTCTGTTTCGACTCCTCGGATGGACTTGCAATGGCGGCAGCAACTGTCTCTCTCTTTCTCCTTTTCTGACTTGTAATTTTCGTAGTAGTCACAAAGGAGGCCAGAAGAGAGTATTTATAGAGAGAGGGTAGAAACCCTAGCCGCCTCTTCAGTTATGGAAAGATTGAATCAAATCCCAAAAGATAACAACGAGATTTAATTCAAATCCCACGAAATTAATTCAAATCTCACAAAGATAGGATCTGAATTAATTCAAATACCACAAAGATAGGATCTGATTTAATCGCATTGATTCAGCCTTTCCATAACTGATTTGTAATCTGCACAGTCAGCGGATCCCTCCATGCGGCAGCAGCAGCAGCCTGGCCGCATGACCCTAATGGCCGCATGGACCGCATGAGCCGCATGGACCGCATGAGCCGTATGGACCGCATGGACCGCATGGGCCGCATGGACCACATGGACCGCATGAGCCGCATGTGCCGCATGAGCCGCATGAGCCGCATGGCCGCATGAGCCGCATGAGGCCGCATATGCGTCGCATGCCGCATAAGACCGTATGGCCGTATATAAGCCGCATAAAGACCGTATGACTGCTGACGTGCTAAGTGCAAAGTGCGCCAACAAAACGCCACATTATGCCTCATGAGCCCATGAGCCCGAGTCCGAGTCCGAGTCGCTAAGCCCCTTTGGGGCTTAGCTCCAAATGGAATTAATCCAAGAGAATGACAAAAGCATTAATGCTTAATCCTTGGAGCCTTATTCTTACCACCTTGTAAAATCACCCACATGGTTCCCTCCTTAGGGTCACCACCCCATGTGCATCTCTCAACAACACACCCAAGTATATATGTTGAGATAACTCATGGTGTATTTCCGATGTGGGGCTAAAATTTACAAGGCATGTTGAGAGCAAGCTCTCTCCATGTAAAGAAAGCACCAACAATCCCCCACATATCATAACATATATATATGTGTTCAGGGTTGAGCGTTCCCCACAGTAACTGTCCATTTTGCATTAGGATAGATGTGGCTGACGACTTGAATCTTCCCGTATGGGTTAAATAACAATGTGATACAAGAATGGACTACGCCTTGAATTCTGCACCACAATTGTAATTCTTTCCACTCACAAAGTGTAGTTACGTGTGCTTCTGGCTGTACATTAAAGGCCCTGTGCCAGCCTGGTTTAAGTGTATAATTTTGGGCATCTACAAGTTTACCCTCAAGAGACGGCCTGATATCTCTTTCCATACACTATAGGTGAGTTCTTTATTAAAGAGATATGGCATGAAGCCTTGCGCTTCCTTGCGGTGCTACGCCGCTATGACATGGCCTGAAGCTGAGGCATTACCCCTACATGGGAACCTCATCGTAGTGTCATACTACTGTAGCATGAGGTCACAAGCCTCTTTGTAGTGCCAAACTACCCAGCATGAAGCCTAAGGCTTCCTTGCGGTGTTACTCCGCAACGACATGGCTTACAATGCCGAGGCTTTACCCCTACCTGGGTACCTCATCGTGGTGTCGTGCCACTGTAACATGGGGCCATCCTCCCCTTTGTAGTGCTGTCTACAACTCTTTAATTACGTCATACAGCATTAGGCTACCTGCCTATTTGCGGTGCTACGCCGCTGTGACTTGGCTTGCAAAGCCGAGGCATTACCCCTACCTGGGAACCTCATGGTGGAGTCATCCCACTGTAGCAAGGAGTTTCACTCCTTGTAGTGCTGCTCTACCGTGCTTCCTGTAAAGCACACCAGGCATTCACTCTGCCTGAGAACTCATTAAGGCGTTTAAGCCAACCTTCCACAGGATCTGTTTTTTTCACAGAAAAATACATAGTAGACAACAGTGGTTTTGGGTCCGTATCCCTTCCATGTTCCAGAGAACAAGTACCCACTATTACCTGATAGTTTTCCAGTCAGTGATCCTCCTTTGAACCAAAAGTTAGATGCCTAGTAGATTTCTCTTTGAACTAATAGCATATAACTTTATGGTAGGATTACAAAAACACACTATCAGAATGCCTTCAAGCCCATTTTACAAGCTGTGTCATCGACCAGCTGGCGCTTGAGGCCTTTCGTGAATGGATCTGCCAGGTTCTCCTGACTCCGAACATCAATCACTACAATTATACCTCTTTTGATAAGATCGTGTACTGTCCTGTGCTTCAACCGCACAGTCCTCTTCTTCCCGTTGAAGAGGTTATTTGATGCCACCGCCGCAGTCGTCTGGTTGTCACAGTATATCGGTATCGCCGGTATCTGAGCCCCAACCACTGGAAGATCATACATGAGCTCTCGAAGTCATTCTGCTTCATCTGCTGCAGTTTCAAGTGCATAGAATTCAGATTCCATGGAGGAACGAGAGAGTATAGTCTGCTTCTTCGACTTCCACGATATAGCAGCTCCACCCAAGGAAAAGACATATCCACCTGTGGATCTCTCGCTTTCCACCTCTGAACACCAGCTAGCATCACTGAAGCCTTCTACTACTGTCGGATACCCGTTGTAGTGCAGTACATATGTCTGAGTTTTCTTGAGATATCTCATCACCCGCTTTATAGCTTTCCAGTGCTCAACCCCTGGATTGCTTGTGAACCGACTCAGCATTCCCACGGCGAAAGCTATGTCAGGCCTTGTGGCAGTGATAGCGTACATCAAACTTCCGATAATGCTAGAATACTCCAGCTGCCTGACGCTTTTCCTTGAATTTGGCTTCAGCTTCTGATCACACCTGTATGGCGTATCGATCCCTGGAAGATCCTTATACCCATAGCGTGTGAGAATCTTCTCAATGTATTGAGATTGTGACAGCGCTACTCCAGTGTCTGTCCGGATGATCTTTATGTCCAAGATGACATCTATATCCCCCAAGTCCTTCATACTGAACTTCGATGAGAGGAACTTCTTTGTCTCTGTGACACAGCCTATATCCGTACCTAGGATTAGCATGTCGTCCACGTACAGACAAACGATGACTCCTCTTCCATCAGCAAACTTTGTGTAAACATATTTGTCTGTCTCGCTGACTCTGTAGCCGTTTGACCTAATAACTTTGTCAAACTTCTCATGCCACATCTTGGGAGCTTGCTTCAAACAATACAATGATTTTACCAACTTGCAGACTTTGTCTTCAAGACCTTTGACGATAAATCCATCTGGCTGTTGCATGTAAATCTCTTCGATCAGCTCCCCATTCAGGAATGCGGTCTTTACATTCATCTGATGTATCACCAACTTATGTATAGCTGCTAGAGCGATTAACATCCTGATGGTGGTCATCCGAGCTACTGGAGCGTAAATGTCAAAGTAGTCTATCCCCTGTTTCTGAGAAAATCCCTTGGCTACCAGCCTGGCCTTAAACTTGTCAATAGTTCCACCTGCCTTCATCTTCTTCTTGAAGATCCATTTACATCCGATGGGCTTCTCTCCTTCAGGTAGATCTACCAACACCCATGTGTTATTGGAGGTGATAGAGTCAAACTCGTCATTCACTGCCTCCTTCCAGAAGATAGCATCTCTGGTCTTCATCGCCTCATCATAGGTAAGCGGATCTGCTTCCACATGATAGGTGACAAAGTCATCTCCAAAATCTTTCGGTCTCCTCGCTCGCTTAGTTGACGGCTCTGCGAGTTCTGGTACAAGAGTTGTTTCCTCAACAACAGCTTCTTCTTGGACTACTGGCCCATATGAGTTTTCAGTCTCATTAGAACCTACATCATTTTCCAGAATGTCCGAAAGAACAATGTTTTTGTCTTTTGCAAACTTGTCTTCAAAGTATTCAGCATCGCGAGATTCGATGATATGATTTGACTCAATATCAAGAAATCTCCTAGCATCACTTTTCTCGGCATACCCCAAGAAGATCGCCTTCGTAGTCTTTGTCCCTAGCTTCTGAATCTTCAGATCTGGGAGCTTCACATACGCCAGACACCCCCACACTCGAATGACATTCAAGTTTGGTCTGACTTTGAACCAGAGTTCATGAGGAGTTACGTTCGAAGTTGCATATGGCACTCTATTTAGAATAAAAGTGGCCGTCAATGCAGCTTCTCCCCCGTAGCATTTAGGAAGACCCGCGGTTAGCAGCATTGAGTTCATCATTTCTGTCAACGTTCTGTTCTTCCTCTCCGCTACTCCGTTGGATTGAGGAGAATATGGAGCAGTTGTCTCACATATAATTCTATGTTCTTTACAGAACGATGCGAATTTATGAGACCTGTACTCCCCACCTCGATCACTCCTTAACCTCTTGAGTTGTTGTCCAGTCTGCCGTTCAGCTTCGGTCCAGAACTCTCTGAACTTCTCGAAAGCTTCGTCTTTAGACTTGAGCAAGTAGACGAACGCGTATTTTGAGAAGTCGTCGATGAAGGTTATGAAATACTTCATCCCGGCCTTCGTGGAGAAATGTTTAAAGTCACAGATATCGGAGTGCACCAACTCCAGAAGATCTGTGCTTCGATTGACCCGATGAAAGGATTTCCTTGTGATCTTCGTCTGAGCACACACTTCACACTTCTCCACCTTACCCCCATATTTGGAGATAAGTCCTAGACTAGACATTTTGTTAATTCTTTTACAATGAACATGTCCTAGTCTATTATGCCACAACTCAAGAGAATAATCAGAAAAAGCAACTGCATTAATGTCTTCAAACTGGTTGACAAGCTAAATTTTAAACATTCCTTCGGTTTGATAAGCCTTCCCGAAGTATGTTCCTTTCTTGGACATCACCATCTGACCAGCATTGATGTCCATCCTCAAGCCTGCATTGCAGAGCAGGCTTCCAGAGATCAGGTTCTTGGCAATCGCCGGAACATGCTTCACACCTTGAAGCGTCAGAGTGTTCCCAGAAGTGAGTTTCAGTTCCACGGTCCCGATCCCTAGAACTTCAGCTTGGGCCTGGTTCGCCATGACAACCTTCTCAGATATCGGCTGGTACGTGACGAACCATTCCTTGCCAGAACAGACATGGCAAGTCGCACCAGTGTCTATCCACCAGTCAGAGTCAACCCCCATAGTTGTGACCTGTCCGATCATAGCAACAATGTTAGAAAACAATGAAACCTTATTAGGCTCACCTTTCTCTGATTGTTTAGACTTAGATCTGCATTCACTCTTGTAGTGGCCTTTCTTGCCACAATTGTAACAAGTCACGTGGGACTTAGTCTTCTGTTGTTTGAAAGAAGGACCCTTCACTTTTAGATTAGTGAAGTCCTTCTTCTTGGGATGAGAAGCCGCCTGCTTCCCCTTGGGATCTCTCGTCTGCACAAGATTGGCTTTAGCCAACTGTTTGGACAGAGTGTCCACCTTCTGTTGGGAACGCATCTCGTCCTCAACATGGATCTCTTGAAGTAGATCTCCCAAGCTAATGTCTAGCTTCTTTCTGTGCATCCTTGCATAGAAGGTACTCCATCCAGCAGAAAGTTTTGAGACGATCCCTCCGACGACAAACTTGTCGGGAAGGGGCATCTCTTCGTCTTCCAGTTTCTGACACAGCTTCAGAAATTTCTTCACCTGTGGCAGCATGGACTTTTCGTCCTCAAAGAGCAATTTGTGATATTTTTTCAACCACAAACATTTTGCTCCTGTTCTTGTCTTCTTTATACAGATTTTCCACAGACTCCCATATGTCTCTGGCAAGTTTCTTCTTCGAGTAGGATTCTGCCAAGGAGTCCTCCATAGCATTAAGGATAAGAAGCTTGCAGATGCTATTTTCCCTTCTCCACTTGGCCTGGAGTTTGGTAGCCGCGTTGATTGCGACAGCAGATCCAGTGTCTGGAACAGAGGGTTCTTCCTCTAACAGAACATGATCAACGTCTTTCAGTTGAAAAGTTAGGTAAACCTTTCTCTTCCAGACTTGATAGTGCTCTCCATCGAACTTTTCCAACTTGCAGAAGTCCGATTGGAGGAGCGAAGCATTAATGTTTTCCATCTACACGAATTTTGCTTTGAGATTGTTATTCCCGGGGCTTGATCAAAGATGGAAAAACTGATGCAATCGAGATCTGAGATGTCACACAAAAAACTTTGCAGTGATCAAACTCAAGATCTACGATGGTACAATAAAACAAATAGCCAAATTACAATTTGAAGGAGGAAAATAGAGAAGAGAAGATCTCTCGTTCTTCCTTGCAAACGTGTTGGAATTGGGACAGAACGAGTTACAATAATCTGAAGAAAGATTAGAAGAAGAACAGTTGCTGGGGTGTCAAAACACCGTTGCTCAAAGCAAGATTCGTCCCACACGATCTGCTTCCAGGAACCAGCAAGTTTGAAGAACTTGTGGAACGCTCGAAGTCACCTCTGTTTTGACTCCTCGGATGGACTTGCAATGGCGGCAGCAACTCTCTCTCTCTTTCTCCTTTTCTAACTTGTAATTTTCGTAGTAGTCACAAAGGAGGCCAGAAGAGAGTATTTATAGAGAGAGGGTGGAAACCCTAGCCGCCTCTTCAGTTATGGAAAGATTGAATCAAATCCCAAAAGATAGCAACGAGATTTAATTCAAATCCCACGAAATTAATTCAAATCCCACAAAGATAGGATCTGAATTAATTCAAATCCCACAAAGATAGGATCTGATTTAATCGCATTGATTCAGCCTTTCCATAACTGATTTGTAATCTGCACAGTCAGCGGATCCCTCCATGCGGCAGCAGCAGCAGCCTGGCCGCATGAGCCGCATGGAGCGCATGAGCCGCATGGACCGCATGTGCCGCATGTGCCGCGCTAAGTGCGCCAACAAAACGTCTCATGAGCCCATGAGCTCGAGCCCGAGTCCGAGTCGCTAAGCCCCAAAAGCATTAATGTTTAATCCTTGGAGCCTTATTCTTACCTCCTTGTAAAATTACCCACATGGTTCCCTCCTTAGGGTCACCACCCCATGTGCATCTCTCAACAAAACACCCAAGTATATATGTTGACATAACTCATGGTGCATTTTCGATGTGGGACTAAAATTTACAAGGCATGTTGAGAGCAAGCTCTCTCCATGTAAAGAAAGTACCAACAATAATTTGTGATTACTCGATTTAGTTTCAGTGACACGACAGAAATATATAGCTAGTTTTACAGCAATGATTAGAACCAATATATTGAATCTTGTTTGCATATTATACTGAGGTAAATTCATCCAGCCATACTCAAATCTTAAGTTTTATGCTATAGTATTTTTCTTTTATTATCAAGCTTGGATTAACTAGCTGGTTTATACAATTCACTGACATAAAAAACTCTTAAAGACCGGTCATTAGATTCATCATCATATTATAATTTCTTATTAAAAACTGTTAATTCTCGATAGCGATAACTTGGATCAGGAACATGGAATCATAGTAAAATTAGGAAACATTCCTACTTCCACACAGCTTGCAATCTATGCTGTAGAAAACGAATTGTAAAACTTGTACTGGTTCGATCAAGGCAAAGATATAGTTTGCTCTCATGTTTAATTTCTAATCTCCTTAATTTTCCATCTTAATTTTTTAGAGTCTATTTGCCTAAACCTACGGAAACCATCTAGGGAATAGGAAAAGAAAAAGAATTTACTTTGTGTAATGAACATTAATTAGGCTTAGTTCTGGTGCTCTTGCAAACGAAAAAGAAGATGAAGAAGAAGAAGAAGAATAAGGCGCAGCTAGCTTTGAAAAGCGATCTCCAACATTCTTTCGAGCTATCCAAATGAAGTCATAGCATATCAAACAATGAAGTAGAATCATCATTTGGTCCGAAGTCCATGAGCGTCCGAAAAGTTCGTCCGATTCGATGGACCAAAGTATGATAGAGCCCGATCATTAGGGTAGTCCGCCCCGATCCATTTTAGCATAGGACCGATTTTTGTGAAGCCCATGATTTATTTGTATTTTTTTAATTAATTGTTTGTTTTAGCCTTAAACCCAAGTCCAACTTTGCTAGCCCAAATAACTTAAACCCATTAGGTTCAAACCCAACCCGAACCCCCTTCCATATCCATTCTCCCACTCACCCGGTTCTTCCTCTTGAACCACTTTATGCGCCACTTCTTCTCCCCACCATCTCTACGTAACTCCATCAGAAACTTTTCCATTCACAGAAACTTCACCTTCTTCCTCCACCAAAATTTCCACAACTCATTACTCTCTCCACTATTTTCCGATTCGAGACCACCACCGAGATCAACTCGTCTTTCCCATCGATCCAACACCCCTCTTCCCCGCAACCTCCCGACGTCCGCCCGTCCGAGGCCGCCCAGACCCGCGTGCACCCCGACGCCGTCGCCAGCCCGCTGTCCGCCCGACAGCGCCTCCCCGAGGCCGATCCAGCGCAGCCCGCCGGTCGTTGACCCCGGCGCATCCCCGGCGCACCTCGCCGCCGCCCCCGCACCCTCCGTCCGGCGTCTGCCGTCTCCCGTGCGCGTGTCCCGTCGCCGCGTGTTCGTCGTTCCCAGTGTTGTTCTGAGTCTGAGGCCTCCCTTCGGTACTCCTTCGTGCAAGCCTTGGGTAAACCTTTTCCCTTTCCTTCTGTCATTCTTCACAGAATCCATATTTCACTTTCTGGCCTTAGAGACTGTTCTGTAGATTAATATTAGTTTCTGTAGATTGTTATTTAGTTTCTGTGTGTTATTAATAGTAACATTGGTAATAAATTCCTTTTAGAAAACTTTGTTTAGGTTGCTGGTTGCATAAACTTTAATTAATCTAAAATGTGGATTTATGAATTAGATTATTTAATTTTGTGGTTATAAACTTGGTTGTATGTATATCTAAAAATCTAGAAATCATTTAGTAGATTATTTACAAAAGTCTTTATTTTATTTAGGCATTAGTTAAGAAATAGTGGATTAGAATTATTATTCTTTAAGTAAAAGTTTTGGTTAGTAAAGTGTATAATAAAAATTAGTTTCCATTATATATATATATATATATATATATATATATATATATATATATATATATATATATATATATATATATATATATTCTCTTTAAAAATGATTTTAAATCAAAAGGTTTTGATAAAGAGATTAATAAAGGAAAAGCTATTAATTTCTATAAAACGAATTATGTGTTAAAATGATTACTTTGGTAAATGGTATTTAGTAATAAAATCCGAAATCTTTTATAGTAACTTAAAACCATTATTTTGGTAAGAAAATATATTTTGTTGCATTAATTACTATTTTAATGATCAAATGTGATTTTCTATGTTATTTACGAAAATAATTAAAAGATATATTTTTAAGAAAAAAAATTTTTGTTGAATAATTAACCTCGATAAATAATTTCTATTTTATTATTTAGATAAATCTATTTTTTCACAAAATTACTAATTTCTAGAAATACCTTTTAAGTTCATTTTCTTAATAATGATTATTTATGACAAACCTATGTTTTATTTAAAATGGTAATATATTAATTTTAGTTTAGTAACAAAACCTACTTTATGTACAAATGGTTTCCAATTAGGATCACCAACCTGTAGACTTGGCCTAATTTTGTACCTTAGATTTATGGCGTAATTCTGGTTACTAAAACTGGTATTACGATCTTGTAGGTTCTGATCAGTAAACCCTAGCGGTCACCTACTGGTTGTTGCCACGTCAAGAAATATTCTGAGCCAAGTTTTATACCTATTCCATGTCTGCGTTTTATTTTAATAATTAAATATATGTATCAATTGGTTACATATAGTATAGTTACACTGATTTACCGTGGATCCCTCTCGGACTCCACATAGGTTGTTGGATTGCTGGATGACTATATTGACATGTTAATTATTGATTATTGACTCATTGACTTGGGAATTGTTTGAGGGAGTAGTATAACATCTGTGACCAAAGTTAAATCTTGCTCGTTTCTCGTCTCGCGCTAACCCCTACCACACAGGGGGTTGAGCCGTACCGTATACTATTCGTTTGGCCAAAACGGTAGTATATATATTGTCTCTATCCCAGCCGGTCACAGGCCCTGTTATATACTCAAACACTAGCTTAGCATTGCATCATACTGGACATTGACATCATCTTGCTTGTTGGTCTTTTTTACTATTAAATACAAAATATATTGTTTCTTAAACTGTCTCGCATGTTACATTTATTATTAATTTAGAATTGCTAAATGTAGATGAAATATGTCCTTGCTCTCTCCTGACTGGAGATCCAACGTTTTTAGGTGATTGCGACGAAGATGAGCTGCTTTACTGTACTTTCTATGGGGCTGACTTAGGTCCCGCAGGCTCGGCTGAACCAGGAACCCCTGAACCTTAGAAGTTGGCTTAGTACTTTTTCCTTTTCTTTATTTTCAGAACGATTTGTAATAAAATGAATATTGTTGTTGTTTGTTTTATTTTCAGACTTTTTCCAGTTAAATAAAATATTTTATTTCCGTTAGATGTTTCTGCATATTGTGTTTCACTGCTTGATAAAGCTTACTGTCGCAGTCTCACAACGGCGCAGGTTGAACATGATCCGACTAGATCCATTATATTGGAATCGGATCGTGATAGATTTAGACTATGCATCCGTCCTCCCAAATCTGACCTGAGGTCCGTCCGATTAATAAGCTTATGTGTAATAGTGTCTATCGTTGAATGATATGTATAAGCTCAAGCAACCAATAAAATATACAGACTTGTTTAGATTTGCAGCAAAGAGAGAATCACGCTTATCCATCACTACAACAAGTCTGTGTATTCTTTCAACTGCTTATCTTAGCTATTACTTATGCTTTAAATTTTTTGAAAGCATAAGAGAAAAGATATTTGGTAACCACGCTTATCCATTTCTTTCGGAAACAACAGGTCAAAATTGGACCTGCTAGTCAAACTCTGGACACTTAAATTGATGCTATGTCACTATCATCGTGTCCTGATTTGTATCCGTGTCATTCAACGTTGCTCCAGTCCAAACAGAATTCCATTTCTACTTGAAGCAAATTTTTTTTTTTTTTTTTTTTGTATTTTAAAAGAGTAAAACATACAAATTATTAATTTTTATCGAACTAGTCGAATCTTGTAGGCAAGCTTTAGTTTTATAAATAATAATTAAGTCCGACCCGAAATTTTTTTGCCAAAAAAATTTGGCTCATGTCCGACCCGAACCTGTACTTTATGACTTGGACGACCCGATCCGGCCCGGCCCGATCGCCATCCCTAAGCTGGTGTACTTAAAGTGTTGCCAATTAAACAGCTTTACACAAGAAGTAGCAGAAGCCGAGTACAGATAAGTTGTACTTATAAAGCCATCCTTAATATTTCAATTTGGGTCAAGATGTACGTATAGACTACAGAATTAATTCTGCTTTAATGTAATCATTTATAGCTGAAACTATCAATTAATCAACAGAACTGGCAGACACTGCATGCATGAATGCACGAACTGACAGACCCCGGCGGCCACCCCGGCCCCTAATAATCAATCAATCAACCAATCAAGAAAGAAGAAAGGAGCTAGCACCGGACGTGAGAGAGGCAGGTCAACGATATTACTTCTCCCCCTTAGAGCTCAGCTCTCCAATTATCCTCTCCAGCTCGCTCGGCCGGCAGGGAAGCACGATCGCGCCTTCCTGTGCGAAGCCGAACTCCTCTTCCGCCATGTCCAGCAACCTCAGGAACACCGGGTGAGAGAGGCATCTCAACGACACGACGAACCTCTTCGGCTCCCCGTCGAAGACAGCCACCACCACAAAGTGTCCCTCCGGAATGAACTCCGGCCCCCTCGAGCGTGACGAACGCGACTGCAGGCTCCGCTGCAGGGCGCGAACCGCGTGCCGGATCATGCCGTTGCTCGACTTCGCCTTAGCCATTTCTATGCAATTGATTTTCTCTCCTTGCTTGTGCTAGCTAGCTAATTCCAAATGTACTTACTAGCTAGCTAGTTAGGTTAGATGAGATGAGATCCTCTATCGACTATCGATCATTCATTATATAGAGAATGAGTTGAGAGGTACTGGTCAGTTTAGTGAACACAAAGATATGTGTATGTTGGCATGTTTCCCCTTTTCTTTGCTTGCATGGAATGTGCATGAGTACAGCGCAACAAGGACCTACTTGTGTACCATTTTCTGCTTAGAGTACCCAAGTTTGTGCCTGCTAAATTTGCATGAGTCATGTGTGGATTGTGTTGAGGGGGAGAGAGAAATCTGACGATTAAGGTGACATGTTCAAGCAAGCCATCACACCTTGTCAAATATGAGTGCGAGATTCCTGACATAGGATTCTCTCTCATTGAATAGGTTGCCGATGGTTATTATTAGTACTGAATAGTGATCGAGTCGATGGATGGATCACACGGGCAGATAGGTTACTTAACATGCGTGAATATTAAGGTCATTTAGTAATAAGATCTCACATAATAGTCGATATTAAGATTTGTGTTTTCAAAATGTTTGACGTTAGTATTTAGCTCTTAAAATTAATGCTCACGTAGGTAGGTGAACAGTGTTTTAAGATCCAAACACTAACGTCGGATATTTTGGAGACCCTACACTAATTTCAACTATTATATGAGCCCATATTACTAAATATCCCTACATATTAAGCTCTAAAGTCAGGTTACATAATTAAGCTAGCCAGTGCCAACTTTTGCATGAGTGTATGTGAATTGTGTTGAGGGAGAGGCTCTTGTTCCTTGACCTGTCAATATATAGTCGAAAATTCGAATCCGATTCAATTACGTATTTGAACTTTCGAATATTATTCGAAATTTCAGATATCGGATTCAGATATCCGAATATTTTTCGGATATTATCATTTTTCAGATACAAATTTGGATATTAAGGTATTCAAATTCGTTGATATCCGATCCGACTTTAAATTACAATTTTCGAATATCGGATTCGAATATCCAAAATTTTATATATATTATAGTATAATGTATATGTAATATATATTAATTACTAGAAAAGATTAAAGAATTTTATTCTCAACTGACTTTTACATAAATCAATTCACTTATTACTTTTTTTTTTACCTCTACATTATAATATAATTTATATATAATAGTAATATATATTAGTTACAATTTATAACAAAAAATGAAATTGGGCTTTTATATATTTTTTGAAGCAATGGGTACTTGTGGCGAACTCGCCTCCACTGAGGCTCGAACTCCCGACCACTTGGGCCGCATGCATCTCTCTTAACCACTAGGCTAGAGATCATTTGCTGGGCTTTTATATATATATATATATATATATATATATATATATATATATATATATATATATATATATATACTGAGCATTCTTGAAATTTTCGACATAAGATGAAATGACTCAAATAAAGCAATATGTAGAAAAAATCAATTGAGCATTCTTTAAATTTTTAACATAAGATGAAAGGGCTCAGATAGAGCAACTGAATTTGGTTTTCAGATATTCGGATAATAACTAAAATTTTTAATATTTTAGATTTTGGATTTCAAATATTTCGAATAGTAACATTCGAATTTAATTAGCAAATTGGATCGAATATTATCAGATATCCGTTAAATTAGACGGATACAAATTCGAAGTGTCAAAAGAGATATTCGTTCGGATTCGGATATTACAAAAAAAAAAATATCCAAATACAAATACAGATATTACCCTATCCGTACCGATAAGCATCCATTGACACCCCTACTTGTTCCTATTTCATCTTAGGGATCAATTATGAAAAATTATACTTAAAATTGAACCTTTAAGTTAGCAGTCAAGTCCCACGATGGTAAGTCATGGATAATGTAAGTTAATTTATGGAAACAGCCTCTCCATATATACATGGGGAAAATGATATCTATATCTTGACCCTTCCTAGACCATGTATTTATTGAAGAGGATATGATGTTCATCTTTCTTTCGGGAAGGAATTAGAAAGAACAAAATTTGTATTGGTTCAAGTGATATCTCATCTTGGAAATGTTGAATTGCCCCCAAGGTAAGAGGTTCAAACTTGTCCAGAATTTCTAAATAACACTGTATGTAAAAATTGACATCAATATATTGCAAAGGAGATGCTGCTTTATTGATATTTGCATCAACATTCACAACAGTATTTTTAACCTTGGCTGATGACTTACCGAGGTTAATAACAAGAGACGAAGAAGTAAGAGGCTTGCTACAACGAAGGTCGATAACAAGAGGCTCAGAAGAGGTGAGCTCCCTTTGTTCCATTTTTCAGTAGGGGGAGGCTTAGTAAAAGGAGAGAGATTAATGGTCAGCATCTGGAAGGACGAGGTACGAGAAGTGCGTCCCTTAATTGGAATTACCAGGACCTCATCTGGATTGTTCTTTCGATCTTCTTCCACTACTAAAATATGATCTATTAGCGACGTAATTTAGCGACGGCATAAAATTACGTCGCTATATATGGAATTCAGCGACTCCTTTATATAAACATCGCAAAACGTCGCTGAATAGCGACGTTCAGCGACAGGTATAAAATTACGTCGCTGAATAGCGACGTTACGTCGCTGGATTATTAAAATATGTCGCCAGTTTACGACGTTTAGCGACGTCCTCATGTGACGTCGCTAATATTTTTACTTATGGCACAGCGTTTCGTTTTTTCCCACTCACTCAAAATTTCCAATTTTTTCTACTACTCCTTCCCCCCTCCGGCGATTCCTTCGGCGACCCCTTCCCCCCCCCCCGGCGACTCCCTCCCTCTCCGGCGACCCGTACCCCCCGTCGAGCTCCTCCTCCTCGAGCTCAGGTAAACCCTAACCTAACTCCTCCTCCTCCTCCTCTCCTACGGACACACACTGTCACGCCCCAGTACCGAAATACGGAGACGGACTAGGCCAGCTACACCATATGAGGTACGTAACGTCATACGGCGATCGTGGCTGTCGAGAGACTCGGAGGTACATGCTACAATCAAGTCTCCTATGGTCCCACAGAGTTCTATGTCTCAATCAATCAAATCACATCAGCAAATAGATAAACATTAAAGATAAAGCAGTAAGGCGTCCCCGACGCTTCATCAAAATGATCATGAGAGACTAGCTTCATAATTTAGCTATCTCGGAGAGTCAGGAGTACAAAATTATACACAGCTGCAGTCTGTTTAATTACAATTATGTACTGACACAAAATATCAAGTAATCCGGCTAACAGATGTCGGTGGCTAAACGCCGCAAAAGTATAAGCAGGAGTGGTGGAGAAGGAACCCACTCGAGTCCCCGAACTGCCATGCTCCTAGTATGCACCATGGATGTCAGGGAGGAAGATCGTGTCCTCTGGCTCTGCTACGAGATCTGGCCAAACAAAACCAGCGGGGTCAGCCCCGAATAGCAAGTACCGCCAAAGGGGCACAAGAGTTAAGACTAAAAACCCAGTTAATAGAATGATTGATAATAGTAATACTTATGCTACCATTATAGGGTAATGCCACATCCTCGAACCCATATGGCACCCTTACAACCAAACAAGGACAAAAGGTGCCGCATGGAGTCGGGACGCGTCGTACTCTATAACTTTCGTATAAGTTAAAGGGTATAAGCAATAAAATCTCCTGATCGTGACTTCGGTCGATAGCCTATCGCAGCACAATAACCAACCCAACAATCAAACAAGAACATGGGTTGGATCATGTACCATGATAGACCATGTTCCTCAGTCATTCACAGAAGTAGCACTTCACAACCAGAATAAGCCTTCCGTTCATAACTTCGGTCCACAGCCTATCATAGTACGATAACCAATCCAACAATCAAACAAGAACATGGGTTGGATCACGTACCATGACAGTCCGCTTCCCTCAGTTACTCACGGAAGGTAATAGGGTACAAGCAAGTCGTTTTCACGGCCAATCAAGTCTACGAGTTTCTAGTGGGACGAGGTTATCCTCGCATCATGTTATTAGAAAATCCTCAGATCGTATCTTTCCAGCAAGGCTAGCCAACCCAGGGGTTCGCGTAGACAGGTATGATTGAGCACAGGTCCCTCGAAAGGCCACCTTGCTAAAACATATAATACATAGCAGGAATTAATCGGATACAGTCATCCACTCGTTGCAGATGACACAGTATCCGTAGAGACCAGCCGGCGCGTCAAGACAGTATCTCAAGGCGGCTGGTGTAACACGATCTCGGGATTTTGCCCTCCCCATGCATCTAGTATATTTAGTTGCCTAATTTAACCCTAGGTGAAATCTTGGACCTTCATGCTGTGGCCTGCATGATTATCCTCCTAAAGTCGTACTTTAGTACGAGTACCCCAAAGAGGATTCATGTCAATCGGTATGTCAACATGTTCTACCCTCCTTAGTATAATGCATCATTGCAAATACGCCACGTGGAGTTACGAGTCTTTTATCGAGCATGAACAAGAACTGGGACATTCAGGTACATGTATCAGGTAGGAGCACTTTGTTCTCCGGGGTCACATTAGTGCTCATATCATGCTCGGGACAAAAGGCGTAAGGATATAAAATGGGCATATAATATATATATATATATATATAATAACAATAATAACAAGATAACAATATAGGGCACAAAAGCCCATGCGGCTCAAAGGGAGTGAGTCCATGCGGCTGGGTCACTACAGGTTCATGCGGCTGGGACTATACGCTCATGCGGCTCGGGGGGGTGAGTCCATGCGGCCGGGTCAATACTGGTTCATGCGGCTGGGACTACACGCTCATGCGGCTCAGGGGGGGTGAGTCCATGCGACCGGGTCAATACTGGTTCATGCGGCTGGGACTACACGCTCATGCGGCTCAGGGAGCCCCAAGGCGCATGCGGCTGGAAGGGCGGGTTCATGCGGACGAAGGCTAGCCGCATGAAGTCCATGCGACCGGGGCTCATGCGGCTGAGTCTGAACAAGGCTATGCGGCTCAATTACTTGCCGCATGAAGATTCATGCGGTCAAGTACTCAAGCAAGTCTTATGCGGCTCAGGAAGGACTTTCCATGCGGCTGAGCTCGAACGAGTCTCATGCGGCTTGAAAGGCCATGCGGCTCAGAGGCTTGCCGCATGAGGATTCATGCGGTCAAGTACTGCTCTTCTTCTCCACTTGTCCGAGAAGAGGAGCCCAGCAACCATGGCTTCTAAACTACTCAAAACCTTCATCCGGAGCCCAAATCGGAACTTCCTTAGGTCAAAATAGGGTAGAATAAAATTCTCTACAACATGGAACCATCAAAACTTAAAAATAATGAAGTTTGCTAGATCAAAACCAAGAAAATTCGAAAATGGTTAAAACCTAGATCTACAAAGATTAAAGCTTCAAAATGGAAAACTTCAAGTTCTAAACTAGTATAGAATAAGGAGAAGAACATATTTTGACAAATAATTTTGTAAGAAAATATCAACAACATTTATGGATCCATCTCTTGAGCAAGTTGGTACTTGCCTTGGTTGGTGGAGGAAAGTATATGAGAGGAAATAAATGAGAGAAGAGAGAATGAGTTGAGTTATTATATAGAATCTTGAACCCATGGGTTCATGATGAACCAAGGTGAACCAAGAATAGGTTACCCTAATGAGCCAAAACTGTAGGCCCAAATGCAGAAAATAAATTAGGAAATAATATTTTGTCGAATATTTTTAGGAAATGCATGAAGAAATACAGTATAATAAATATAGTAAAAATACAAGGAAAATATAATTTACCGGTTTACGTATTAAAATACGTATTCCAGGATCGGGGAGTGACATCTCTACCCTTCTTAGAAAAATTCCGTCCTCGAAATTCCAGCCAAGACAGGATAGTGAAAT
Source organism: Iris pallida (assembly GCA_029216955.1). Taxonomy (NCBI): domain Eukaryota; kingdom Viridiplantae; phylum Streptophyta; class Magnoliopsida; order Asparagales; family Iridaceae; genus Iris; species Iris pallida. Next base: position 3,331,196 of record JANAVB010036420.1, on the reverse strand, counting down.
CAGGGCAAGCAAGGCTCAATCACATACAAGTTAACTATTATAGCAGTTATTATCATACATCACAAAGTGCAAAACAAGCAGGTGCAGTTAAGCATGGAATCGTGTCAATAAGGTGCAAAAATATACCTTATTAGTCAAACAAATGCGGATACCTAGATCTGATCTCGTCCTCGCGCTCCCAGGTTGACTCTCCCGGAGAGTGATGATTCCAAGAAACACGGACAAGGCTTATCGTCCGATTCTTGAGTACCTTCTCTCGTCGGTCTAAAATAGATACGGGTTGTTCCTCGTAAGTTAGGTCGGTACCAACGACTAACTCAGAATGATCGAGGACATGACTCGGATCCGGGACATACCCACGTAACTGGGACACATGAAACACATCATGTATGCCAGTTAACGAAGGCGGAAGGGCAAGTCGATAAGCCACATCGCCTACCCGAGCGAGAATCTTAAAAGGACCAACGTATCTTGGACTAAGCTTTCCTCGGGTTCCAAATCTAATGATACCCCGAGTTGGCGAAATCCGCAGAAACACTTGGTCGCCAACTCTGAACTCTAGAGGCCTACGATGCTGATCTGCCCAATGACGATGTCGGTCCTGTGCAACTCGAAGGCGCTCTCTGACCAACTTAACTATCTCCACAATCTGCATGATCATCTCTGGTCCCAACAACTTTCGTTCTCCGATATCGTCCCATGCCAAAGGAGACCTGCACTTCCTTCCGTACAATGCTTCGAACGGGGCCATCTGAATGCTAGCCTGATAGCTGTTGTTATAGAAGAACTCCACTAGATGAAGGTGATCCTCCCAAGATCCGCCAAAATCCAAGGTACACGCCCGTAGCATATCTTCTAACGTCTGAATGGTTCTTTCTGATTGCCCGTCAGTTTATGGATGATAAGCAGTACTGAATCTCAACTTGGTTCCCAAACTTTGGTGTAAGCTCCGCCAAAAATGGGAAGTAAACCGCGTATCCCGATCTGATACTATACTAACTGGAACACCGTGCTGCCTTACTATCTGCTTCATGTATATTTCTGCTAGCTGCTCAGTAGTATGTCCAACTCGGAAGGGAAGGAAATGAGCGACCTTCGTGAGTCGATCTACTATTACCCAGACTGCATTCTTGCCAGCCGGGGATCTAGGTAGACCGGTCACAAAGTCTATCGTGATGTGCTCCCATTTCCATTATGGGATAGGAAACGGCTGGAGCAATCCTGCTGGTCTCTGCTGCTCGGCTTTCACCTGCTGGCATACCAGACACTTGGATACAAATCTCGTTATCTCTCTTTTCATGCCATTCTACCAAAAGAACTGCCTGATATCTCGATACATCTTCGTTCCTCCTGGATGAATGGAGTAAATAGAACTATGAGCTTCGGACATAACTTCTTGCCGAAGGTCTCCACTCGGCACACAGAGTCTGTTTCCAAACCTGAGCGTACCATCTTCATGAATCACTAACTCCTTCCTACGGCCTGATTCACACTCCGACCGTAACTTCTGAATCTGTGGATCTCCTGCTTGTGCTGCCCTTATCCTCTCTACTAAGGTTGACTGAATCTGTATACTGGTCATTCTTCCTATATCCCTTGGCAAAACTACTTCGATTCCCATACTCTGAAGGTCTTCTAAAATATGCTTCTGCGAGGTCAAGATAAAGGCACTGTTTCTCCTACTCAGTGCATCTGCAACGATATTCGCCTTGCCTGGATGATACTGAAGATCTAAATCAAAATCCTTCAGCAGTTCTAACCATCTTCTTTGCCTCATGTTCAAATCTCGCTGCGTGAACACGTATTTCAAACTCTTATGATCAGTATAGATCTCTACCCGATCCCCGTACAAATAATGCCTCCACAACTTGAGTAAAAATACCACAGCTGCTAACTCCAAATCGTGAGTCGGGTAATTCTTCTCATGGTCTCGAAGCTGTCGAGACGTATATGCTATCACCTTTTCGTGCTGCATCAATACACATCCAAGGCCCTTCCCAGATGCGTCACAATATACTGTAAAGCCTTCCGCTCCTACTGGAAGCGTCAAGATCGGGGCTGAGATCAATCTCTTCTTCAATTCTTCAAATGATGCCTGACAGCTAGCTGACCAAACAAACTCTACATCCTTGTGCGTCAAACGCGTTAAGGGCGCAGAGATCTTGGCAAAGTCCGCCACGAACCTTCTGTAGTAACCAGCTAATCCCAAGAAACTTCGTACTTCTACAACCGTTCTCGGGACTGGCCAATGCTCTACGGCCTCAATCTTCTTCGGATCCACTGACACTCCGGCCCCAGAAATTATATGCCTCAGGAACGAAATGTGATCTAACCAGAATTCACACTTGTCGAGCTTCGCATAAAGTTGATGCTCCCTTAATGTCTGCAAGACAGTTCTAAGATGTTTCTCATGCTCCTCTTCACTGCTGGAATAGACAAGAATGTCATCTATGAACACCACCACAAATTTATCCAAATACGACAGAAAGATGCGGTTCATTAAATCCATGAATACTGCGGGGGCGTTGGTTAGTCCAAAAGGCATTACTAAAAACTCATAATGCCCATATCTAGATCTGAATGCTGTCTTCGGTATGTCTTGCTCCCGGACTCTTACTTGATAGTATTCCGACCGAAGATCGATCTTGGAAAAGATACTGGCCTTGCTCAACTGGTCAAACAGGTCATCAATCCTTGGTAGCGGGTACTTATTCTTCACTGTTACTGCATTCAGCTTGTGATAGTCGATGCACATCCTCGTCGACCCATCCTTCTTGGGAACTAGAATCACTGGCGCAGCCCAGGGCGATTGGCTGTCTCGGATGAATCCCTTAGACTTCAACTCTTCTTCATGTTGATACAACTTATCCTGTTCTGACGGCGACATTCTCTAAACTCTGTCTGCAATAGGCCTCGTTCCAGGGTTCAACGCAATGCTGAATTCTATCTCTCTGACTGGGGGTATCCCTGGGAGCTCATTAGGGAAGACGTCAAGAAAATCTTCGACCACTCTCGGAATCTGTCCTGGCTCTGACACTGCTGCTGAGATGACGCCTCCGGCCTGATTCTTCAAGGTTCGAGTAAAGATGAACTGCTCCATCCCAGGAATGCTGAATATGACCCTACCTCCTCTACAATCAATTATCGTATGACTGTCTCTCAACCAGTCCATGCCAAGAACAACATCAAAATTCCCTATAGGAAATTTAATCAATGATGCGGGCAATAAATGCCCACACACCACTACCGGACATGAAAAGTGCACTCTGGTCACTTCTACGAGCCCATTGCCGGTGAGTATATCCATCCTCTCCGGCAATACCTCAAACACTAGTCCAATCCATGTAGCATATTGTGCAGAGATGAATGAATGAGTAGCGCCTAAATCAAATAATGCTATAGCGGAAAATGAGGTGACGAGAATTTTACCTGCCACCACGTCACTAGACGCTAGAGCCTCTCCCAAGGTCAATGTGAGTGCCTGGCCCCGCGGAGCCCCTTGTTGCGGCCTTCCTCGACCATGCTGTTGCTGCCTCTGAGGGCCTCCGGCTTCCTGTGCCTGGCGGAACATCTGAGCCTGCGTTGGTAGACGCTGGGCTAGGGGCCTTACTGCTAATACTGGTCCTCCACTCGGGGTTGCCACCGGAGCTGGCAATGCTGGAAACTGCTGAGCTGGCCCTCCTGGCCTCTGCATTATAGGACAAGTAGAAATACGATGGTCTGAACTACCACACCTCAAGCATAAGCCATTCGCTGACCGGCACACCTCCCTCGTGTGCCCTGCCTTCCCACAGAATGTACAGCCCTGGGGTGCTCCCTGACGCTGTTGCTGGTTCCTCGGCTGCTGATGCCGAACTGGCGCTGTATTAGTTGACACGGCCGTCCTCCGCGGCGCTCCTGCATCATGAATACGTACACCGGGTGCTGGTGCCGATGTTCGCTGTATTGCTCCTCCTCCAACCTGGGAATGAGATCTCTTCTGACCCCCTGCCCTCGATGCCAACCTCTGCTGGGTAAGCTCGTGCCTCCGAGCTGCCGTCAAGACAGCGTCAAATGTCTGGTAGTCGTGTCCTTCCACAAGCTGCAATAATTCTAAATGAAGTCCCTGCTGGAACCTCATAGCTTTCTCTGGCTCCATTGCCACCATTGATGGTGCGAAACGGCACAATCTGCAGAACTCTGCTGCATACCCATCTACGGTCTTGCCTGCTTGCTTGAGATTGATGAACTTCTGCTGGAGCTCATATCGAGCTACTACGCCAAAATACTTGGCCTTGAATCTGTCACTGAAGGTGGTCCAACGAACAGGGCGTCTTGTACCAACTTCTTTTGATGCCCACCAGTCACGGGCAAGATCCTGAAGTACCAGTTTGACCTGATCAACCTTCTCATCATCTGGAACCTTGGCTGCCACAAGAATGGCTTCGATGTCTTGAATCCATGCATCCGCAGTGATGGCATCCTCCGTGCCATCAAAATACCTCGGGTTCAAGCGACGGAACCTTCCTGATGCTCCCGAGTCAACCCCGGTACTCCTCTCAAGAGCTAACTGAATCCCTTGGTTCAGCAACACGTTCTGCTCCTGCTGCCGAGTCTGTTGCTGTTGGTTAGTGACAAGAAACCCCCGGATGATCTCCAGGAGTGCTACGGCGTCTGGTACTGCCGTCGCTGTTGGTGCTGCAGGTGTTTCAATAACCTGCGGCTGCACTGCCTCTGGTTCCCTTTCTGCTCGTGCCTGTACTGGAGAAGTTTCTCTCCCCTGTTGCTGCCCAGTCGAGCCATGCTCTTGCTGCTCTTCCTCATGGGCCTCACCCACTACTGAGAATGAAGCACCCTTATAGAGAAGAATATAAGATTATCAAGTCCGAACGAGGAAGATTTCGAGGATGCAAGTAAGGTTAGAGATCAAGGCAAGGACAGAGAATTCGAAACAGAATTTCAAGGGGAACAAGTTTTGATTGAGACTCCTAATAATTTGCAATACCCCACAAGTCTAAAAAATCTGACCTGCATGGGCCACCACTAAAACCTTGTCACGCCCCAGTACCGAAATACGGAGACGGACTAGGCCAGCTACACCATATAAGGTACGTAACGTCATACGGCGATCGTGGCCGTCGAGAGACTCGGAGGTACATGCTACAATCAAGTCTCCTATGGTCCCACAGAGTTCTGTGTCTCAATCAATCAAATCACATCAGCAAATAGATGAACATTAAAGATAAAGCAGTAAAGCGTCCCCGATGCTTCATCAAAATGATCATGAGAGACTAGCTTCATAATTTAGCTATCTCGGAGAGTCAGGAGTACAAAATTATACACAGCTGCAGTCTGTTTAATTACAATTATGTACTGACACAAAATATCAAGTAATCCGGCTAACAGATGCCGGTGGCTAAACGCCGCAAAAGTATAAGCAGGAGTGGTGGAGAAGGAACCCACTCGAGTCCCCGAACTGCCATGCTCCTAGTATGCACCATGGATGTCAGGGAGGAAGATTGTGTCCTCTGGCTCTGCTACGGGATCTGGCCAAACAAAACCAGCGGGGTCAGCCCCGAATAGCAAGTACCGCCGGAGGGGCACAAGAGTTAAGACTAAAAACCCAGTTAATAGAATGATTGATAATAGTAATACTTATGCTACCATTATAGGGTAACGCCACATCCTCGAACCCATATGGCACCCTTACAACCAAACAAGGACAAAAGGTGCCGTATGGAGTCGGGACGCGTCGTACTCTATAACTTTCGCATAAGTTAAAGGGTATAAGCAATAAAATCTCCTGATCGTGACTTCGGTCGATAGCCTATCGCAGCACAATAACCAACCCAACAATCAAACAAGAACATAGGTTGGATCATGTACCATGATAGACCATGTTCCTCAGTCATTCACAGAAGTAGCACTTCACAACCAGAATAAGCCTTCCGTTCATAACTTCGGTCCACAGCCTATCATAGTACGATAACCAACCCAACAATCAAACAAGAACATGGGTTGGATCACGTACCATGACAGTCCGCTTCCCTCAGTTACTCACGGAAGGTAATAGGGTACAAGCAAGTCATTTTCACGGCCAATCAAGTCTACGAGTTTCTAGTGGGACGAGGTTATCCTCGCATCATGTTATTAGAAAATCCTCAGATCGTATCTTTCCAGCAAGGTTAGCCAACCCAGGGGTTCGCGTAGACAGGTATGATTGAGCACAGGTCCCTCGCAAGGCCACCTTGCTAAAACATATAATACATAGCAGGAATTAATCGGATACAGTCATCCACTCGTTGTAGATGACACAGTATCCGTGGAGACCAGCCGGCGCGTCAAGACAGTATCTCAAGGCGGCTGGTGTAACACGATCTCGGGATTTTGCCCTCCCCATGCATCTAGTATATTTAGTTGCCTAATTTAACCCTAGGTGAAATCTTGGACCTTCATGCTGTGGCCTGCATGATTATCCTCCTAAAGTCGTACTTTAGTACGAGTACCCTAAAGAGGATTCATGTCAATCGGTATGTCAACATGTTCTACCCTCCTTAGTGTAATGCATCATTACAAATACGCCACGTGGAGTTACGAGTCTTTTGTCGAGCATGAACAAGAACTGGGACATTCAGGTACATGTATCAGGTAGGAGCACTTTGTTCTCCGGGGTCACATTAGTGCTCATATCATGCTCGGGACAAAAGGCGTAAGGATATAAAATGGGCATATAATATATATATATATATATATATATATATATATATATATATATATATATATATAATAATAACAATAATAACAAGGTAACAATATAGGGCACAAAAGCCCATGCGGCTCAAAGGGAGTGAGTTCATGCGGCTGGGTCACTACAGGTTCATACGGCTGGGACTACACGCTCATGCGGCTCGGGGGGGTGAGTCCATGCGGCCGGGTCAATACTGGTTCATGCGGCTGGGACTATACGCTCATGCGGCTCAGGGGGGGTGAGTCCATGCGGCCGGGTCAATACTGGTTCATGCGGCTGGGACTACACGCTCATGCGGCTCAGGGAGCCCCAAGGCGCATGCGGCTGGAAGGGCGGGTTCATGCGGACGAAGGCTAGCCGCATGAAGTCCATGCGACCGGGGCTCATGCGGCTGAGTCTGAACAAGGCTATACGGCTCAATTACTTGTCGCATGAAGATTCATGCGGTCAAGTACTCAAGCAAGTCTTATGCGGCTCAGGAAGGACTTTCCATGCGGCTGAGCTCGAACGAGTCTCATGCGGCTGGAAAGGCCATGCGGCTCAGAGGCTTGCCGCATGAGGATTCATGCGGTCAAGTACTGCTCTTCTTCTCCACTTGTCCGAGAAGAGGAGCCCAGCAACCATGGCTTCCAAACTACTCAAAACCTTCATCCGGAGCCCAAATTGGAACTTCCTTAGGTCAAAATAGGGTAGAATAAAATTCTCTACAATATGGAACCATCAAAACTTAAAAATAGTGAAGTTTGCTAGATCAAAACCAAGAAAATCCAAAAATGGTTAAAACCTAGATCTACAAAGATTAAAGCTTCAAAATAAAAAACTTCAAGTTCTAAACTATTATAGAATAAGGAAAAGAACATATTTTGACAAATAATTTTGTAAGAAAATATCAACAACATTTATGGATCCATCTCTTGAGCAAGTTGGTACTTGCCTTGGTTGGTGGAGGAAAGTATATGAGAGGAAATAAATAAGAGGAAAGAGAATGAGTTGAGTTATTATATAGAATCTTGAACCCATGGGTTCATGATGAACCAAGGTGAACCAAGAATAGGTTACCCTAATGAGCCAAAACTGTAGGCCCAAATGCAGGAAATAAATTAGGAAATAATATTTTGTCGAATATTTTTGGGAAATGCATGAAGAAATACAGTATAATAAATATAGTAAAAATACAAGGAAAATATAATTTACCGGTTTACGTATTAAAATACGTATTCCAGGATCGGGGAGTGACACACACACACGGACACACACGCACACACACACACAGAGACACACACACACACACACACGGACACACACACACACACACACAGAGACACACACACACACACACACGGACACACGGACACACACACAGATGGACACACACACACACATTGGACACACTGTGTTATGTTGTGGTGGACACGAGACACTATGTTGGACACGTACACATAGCCTAGATCCTTTACCAACCATTTATTTTTCATTTTAACATATTTTTATATATCAATTTCTAAATACCCTATGTTGACTGATACCTTGTTAATTTATTGTATTTTCTAATTTTGAAAACCCAGTTTTGACAACCATTTTAACCTAGTTTAATGCTTTAATTTAGATGTTTAAAACCCTAGTATAGTATATCTATATGTGTGCTGACTGAGTTTCAAGTTTGGGGTGATTTGGTTAGAGTTTTGGTTCTCGATTTGGGTTTGAGGTGAATGGGTCTGAAATATGTTATAGGAGTATGTAATGTTGTGTGAAATGAACTGATTTCCTTTCTTTTCCTTTCCTATTTGACTGAACACAGTAAATCCCCTTACTATCCAGATTGGACTGACCTATAGTTCATATCACTCACTAACTCACTCACTCTTGCCTAGGTACACACACGTATATAGCCTAATACAAGCATGTTAGCCTCCCTCATATACACGTATATGTGACTGTCACATGTAACAGTCAACACACTCACCCCCCATTCACATGTGCATGTACACACACCACCCACTCTCTACTTCTCTCTCTCTCTCTATATATATATATATGTTTGATAGATGGTATTGTATACATATATACATAACTATATCATGTAACTCATATGTGATATAGGCATATAGCCTATGTTAGAGTGTCTAAATATATGAATGCATGAAAGTTGCCTTGTCTTGTAATATAGGCATATAGTATATACATGCCTATATATATATATTATATGTATATATCTATATAGATATTACTTGTGTGTATGAGATAGCTTGAGTTGACTTTGGTCATTATTGGTACTTGAATTGATCGGAACAAAGACCTCCAATGTCGGTATCGGTCAATATTTGGTATCGGTCGGTATCGGATCGGAACATGCCAAACCGTATCGGTATCGGCCGTATCGGATCGGTATCGGCCGATACTTTAAAATTATATGAAATAGTAGTCACCCCCAAGCTTGACTATTTTTACTTAAAGTCAAAGTAGAGTAAACATCTGACCTACATTGGACTAAGAGTTGACAAAGTCAACTATAGGTCAACCCTTGACCTAGTTTGACCTTGTTTGACTTTGTTTGACTTAGCTTGACCTTGTTTGACTTTGTTGTCTTCATGTTTGTTAAATGACACCCAGATACTAGTTTTAGTTGTTTAAATGACACCCAGATACTAGTTTTAGTTTCAGTTTGCTTTGGTAACTCACTATTGCTCATTACTTGGTACTAGTTTTAGTTGATTGTGTTTTTTAAGACTAAACAAATGACACCCATATATTACTTGTGTGTATGAGATAGCTTGAGTTGACTCTGGTCATTATTGGTACTTGAATTATAGGTTAGGCTTGTATAGCCTTGAATGGTGTGTGCTAGCTAGTATTGGGATACCAATAGCGATAAGGTAAAGGGTACCTTTGTTTGACTTAGCTTGACCTTGTTTGACTTAGTACAACCTAGTTTGACCTAGATTGCATATCATTGTTATTAGTAACTGTCCGCTACTAATGTGTGTCCCATAATAAGACATAATATACGAATTTGTGCCTGTTGGATAATGTGTGTCCATCTTTGCAGAATTATTTCCAAATGGATATGAATTACTACTTGTGGAATCGTTCATGGATGTACAATCGTCATCCTGATGATATGTGTGGCGTACGGGATGAATACATAGCGGGAGTAGAGCAGTTCCTGCAGTTTGCTAAGGCGTTCCCTCAGTACATGGACGGCACCAAAATTAAGTGTCCGTGTGTAAAATGTCATAACGTGAAATATTATCCAGAAGTAGAAGTGACATATCATTTGTACTCGAGGGGTTTCACGCCTAATTACTATCAGTGGACCGCACACGGAGAACTTGTGTCTTTAGCATCAGAGCCGGAGCCTTATGTTGAGCCGTATATGCATGCGGGACCTAATTTTGTTTCAGATAATCATGCATACGACGACGGGTGCGTGAACATGGTTTTCGACGCTGCGGGGCCTAGTTTCGTTCATGATGCACCTGAGGAGGCACCGAACGCCGATGCTGCACAGTTCATGGAGTTGTTGGAGAATACAAGGACTCCATTGTATCCTGGTTGTGAGGATCATTCACCGTTGGAGGTGGTTACAAGACTGTTGAGCATTAAGTCAGATTTTAACATGTCGTAAGAATGCTACAACCGAGTGTTGGAGTTGATTATAGAGATCTTGCCGGCGGGTGCTAAGTTGCCTAAAGATTTCTACCGGTCTAAGAGGATGGTGAGATCGCTCTGGATGGGATACGAGAAAATCAATTTCTGTCGCAATGGGTGCATGCTGTACTACAAAGACGACAAGGACGCAGATGTGTGCAGATTTTGTGGTGCTGATCGCTATAAGACAACTAGTACAGGAAGGTCTACCGGTGCAAGAAGACCGACTGATTCAATGCACTACTTGCCTTTAACGCCGCGGTTGCAAAGATTATTTATGGTGAAAGAGACGGCCGAAAATATGAGTTGGCACATGCGAGAACAGATTGAAGGAGTGTTGGATCACCCATCCGATGGAGAAGCGTGGAAGCACTTTGATCGAGTGTATCCAGATTTTGCTTCAGATCCGCGAAATGTCAGGTTGGGACTATCTTCTGACGGTTTTACTCCTTTTGGTCTTTCGGGATCCCAGTATTCGTGCTGGCCGGTGATTGTCACTCCGTATAACCTACCGTCTTGGATGTGTATGAAGACTCAGTACATGTTTCTAATTACCGTTATAATTTCTGGTCCGAACAATCCTAAGAGGAACATTGACGTATACTTACAACCTTTGATAGATGAGTTGAATCAGTTATGGGAAGTAGGCGCTAACACGTACGATGTTTCCAGGAAGCAAAATTTTCAGATGAAGGCAACCCTTATGTGGACCATCAACGACTTTCCGGCCTATGGAATGTTATCTGGATGGAGCACTCATAGCCGTCTCTCATGTCCGTATTGCATGGACCGTAGTAAGGCTTTCCGCTTGAAACACGGCGAAAAACCGTGCTTCTTTGATTGTCATCGGCAATTTCTGCCAAAAGATCATCCGTTCAGAAGGAACAGGAATGCTTTCCGTGCCGACGTTGTAGAGAAGGGTGATCCACCGCCAAGGTGGTGTGGAGCCACGATATGGGAGGAGGTTAAATATTTTTCAAGTGCTATAGAAGATCCTACAACTGGGTACAAGTGCGATGGATTTGGTAGAGTTCATAACTGGACAAAGAGGAGCATATTCTGGGATCTGCCATACTGGAGTACCAATCTGATCAGACATAATCTTGATGTCATGCATATTGAGAAGAATGTGTTTGATAACATAATTAATACTGTGATGGACGTAAAGGGAAAAACGAAAGACAATCCCAAGGCCAGGTTGGACTTAGAAGAAATATGCAAACGCCCTACGTTGCATTTGATACAGCAGAATGGAAAACAGTTCCTGCCGAAGTCAATTTTCTCGCTGGACAAGGAGGATAAAGTGAGACTTTGTCGGTGGATCCAGGGCCTAAAATTTCCAGACGGATATGTGTCAAATCTGAGAAGATGTGTCGATCCGAAGGAAAATAAATTGACGGGTATGAAGAGCCACGATTGTCACATATTCATGGAGAGGTTAATTCTGATTGCATTTCGGGAATTCTTACCGCAGGCAGTTTGGGATCCATTGACGGAGCTTAGCATATTCTTCAGGGATCTTTGTTCTAAGAAATTGCTCGTTGATCGTCTAGAAAAGCAAGAGAAGGACATTGCGGTAACACTATGCAAGCTAGAGAGGGCGTTTCCTCCTGGATTCTTCGACTCTATGGAGCATTTGCCGATTCATCTATCCTATGAGGCACGTGTTGGTGGACCCGTCGAATATCGATGGATGTACCCGTTCGAGCGATATTTGAATCACCTAAAAAGAAAGGTAAAAAATAAGGCACGGGTCGAGGGTTCTATTTGTGAAGCCTATATTCTCGAGGAGATTACAAACTTTTGTTCGATGTATTTCAAGCCTCATGTTGCAACTAATAGAACGAGAGCTTCCAGAAACGACGAGGAAGATCATGAAAGTAATGATACAATACTGAAGGTATTCAATGCTCCAGGAAAGCCATCGGGTAAGATGAAAAAGAGATATCTGAATGATGATGAGCTAAGGGCTGCTCAGGTGTATGTATTACTCAACTGCGACAAGGAGAAAGTAGAGAAACTGGAGGGGTAAGTAATTAATACGTCTATATTATTTTAATAGTATTAATTATTATACTATTACATTAATTGAACGATGTTGTTTTCAGCATATTTAATGATGATGTGAGGTCGGGTAGGCCACACATAACAGAAGAAGAACTAGAACAAGAAATGAGGCATTATTTTCCATCATGGTTGAGTCCATATGTAAGACTTGAGAACTCTGTAATTACCTTTTTGTATATGCACTTGATTGAGAATGAGCTTGATTGCTTCTTTCGTGGTATTTAGGTCGATCGTCCATATGCAAGACTTGAGAATGAGTCTATTAGAACGCTAGCCAAGGGACCAATTTATGCTGCAAAAATATGGCCAAGCTACTGTGTTAATGGATTTAGGTTCAAGTCAACAACTTGCCCGATCAGAGACAACTTTGTGGATCTCGATTCCACCAAAAACAGCTGTTTGTGTATCAGATCTTCGAACTACAAAGATGTTGATGCGGGCAACGATTTCTATGGCGTGTTACGGGAGATCGTGGAGCTGACATATAGTTATAGAATAGAGCCTGCTAAGATTGTGTTATTCAGGTGTGATTGGTTCGATCCGATTGAAGGTCAAGGTTGGAAAGTAGACAAGCACGGTCTTGTTGATATAAACTATCGGCGTCGATATCAAGCCTATGAACCATTTGTCCTATCAAGTTAGGCTCAGCTCGTGTACTTCACAAGTTATCCTAAACGGGGAACAACAAGGTCGGACTTGTGGGCAGTATGCAAGACCAAAGCTAGAAATACCTTTGAGGTTGACGATATAGCTTATCAACAGGATGAACTACCTCTTGTAACAAATATTATAGAAGTGGACACGACGGAAGTTCCCTATTACACATCTAATTGTGTAGAAGAAGTAGAATTATCTGAAGAGAAAGATGCAGATGAAAGTGAAGATGTAGAGGAGGAAGAAGAAGAAGAAGAAGAAGAAGAAGTAGATGAGCTAAACGAACTAGATGAATTTTCAGAAGAGGATTAAATCTGTACGTTTGTTTTATCATCATATTTGACACTTTAGTGACACTTCTATCATATAAATCTGTGACACTTCAGTGACACTTTATTGACACTTTTATTGACACTTCAGTGACAATTTTTGACTATGATATTTTTCAAAAATCTGTGATGTCTATCATATAAATATATTTTTTTGTTTTATTGTCATATGTTTTATTGTCAGGTATGACTAGACCATCTGGACGACGCGGAGGATTATATATTAGGCAGCCCCGTCAGCCTCGGGCTGGGGATGGAGAGGGCAGTTCCGTACCCTCATCCTCATCTCCGAGTACGCCAGTATACCGTTCTGTTCTCGGTCCATTACCGGGACAGGGCAGTTCTAGCAGGTTGGCGACTCCTCCCTCGTCGTCCAGCCTTCCTGATCCCGCGTCCAGCATCCCTGATCCCCCGTCCAGCATTCCTACTGTCGACGGCTCTATGGAGGGAGCCCATGTCGATCATATGGAGGACGACGATCAGACTGATCCTGCCCAGGCAGGAGGTGAGAGCGACCCTCCATGCGCTCCCCCGGGCGAGACGCGTATGGAGATTTGGACGGACGGGCCTATGAAGTAAGTTAATTAATTATTATATATTTCTCAAATGATTATATGTACACATATATTCATGAAAAATTATTATTGTATAGATATCGGCCTTCTGCAGTACAAAGACAGCTGGGGACATTTGTGAGGCAGAACTATGGTGGGCCTTGGCTCAACTACTCAGATGCTCCCGCAGATAGGAAGGCCTTTTGGTTCGCCCACTTCAAGGTAAAAAATTTGTTTATCTTTAAATTTTAATAATCATTTGTGTATATTATACAACTTTTGTATTTTACTTCTTGTAGAGGACCTATTTCTATCCACCACACCGGGCGACGAGGATCGAGGGCCAATTTTCTGTCGTCATAGCCAAGCTCATCCGTGATGCGATCGACGACCAGAAGCGTCGTGATCGCTCCGGACAGCCGATCCAGGGTTGGATTATGCCAGAGCAGTGGACTGCGATGAAGGCTAGATTCAGCGAGCCCAAGTACCAGGAGCGGTCTGAGAAGGCCAAGGTGGCGCGGTCGAGCGCCGGTAAGTGGTGTGGTGGCTCCATTCCGATGACGGAGCATTTTCGTCGTCTGGTACATTTCCTATGACGGACATTAATTTATATATAGTTCGATATAATGTTTAATACTAATAATAGATAATATATTTTAACAGGTAAAGAAGGGTGAGGACCCGAACATGGTGACCGTCTTCCTGGTCACCCATCGGAGGGCTGGGGACTTCATTGACGAGAGGGCGACGTAGGCATATGTACGTTCTATTCTTTATATTAACTGACTATAATTTGGAAAACAGGAAAATAGATATCAATATAGACTTTAGTAAACACTTACACGTTAGCAAACATGTTCTAGGCCGAGTTTGTTCGGCTACAGAAGGAGACGGCTGATGCTGCTGCTGCTGCTAGTGCACAAGCAGAGGGAGGGGCTGGTACTTCCTTCCAGCCGTCTGCAGAGCCATCGCCGGACGAGCACTGGATGACCACCGTTGGCGGTCTTCAGAAGGGTACGTACTACGGTACGGGATCCTACGGCGCGTATTTGGCTTCGGAGTCATCCCGGGCCCCTTCTGTCAGTGCACAGTCTCCGGCTACGCAGGCGTCGTCACGAGCTAAGGATGTTCGTCGTCAGATCGAGGAGCTGCGTCGCGAGTTGCAGCAGCAGATTTTTGATGCGGTCGAGCGACGATCCAATCCTCCGATCGTCACCGGACGATTTGATACGGTCGAGCGCAGTATACATGAGCTGATGAGTCTGCATCAGGCTGCAGCTGCCAACTTGCAAACGCTCACCGAGTCTACGCAGCGCACAGAGCATAGACAGGTCGAGCTGGACGGATCACAAAGGAGCCTTTCTCTCTCACTCGCTCAGTATACTGAGAAGGTGGTGAGTACCCTTGCTGCGTATAGTGAGCGACTGCGAGAGCTGGAGCAGGTACGTCCTCCGGGTCCATCGACGGCGCCGACTCCAGATACTGCACTGCCTCCGGCGCCGACTCCAGATATTGTACTGCCTCCTACTGCCCCTATGGTACAGCTCACCAAGGAGCAGTATGACTACATTCTATCCCAGTTGTGCGGCAGAGGTCCGCAGTGATTTTATTGGTTTTTTTATGACTTGTATGTATTGGCCCTATGGGCAAATTGTTTATTCATACACTGTTGTTTATGCACTTGTTGGGAGACTTTTTATCATCTTTTATTTTTATTTGACTCTATTGGATGTTTGTGAGGATGTGTGTCTGTGATATTTACTTTGCACTGTCTCCTATTTTTATTATGATATTTACTTTGTGATATCTGCGACGGGATGACAAATATACCTACGCTGGGTTATAAGCGATGATCTGATATACAAAGGAGGTGCTGCCGAAATTTAAAAAAAATATATTGTGTATTTTTGTTATGATGTGTGTCTGTGCTTACAGTGAATGTGAAATGCAGTGTTCGGAACCATCAACATTTTTGATTACTGTTGTATGTTTTATCTTGGATAGAAATAGCAACAGTTCAGGGTGCACTTCTGAGAGCTTCATTTTCACGTCCTTCACTTTCTCGGACGTCGTAAAGGTTCCCGAGAAGGTGAAGGACGTGAAGAGGAAGCTCTGAGAAGTGCACCCTGAACTGTTGCTCTTTCTATCCAAGATAAAACATAGAACAGTAAGCGAAACTGTCGATGGTTCGAACACTGCACTTCACACACACTGTAAACACAGAAACACAACATAAAAAAATATCAATTATATTTTTTTAAATTTTTTTAACATTAGCGACGTATAGCGACGTTCTGCGACGTATAGCGACGTCAAATAGACGTCGCTATACGTCACTAACTAGCGACGTTACGTCGCTCGACGTCGCTAATATACGTCGCTACGTTGCCCACGTGGCCACGTGGATGCCATGCCTCGTCATCATTTATAAACTTTTGAAGCGTCGCTAGTGGTCGCTTTACGTCGCAATGTTGGCGACGTACTGATACGTCGCTCTCTGTCGCTCATTTGGCGACGTCTAGCGACAATGGACGCCGCATCGCAAATAGCGACGTTCGGCGACGAAAGTATCATCTGCGACTTGCCTATAAGCGACGTAAGTTTTTTGTCGCTAAATACGTCGCAAATCATTGTTAGCGACGTATTTTCTGTATTTAGCGACGTCTCCTGACATCGCTAATTTGGGTTATTTTAGTAGTGTTCAGTGTCCATAACCAATACAACCTTCATGTATTCTTCTTCGTACATCTTGGAGTCTGTATAATAGGCCTCGATACCTTGGAAGAGATTGAGATCAGCCACTTCTTTCTTGACTTTTCCATTCTCATCAATGTATTTAAAATATTGATGGAGAGTGGATGACACAATATTATGTTCATGCAACCACGGTCTTTCTAACAACATATTATAGGAGACGTGATTGTCAATCACATAGAAGGTGACTTTTGTACGAAGATTTCCAATTTGGACTTTTAGGTGGATCTTTCCTAACGGTTCACTTCTTCCGGAATTGAATCCAAGGATAGTCGTGATCGTCATGGAAAGACTATGGACTAGGATCTTCAGCGTATCCAATAGAGTATTTGGCATAATGTTGAGTGCGGACCCAGGGTCGACCAAAATATGATCGACCTTCATTGTGTTGGCATACCCTGTAAAGTAGAGAGGTCGGTCATGTCGATTGTCCTCCAGTAACATGTCATCTTGAGTGAAGGTGATATTAGAAATCCGTTCCATCATGCTATGGCAATGAGAGCATGCCACAAGTTCTTCGTCTGGTTTCTTGAGATGTGCCAGACAAGTGTCGGCTTGTATCAGATTTTTTGAGTTTCCTTCTGTAATGCCCCAGTCCCAAAATACTTAGGACTAAGTACGTAGACAGGCCAGCTGTATACATACGAAGTATACTCCAATATATGGAACCATCGTATATATACATAAGCTGTAAAATACAGTAAACCATGACAGCTAAATCTCATCCATAAAATAAAAGAATAATAATATAAATCAACTATGAATTTTGTCATTTATACATGTAGTTGAATGGAGACAAATCCACTACCAACTATTTTAAATGAGAAGAAATACATGTGAAGGGTAGAATCTGTAAAAGTAAGAAAGAATGATCCAAAAGCAATCCTCCTTGCTAAAAAAGGAAAGACCACAATCTTGGCTAGAGCACCTGCAAAAATTATGAAAAGTACACACCTAGAGAGATCACCAGGTCCTCAGAGGGACGTAACAAGAAACAAGAAGAACATGCCATAATAAACTGAATATAAAATATGTCATAAGTCACAAGTGAAAATAAATAGTCTAAATCATAACACGGTCGAATATCCCAGCCTCAAAACAATGGACTACCCCTACAACCAAACAAGGAAAAGGGTTAGCATACTATTCCGTAATACGACATTGTCCCATGCCACTATTGGAACGGGGAGTGACATGACATTAATTAAGGTTACTTAACCAATCTACTGTGTTCATGCAGTTAAGAACAAACCTTTAGTCACATGGGCCCTGGCTATAAATAGGATCCGGTATAGTTCCCACTTGGGCACCAGTGACCAAGCGCATAACGTTCAAAAACGTCAATGGCCAACATGAGGGGGGTAATCATACCCGTATCTCCAGCGGAGCTTCTGCGTTACAAGGAAATGTGTAATAGAAGCCCATACGACAAGGAATTATTCTTTCCATCCAATACACCTATCTAAGTCGCATCCGCGACCATGTACCTCTACTAACTGCTAAGTTTTCTACCATATCTCTATTAACTGTTAGACCTAACGCATGTGCACGGGTGATTAACCAACATATAAGTACCTATATATGCTACTCATCTTATACATATCTCGTGGTACAACTATGTCAAGATTTATGAAACACACTACAGACGGTAGTCTCTTAACTCTAGGTCCATATGCAAAATAATGAATAAAATAGGACTAGTATCAATGAGAGCAATTAGTAAGTCATAAACTAAATATAAGCAGTAAATATAGCAATGTATCTTGCATGAGGTTGTGTGCAAAAAAGACAGGATCCAAAAGCTCAAACCGACAAATCGATGAAGCAAGAAAGCCAAATCTCCCAAACGTCTTCGGATGCTGAAATAAACACTATAAATATTTTGGTATAAAAGATATGTCTTGAAATGCCTGACCAAAAGTCCAATTCTGGACACAGGGCAAATCGTAATTTTAGATCAAAACGATATCCGTCGTTGGACCCATTTTGCACCGAAAAGTGTGCTTGTACCTACGGTCTCTTAAGTCGTCAAACTATATGTCTACAGGTCTGGTTTGATGAGACAAATCCAACCGTATGTCCAAAGTTGGATTCCAGTGGGCCGTGCACATTTTCGTCTGTTGGATCGAGCCGCGGGCCGGCAAAAAGGTGTTCCGGCCGACCTTCTCAAAATCAGACCAAATTTGGCAGCACATAAGACCAAAAAAATGATTCAAACCTGTTGGCTTAAGTTTCATCTCGAACCGACGACTGTACACGAAGTTATGGCTTAATTTGCAAAGGGTCGATATGGGGGTATCTTGACGGATACGCACTAATTTCGTCGTGCACACGCAACGAAATCGAGTTTCGTCAGTTCCTACACGTCAATAATATCCATACACGTCTTTTGATGCTTATGGGTTTTAACCAGGTCGTTCGGTTTGTCGGGGCGCACGCCGTATCGTGAAATTTCTTCTAAATTTTAGTTATTGAAAAGTGATTTTTTTGAAACTTTGGATTCGAAATTAATGTCTTATAGTGGATGAAAATTTAAACCACCGAAAGGGATTTTAAGTACTACATATGGTCTACAACTCTGTTCAGGTAGAATTTTTAAACTATTACTGGATCGATCATAATCGATCCTTCAATATGGGTGGTTGGGGTTCTATGCCCTGTTCTAATGGACAGTTTTTCATCGATTTCTTCCTCGATTTTTGAAGTCGAAACTCGATGAATATTAAATCTCCTTGTCGGGACTCATAGAGGGTTATGCGGGCTTTCTAAAGAACTTTACGGAAACAAAAACGATCGATAAGGGACGAAAAAATCGAAGTGGAAAGTTGGTACCTTACTGTGCTTATATTGCTGTTGTTCTGGCGGCTATTGTTGTGTTTGCTGCTGCTGCGACCTCCGCGCGCAGCAATGGCCGGCCGGTGGTCATGCGCTGGGCGCGCGCCGTCGTCTAAGAGGCGGCGCTGGGGTCACGTTGGAAGTGGAAGGGGATTAGGGTTTAGTTTCTTTTGTTTGTGTATATATAGATATGAACCCAGCGGCTACCTAACAGAGAAAAAAAACTCAAGTTGCTATTTAAGTTCTCATTTGAGTTACTGTAGTCGAACTTAAGTACAAATGGTTTGAAAATGAGTTGACGCTCAGAAGTTGCTATTTGAGTTCCCATTTGTGTAGTCGAACTCAAGTAAAGAACTCAAGTTGCTAATTGAGTTCCCATTTGTGTATATATAGATACAATTGTTTATACACATAAAAATATATTTATTTACTTTAAGTCTTAATAAAAATCTATATTTAAACATGTTTTTAATTCATAACTATGTTTCAAAATGTTACAGAAATAATTCATCATAAATAAATGTTACTTTCTTACATCTCAATATTTTTTTTTTATATATATACTTTCTTGCATCTCAATATATATATATATATATATATATATATATATATATATATATATATATATATATATAATATATATATATAAAAAATATATATATTGAGATGTGAAAAAGTATTTTATATATATATATATATGGGAGCGGATCAAAAGCCCCCCATAGAAAGCCCCCAAAAAACCCCCCTCACTCTAATTCGTAATATTAATGTTAATATTAATGTTAATGTTAATATTAATATTAATATTAATGTTAATATTAATATTAATATTAATGTTAATGTTAATATTAATTTTTTAAATTTTTTTATATATTAATGTTAATGTTAATGTTAATATTAATGTTAATGTTAATGTTAATGTTAATATTAATTTTAATATTAAGTTTAATGTTAATTTTAGTATTTAATGTTAATATTAACATTAATATTAACATTAACATTAATATTAACATTAATATTAACATTAAATTACGGATTAGAGTGAGGGGGGTTTTTGGGGGGCTTTCTAAGGGGGGCTTTTGATCCGCTTCCTATATATATATATATATATATATATATATATATATATATATATATATATATATATATATATATATTTATTCTATATATATATATAGAATAAAAATATATATATATATATATATATATATATATATATATATATATATATATATATATATATATATATATATAGAATAAAAATATATATATTTTTATTCTATATATATATTTTTATTCTATATATATATATATATATATATATATATATATATATATTTTTATTCTATATATATATATATATATATATATATATATATATATATATATATATATATATATATATATATATATATATATATATATATATATATATATATATATATATAGAATAAGGGAGGTAGGGTGCCACCTCACGGGAGGGTGTCTACTTGTCACCCCCCCATGCTATCATCATGCACATGGGTGCATGATGATAGCATGTGGGGGGTGACAAGTAGACACCCTCCATAGGATTGGCACCTCACCTCCCTCATCCTCTCTCTCTCTCTCTATATATATATAAATATATATATATATATATATATATATATATATATATATATATATATATATATATATATATATATATATATATATATATATATATATATATAAAACACTCACAAAATTCTAAATAAATAAACAGAAATTCTCTAAAATCACAAGGATGCTTTTAAAAAAAAAAAATTAACAACTAGATATACTTTCTTACATCTATATATATATATATATATATATATATATATATATATATATATATATATATATATATATATATATATATATATATATATATATATATATATATATATAAAACACTCACAAAATTCTAAATAAATAAACAGAAATTCTCTAAAATCACAAGGATGCTTTTTTAAATTTTTTTTTAACAACTAGCATGTATAATTTACCTACTAGCTACTTATAGTGTAGCCATTTGCTTGCAACTATTAGCAAAATCATTGATTTAATAAAAAGCTATTTAAAATTTATAATTAAAACAAAGGTTCCTCAAAACTTCAATAGTAGTACAAATATTTCTGCATATTTTTTTTCATATACTTTTAGAAATTTATCTATGTGTACACATAGCGTGGCATGAAACTTGACACCCTAAAATTTTGGTATAAACTAAATTTTCTTTAAATAACTTAAAAATACAGTAAAAAGAATATATATAAAAATAATAACATAAATATATTTTTTAAAATAGGGTGGATTTTTACATCCTATCCAACTTACAAAAATCTCGTCCTCGAAACTAAAAATAATGTTAATATATATAACAATTGATATTTAATACATGGGAGGGCAGGTACGTCAAATCGTAACTTAGTTTTTGAAACGGTAGAGGAGGTGGTTATAACAGAATCCAAATTGGTCATTATATTCTACAAGATAGGGTATTCTTCATTCAGTATCCTACCCAACTTATAGAAGTTGGCTAACCGTGAAAATCGCATTTACAAGGCTTCTGAGGAGGACAATTTCTAAAGAGAGGCACAAGTATATTGGGAATTTCTACCCGCATTCTCGGATGCTAAGTGAGCCTAGATGTTGTCATGGCATTTTTGGTCACTAACTTCTATAGGAGAATTAATACAATCTAACATTGCTCCTATTGGCCCTGCTTTCAGCTAGATGGTAGGAGTCTCTTGTTCAAACATAAGTAGATCACGTCGGTTCATAGGAACTCAGTCTTCGCCTAACATGGGTAACTAGGAGATGACAGTCTATGACAAGTACATAAATCTTTCTCTAGAATCTAGCCTTGATAACAAGGCATAATTAGGTAGGCGTTTGGAATCCTTAGATCATAATGACTTGCATTTACGGGTTGTATAAGAGGCATGGACTTGCTTGTGTGGAATGTGTATGTCGTAGGTGTGATGTGTCTTGCATGTATCATGGATATTTAGTTTATTTTATGTTGATAGGTCTATATTTGCATGTTTAAGATCAAAAGGACAAAATGGACATCTATGATTTGTTCTAAAGGAAACAAAAATGCGTCATACGTGCGGTGTAATTGAGATAGAACACAGAAAGGTGCGTTTGTGTGGGACATGTATGTCATGTGTATAGATTAACTGGTCTAGTTCATGAGTGTGAACTTTGTTTGAAGGAAAAGGCTAGTGTTGTTCTTCAAATATCAAAGTCACGGTAGAGGTCATCGGATGATATAGATAGAAGTGGATGTTATGATTCGCTATTTTATTAGTTCAATTGGAACCCATTTATCCCAATCATCTGCTAATGCTTAGAGGAGCTTGCCTAAATACTTCATGAGATTTCACTCTCGAATTGAAACTAAGACATGATTTATTGACCAGCACGGAGTTTGAAGAATCAAAGTTGTAATCTTCTACCGCGGTTATCTAATGCGCGAGCAAAGGGAAGAGTGTAATACGAAGATTGTATTGCAACTCCCAACAGAAGGGCATACCATTCTAAGAGAGAGTACACTAAGTTCAAGGTTTTACTCACTTATATAAGTTGGTTAATCGGGGAAAGCATAGTAATAGGACTTCTACCAGTATTAAAGGTGAAAGAGATGTATAAGGATACGAGGTACTTCTAATTGTAGTCATTAACTCTATCAGAATCCTAGGAGTTACTTATTTAACATTGTCCATATATTGACTATATTTCATCAAGGCAATAGGAAAGGTCTTGGTCAACATAACCAAAAATAATTTGGTACAACGGGGTTCCATTCATCTCATAATATAGGTTACAAGAGATACAGTTAAGGGGTTTATGGAAGGGGAATTAGTGGACCAAGAGGTGGGGACTACATAATAGGTGTAAGGACCAATTTCATTCGTTTGGTTTTTATAGTCCAAGTATGGCGATACGCATGGATGGGTTTAATTGGGTCTCCATAGATTTCCTAATTGGACATCAATCTTTGATTGAGTATACCTTGGATTTTAATCTATATTGGCTGGACAAGATTCCAAAATCAATCTAGACTATTCCTATAGGTTAGGATAACATAGAATAGGTTCCAATTCAAGTGGTTGGACTAGTTGTCCGTCGAGTTGGTTAACTAGGATCCTAAAGCCCAAAAAATGTGTCTTCTGTGACTTTTGTATTTAAGTAGCACAAGAAGACTAAATTGAGTGGCACACTAGTGATATGTGCGTAGGGGGCTTCAAGTAGATCACAACCATATATTGGATTAAAAGATTTGAGTCGAGGTTGGATCTCTAACTGAAGTCAGAAAGGACAATGGTATTATGGTAGGGATTATAGCTAGCCTTTTTAACTCGAAAGTCGCATCATAAAAATAGAGTACAAGAGGATGTATTTTAGTGGGACATGATATGTTGTCACGACCCGCACCCAGTGTAGGGGCACGAGAAGTGGGTACGTCCAGCCTACACCGCAGTGTCGGCGGTAGAACGCTGTCCTAGGTCACATATATCTAACAATTATAAGGTACCTGTACAGTATATACACTCCAAACAGAGGACAATACAAAAATGTACAGCTCAATCACAACTAAGGTAGAAGTACGATAAGATAGATAGATAATAAAAATCATCAAATGAGATACAAACAGGAAAAGAAGTCTAAGTGTCTAAGATAACATCTCCACAAACATCCAGAATAATAACAAGATCGCAAATATAAACATAAATGTATCCAAATGAGACAAGACATCAAAATAAGATAGAAGTCTAAGCTAACTGGCCTAAACTATAGGGGTGACATCCTCTACTGCTGATGGATCCTATTGAAGGTCCAAGTCGCAGGTGTCATCTATGGCAGCTCCATAATAGGTAGGACAAAGGTCTTCGTCATCCTCTGTAATATTTTTAACATATCCAGTCAGGACAGGAACAAGCACAAAATCTCAACAGTTCATATCAAGACAGGAATATAAATCATGCAAAAGAGTAAAATACATAAAATGCTGAAAAAAAGTACATGTAGTAAAAGGAGAAAAACTGTAATATAAATAGCTACTATAAGTAGAGAACTATCAGTGACTAGTGATATAGAGTACAAGATAGACATGTGAACGGCTTGAATTTGCACATGATTACACTAAAGAGTTTGTACAATGACTACTTGGAATTGTTCACACGAGTGCTTCTACTCCCCCGTACCCAAATTAATACACAAGGATCCAGACAAGTTATGTTATTGTATAATATTCACATGAGAGCCCATAAATGGGTGCACATGAAGGTATACATGAGGGCTCTGTGAACATGAGAGTACATGAATCACAAGAGTATACATGAATAGTGAAAGCACAGGAGTACATGATAAAAGTGAAACGCACATGACATGATGTATCCGATGCTCCCGAAGGGGATAACATCTCAATGTAAAGATCCATATAGTATTAATCCGTATTAACAACGTGACAGCATCAAGTAAAGTAATCTAGAGCAAGAATATAAATTCTAACAAGTATGAAATGATCAGAGAATGTACTCGCCTGATATCCTGAGTATCCGATGAGTATAGATGTCCAGACAGAGTAGATCAGTCCTATTTAGAGCAACATAGGTAACAACATGTCCAGAATGGTAATATTGAACTTTACAATGCATTCTATATGAATTCTAGATCATTCTAGACTAAAGTCAACTCTTGGTCAACTCTAGTCAACTACACTAGTCAAACTAGGTCAACCAAGATATACTAGGTCCAAGCCTAGTCCAACAAGTCTTACTAAGCCTAACCAAGCCTAGGCTAGCACTCAAACACAATCAAAAGACCAAAACAAGTTATCACACACAATACAATATATATATATATATATATATATATATATATATATATATATATATATATACAATATATTATAGGCATTCATATAGGCTAGTGCCTAGTACACAAGCAAGGCACATACATGGTATATATATAAGTAGGAGGTTAGTGTGTTTGTCAACATTATAGTGGACAGTGATATGGTGCGTGTGTGTGTGTGGATTGTCATTGCGGGTGATAGGGTGTGTTGTGTGTGTACAGTGATATGGGGTGTGTGTGTACAGGTTAATGAGTGATAGCAGGTTAGAGTATGTGTGTGTGTACAGTGACAAGAGGTTAGAGTATGTATGTGTGCGTGTACAGTGACAGCATGTTAGAGTGCGTGTGTGTGTGTACAGTGACAGCAGGTTAGTGTGTGTGTGTGTATAGTGACAGCAGGTTAGAGTGTGTGTGTGTAAACAGACAGAGAGTGATATGGTAAGGGGTGTATGTGTGTGTGTTTCAGTCAAATGTGTGTGTGTGTTAAGGGTGTGACAGTGAGAGTGAAAGAGTGAGAGTGTGTGTGAGTGAAACGAGTGTGTGTCACATAGGACAGTTTTTAAGGTTCAATTTAATCTCAGTTTTCAGTACAAAACCAATCCTATTCTCAGGTTTTAATTTTAAAACACAAAGTAAAATCCTAAACCAACTCATCACATAAATCTCAGTTTTCCATTCAAAACCCAATTTTCAGTTCACTGTATCAAGTATCAATCTCATATAAATGTAAGTTTCAGTCCATACATTAAGCAAACTCATGCATTCATCAATCAAACTCAGGATATCATTATAAAACATATGATCATCATTTCAAAAAATTTCAGGAACCAGGTATCAGCAAATAACCCATTCGAATGTCAACCCAATCTCGAAAACACTCAAAACACAATGAAACTTCTCCACATTTGAACCCCAGCACAAAATCAAAAACCCAAATATGATATCACATATATATAACATATAAATTTACATTTAAAATCAATAAAACACATTAGAATTTCTCAGAAACAGGTTACTGTACGAACGTAACTGTAACAATGGGGAAAAACCCAAATCCAACACGAAATCAAGTAAAATCCCAATTTAATGGTTGGTAAGCACTCGTGCATATATCAGTGTATCCCACGAGTCGTATGGTCTCCACACAATAGGACACGACGTGTCCAGACACTCACGAACACTCGCCAACACACGGCTGTAGAGGCATGAAAAATTTTCAGCAATGAAGCTCTATGCGCCCAAGCCAGTAAAGCACTATGCGCCCAGCCAGTGAAACTCCATGCGCCCAGTCAGTGAAGCTCCATACGCCCAGCCAGTGAAGCTCCATGCGCCCAAGACTAGCTTCTCCAAAAGGAGGGCGCATAGCCTGAGACATGGCTTTGCGTCCAAGCCTGACTCAGTCAAAGCCATGATCAAAACGTGCACCAAAGCACACGGCCACGTCAGTCTCCATGAGCAGTCGTGCACCGAAGCATACAGCTACGTCAACCCCACGACCAACCCACGATCTCGCAGCTTGTATGCGCCTACATCTTATGCGCCCAAAGCAGGACTATGCGCCCACATAAAAACTAGCGTGTTTTCTCATGTGGGCGTATAACATCATTCCAGCTCAAGAACGACTATAAAAGGGGGGCCTCATCCCTCTTCAAAACACAGAACGAAGAGCATTTTTAAGAGCCAAATTGTTGCACTTCTTGCGAGTGAGCCGAGAGTTACCAATTTTTTTAGGTTTTCTTCCACTTTTGTAATCGAAGTGTCAACGGAGTAAAGGAGCAACTGCCGTTCGATCTCCATCGTCCCATTCCCCAGAATTCTTTTTTGTACTCGGGGATCCTCAGCGCAGGATCTCTCAGGCGTACTCGATTTGTGGTGCCTTGTGCCAATAAAGAAAAGACAGTATATTCTTTTTTTTGTGAGTGTCCACAAAAATGGCGACTCTGCTGGGGACTACCTTTTTCTCTGACGAGAAGGTGGTGACGCAATCCGATACCGACAAAATGGGGAGCACTTTTAAGATGCTGATCGTAAAGTTTGATCAGCAGGCATTCGAAGAGATGCTCTCGAGGGATGGCTCTAATCCCTCAAAATTAGTAAAGCCAAACAAGTCTCGCAAGACTTGGCTTTTAAAGGCTCGCTGTGCATATCCTGCTAGTGTCATAGCAGATATGTAACTGGAGGACTCTGTCACATGGGCACATGACTCTGCCACAGAAGTTCCCCAAATAGAGAAGGCTCACACCGTTCCGGGCTCTACTAGCCCAGTAACTTCTTTCCTGTACAACCAATAACAGGGTGTTCAACACCCGAGACTTGGCAAAGAAAAATACTACGATGCTAAGAATCGGAATGTGCGACACTCTGGGCAAACCCGGCGAGGCTCACAAACGAAGGATGTAAAACTGGAAGAAAACAGCACTGCTTTACCAAGCATGCGCCCAAAGCCATGCGCCCAAGGGAGTGTTTGGGCGCATAACCCCTACCAGAACACTTCTGTCTTCAGCAGGCTGGGCATCCAGGGTCATGCGCCCAAGGCTATGTGCCCAGGCTCACTGGATCCATACTATGCGCCCACATCAAGGAGGCTCAGACATGCTGTCAAGGGGCATGCGCCCAAGGCCAGTCTCCAAGGCTTATGCGCCCACAACAAAAAGACAGGCCCCAACGTGTATAGCACGGGGCTGTCCTCAAGGACATCACAGAACTTAGGTGTGGGGGTTGCCCCTGCACGTGAACTAAGTCTGGATGCGGCTACTCTCCTTATAAACCAGCTTGCAAAGCTCGGCGATGCATGCAACATGGGTTATAAGGCAAAACTCCCTTCCCCTGACTTGTGCGACAAGATAAATCATAAGCGTAAAGCAAGAGAGGACATAACAATTCATAGTGCACATCTGTGCACCAGTATTGTTATCAACTGTTGTTGCTTCAGAGCAACAAGAGTGCCTCAGAAAAAGTTCGTATTTTGACGGCTGCACTTCTCTAACGATGGGAAGCCACTGTGTGTTTCATCTAACATGGCTTCATAGGGTCCTCCTTACGGAAGCCCCAATCAAAGACGGTGGACCACCAACCCAACTTTCTCTCTCAGTTCCGCGAGAAGAAGAAGAAGAAGTCTACCAACAGATGGCCAGCAGGTTGTCACATCTGAAGGAGTTTATATGGGTACTCGGTCAAAGGCAAGGTTCTATACGGACGACAAAGAATTCTAAGCTGGGGGTAGTATTCCCTCAGAGTCTGAAGCGGATAACCCTAACACTGGGGGTAGCCTTCCAGAGGACGACGATCCCTTTGAATCTGATGACGACTATCTACCTCCTCTACCTGAAGATGAAGGACTTGTCCACTCGGAGACAAACAGTATCAGCACCAGTTGTACTGTTTCTTCTGTTCTTTCTCGCATGTTATCTACATACATGGCAGACGGAAAAAGACCTGAAGAAGCCAGTGATCAGACCAGCAAACGGCTAGAGGGTCTTAAAACAGTGTTCGCCAAGATCACCGATATGCTTACCAGTATCATGGCGGTTCAAGATGCTGGGGCTGTTCCTCCACCTCAACAAAACGTCTCGGCCCACGCTAGTCCGGCTCACAGCAACAACCCTCCTTCACTGCAAAAGGAGTATCATTCCGTTGCGTCTCCTCCAAATCTTACAAATTTTGGGGGTGGTCCTTCGCCAACAACGCCTGACAACCGTTCAGCAGCCGTTTCTCAATACCTGCTCAATCAACAGGATGCAATTGATTCCTTGGTCGCTCGTCTCGACACCATCTCACACAAAAATGAGCTTCAGAAGATGGGAATATCTCAATCGTATCCCCCTGAGTGGGAGAACGTTACTTTTCCTCCTAACTACAAGCCGCTGACGTTGAATTCATTTGACGGATTGACTTCTCCTCGTCAGTACATGACGTACTTCAACACGCAGACTCTGCACTTGCCCAAAGATGATCCGTTATTGTCGAAGCTGTTTATTAGCACCTTGCAGGGGGTAGCTTTTGAATGGTTTTGCAGTCTGCCTGACGGATGTATCAATTCATTCAAATACTTGAAGAGGTTGTTTCTCAACATGTTTTACGAGAGCGACATGCATGTTAGTATGTCCACCCTCATCGAGACTAAGCAAAGGAGGACTGAGTCTATCATCGCCTTCATCGAATGCTTCAGGCGGCTAGCACTGAAGATGCCCTTCGACATACCAGATTTAGAACTTATGGATACTTTTCGACATAACTTCCTTCCTACAGTGAAGTTTTGTCTGGGTATACATAAGTATGATACATGGCCCGCTTTTATTGGGGCCGTTGATGCTGCTGAAAATGACGATCCTAACCTGCAACTACTAGGGTTGAAAACACCCAAATCCGAAGACAAGGGCAAGCATCCTCAAACTATTCCTGTTCGTGGAGGGTAAAGGGAAAGAAGTCCTAAAGGTCGACACATCCAAAGGAGCTTCCAATTCTCAGGGTGTCTCCGACAAGCCTAAGGAGACCTTCTCCTTTGACGAAGACGATGTCATTACCATCTTTCATACATTAACGAAGGATAATAAGCTGACATTGCCTCCACCACGACGTCCTGTAGAGGCGAGCCAACTCAATGATCCCAAGTACTATCTCTGTCATCTGTATGTGCATCACTCCACCAAGGACTGCATCGTCCTGAAGAAGAAGATACAACAGCTTATCGACAGCCAAGTGATCAACCTCGAAGCTGAAGACAAGGTCGTATCTTCCAACATGATCTTTCTTCAGTTTGGTGACTTTCTTCCCACAGAAGTCCCAAACGGCGTGGTCCCGATTCCTAAGGCAATAATGGAAGTCGTCAACCCACCGCCAGCTTACAACTCAACATTGGTCCCGCTCACGACTGAATGTGGTGAGATCATGTGGGTCCATCCGGACCTTGTGCAAGAAGTGACACAGGGGGTAGTACCTCCCAAAGCTAAAAGGGGCAAGAAATATAAGTCATGCCATATAGTATCCTCTGTAAAACCCCTAAAATTTATACTATTTATTTTTTTATTAAATTTAGTACTGATTTAAAATTTTGTAATATACGTCGCGTAGTCGTATTATACATCGCGCACGACCTTTTATTTCTTTTTCGAATTTGCTCGACGAGTGCGATTATGTGCGAGCGTACACAATTTAGAAAAAACATTTTTCTATTTTCAAAATAATATATAAAATAATTATTTTTAGTTAACATACTGAGATTTCCAAGTTTACGATTTT
This sequence comes from Iris pallida, assembly GCA_029216955.1. NCBI lineage: Eukaryota > Viridiplantae > Streptophyta > Magnoliopsida > Asparagales > Iridaceae > Iris > Iris pallida. Next base: position 3,300,519 of record JANAVB010036420.1, on the reverse strand, counting down.
ATTTATGAAAGCCTTTTCGTTTATAGCAGTTACTAATATTAAATAATATTCTTCATAAATATTATTTTAATTATTTATTAGTGCATTTAAATAATAATATTATTTTCGAAATTATTATTATATTGTATTTTTGGAAAATATATTTCAAAATTACTGTGGCGATTTAAATCTTGATTTGAATTTATGGATTTATTTAAATAGTGAAACATTTGAAATTTGATTTATCCCATTGATTTTAAACCAAGAATTTAATTAGATTTAAATTTGATTTGTATTTGGAATTGGATTTTGATTTGGATTTTGATTTATTGAATTAAATTAAATTATAGATTGAATTATCTAAATCGGGTTTAAACTAATCCTAACCTTTATCCAATTGGGAATTCCCACATCCTATAAATAGGCAGGTACTCATCCATGTATTTCTATTCTCCACAAAATTCCACAACCAAACGTGTATCGTGTCCGTGTTCCACCATCCACAATCTTATTCCATTTTTACATATACATTTTACCCCTTGTGACGGACACACCCCGACACATACAATCAAAATAAGAATCCTAAAACCTAACCCTAACTCTAGCCTATAGCTGCCGCCGCCTCCTGCCACCGTCCATCGTCACCCACACCCAACTGCCGTAACCACAGCCTCCGTCCCGTCGATCCCAGGGTCAATCCCAGTACAGCCCGACCGCCGTTAGTAACTGGCCCCCGACCAAACACCATTGCCGCCACTACCTGGTCTTCGGCATCACCACCCATCGACACCATCCGCAACACGACCACCAACAATCCCACAGACCCAGCCACCACGACCAAAAATCCCACAGTCCCAGCCACCACGACCGGTGTGGCCGACCAATGCCACCACGTCAAAAACCACCACCAAACACCAGAAAAACAGAAAAGAAAAATACTATCCCTAATCTTACCTCCGCCTCGACCACCGCCGGAGCGGTGAAGCCCCGCCAATCCATGGTCGGTTGTCGGCTGCACGCGGTGAGCCCCGCCCGGCCATCGGCGCCGCCGTGACCCATCCGCCGCACTCAACCACCGCACCCAGGTCTGTCGCCACGTCGATCTCCGCTTGGGCGTGACAGTCCGTCTCCTCCGCCTGGATGCACGGCAGCGCCTGAGCGCGCGCCGCCGCGCCTAACACGCCGTCCGCCCCTTGCCTCCTAGACTCCCTAAACTCTCCGGCCGCCGTATCATTTGCCGTGACTGCCGTTCTTCCTCGCCGGACTTGAGCCACAGCCACCAGGCGTCCTTGCGGTGCTGTCCCCACCGCCTCCACCATAAGCCAGCGACTCTGTTCGTGCTCCTCCCCCTCTAGATCTGTCGAGTCCTGGCGAGCTTGAGCCGCCCGTCGCCTGCTCCGCCGACGAACACCCAAAACCCTCTTCCTTCGCCGTTCTCCAAACCGTCGATGAAACCCATCTCTACGCCGCCCCCACGAACTGTTCCGTGGCCGGACCGCGCCCTCCGCGCGCGACCGCCTACCGATCTCCCCCGACCGCCCGCTCTCTCACGACCACTCTCTCCTTCCTCTCTCCCCTCTGCTCATCTCTCTCGCGCCTCTCTCTCGAAATTTTTTCCCTCTCTCGTCACTATTCTCTCCCTTCCCCAATTGAAAGAGAACAGCAGCAGTCAGTGGACTGCTGCACTTTTTTTCTTTCTTTATTTTTTATTTTTGTTTTAGTAATTATTATTAATATAATTATTATTATAATTATTATTAATATCATTATTATAATTATTATTATTATTATTATTATCATTCTTATTATGTTGTTATATTTTTGTTTCCCTAGTTGAGTTATTTTAATATTATTATTATTAATGTTATTTTTATGAAATTTTTATTGTTTACTTTTTTTATTATAGTGTTGTTTTTCGAAAACTAGTTATATATAGGATTCACATGGTATATAATAATAATGATGATTATTATCATTTTTGGTGATATTATTATTAGTAAAATTAATACTAGTTTCAAAAGTATTGTTATATATACGAAATCCTTTACAAGGTTATTTTATATGCCTTGACCTAAACGAGTTATAAATATTTACGATATTTATTTAAGATATTTTTGTATATAAGTGTAGCTATTATCTATAAGCATATTTTTGGGATTCAATCTAGATGGATTTATTTCGCTATTTTCAAATATTGTCTACATTATTGTCCTAATAAAAAGACTATAAAACTTTTGAATATTATAAATAGTTTTCGAAACTCGTATATATATATTATTATCAAGTTTTCTTTGATTATCCTCCTATCTATGACAAATTCTCTTTATCCTATTCCCTCACAAGTTCTGCACAACCCCTGTCAACCCTAACAAATTTGACTGTTTTGGACCCAATAGAACTGTCCGTACCACCATCAGAGGTCACCTTGTGTAGTGGTTACATCAAAGTTGCCGTTAATGCCACCTTAATCATTGCAGCACACCAGGCGTCCTACCAGGCAAGACACCTTGCCATTTGCTGTTTACTTATTTTAGCTCATATTCTATGCATTGTTCATTATTTTCTTTATGCAAAATAAACTGTGATACCTGGCATAAACTGTTAGAACTTACTGTTCATTTATGTTTCCTGCTATGTATTATTTTTCTTACACATTAAACCTAGATTTAAGGGACCACCTTTGTGTATTGCATTCATGGCCTTGACACGTTATACCACGAAGTTGTGTGTCGCATGTAGAACACGAACATGCGTGATTGGCTGGCCACCAGTACGTACAAGCCATGCGATAGAAATAACCGCTAATAGAGGTTGCATGCTTAGTTTGACTTAGCGGTTATAGAGGTTTACTGTTGTGGATACAACAGATAGGCATTGGGCGGGGAGGACAATTCCTTAGCGTATGGGCTTCGATGCACTTTCCCTTGTGACCCGGATTCTCCGCTGGAGATACGGAATTGTTGACCCATGATTACTGACGGCCACTGACGATTCTGCGGAACGTCATGCTCTTATTGATTGGGCCTCTAGTGCCCCAAGGGGGGACTATGCCGATCCTATTCAGCTAGGGTCTATACGTAGGAAGGATTGTTCTTAACTACAATTCACTTAGAACGGTTAGGCACCTTTATCCGTTAGGTACGAGTACTTTTGGTTTGGGTACTTGTATCTGACCGTGGCTTGGAACAATAACTTATCGTAGACTAGTTTGTCACATCTTGTCCTTGTTTGGTTGTAGATGTGACTTACTACTTCGATGAGAAGGTATTGAACCTTGTTGGGGTCCGGATACCATATTGGATTCATAGCATGGAAAGATACGTCACCGTGAATTAGTTTACCATCTCCTGTCCTTGTTTGGTTGGGGGATGGTATGCTCGTTCAATAGGTGTGTATTGGACCATGTTGTAAATTCAATTGACTTATTTATTTGAGCAATATTTATTCAGTTTATATGGCACGATATTATGTGTCTTGTTACGTCCCTCTGAGGACCTGGTTATCTCTCCAGGTGTGTGCTATTATCTTTTGCAGATGTTCTAGCTTTAGCCGTGACTATCGCTATTTCTTCGAGGATGATTGCGTTTGGATCGTCTTCGCTTCGCTCGCCAAATTCATTTCTTTACTCATGTATTTTTCTTTACTTGTTGGTAGTGGATTTGTCTCCGCCCAACATATTGTATCAAGACAATTCATTATCTTTATATGATGTCTTTTATTCATTTATTTTGTGTGGATGAGATTAGTTATGGATATACTACATTTTACAGCTATCCATACGAGGCCTATGTACTTCGTATGTATACAGCTGGCATGTCTACGTTCCTAGTCCTACATATTTTGGGACTGAGGCGTTACATGTTTTTGTGGTGGCCCATGCAGGTCAAGATAAATTGTTTGGTTACTTTACCGTACCAAGCAAGCATGCGTATAGGGTTAGAAGTCTAGGGTCTCATCCACATACTTGACTCTTTCCTAAATTTTATCTACCGTTTGACTCATCGACTGCATCTTACTTGATTCCTTCTAACAAAATTCTTATCTTTCCTTCGTGCTTGCTAGAGATTGACCCTACTAGTTAGTTGTCCTAAAACACCATTAGTTTAATTCTTTAAGTTGGGTAGAATACCTTATGAACTAGCAACCCCTTTGACCTAGTGACCTATATTAGCAATCTTATTTAGATCTTAGAATCTAGAGGACCTAACCCGTCTAGCCAACCAAGGACTTGGACAAGAAGACTATAGGACGACTGTATGACTTAGAATCATTCTACCTTCTTTAAATCTTAATCTCTCGTACCTATGTATTTACCGTTTTGACTAATGATGCTAATGTAGCCTAGTTTTTGCAAGCTTATTCTTTATCGAGTTTGTTTATGACATATGCTATTGAGCGCTCACTAGCATATTGTCTAAACAGAACCGGTGCATAATGGTCTGATCAACCAAGTGCACTTTGGTTCGCTTTTGTCTATTACTCTACGTGGATGGGGACATAATTAAACTTGGCCCTTACAATCCCATCCACGACTGTCTTGACAATTCTTTTAAAATTATTCGATCATCTTTGAATCACATATTCGTATTCGATAACGCCTCCTTCGAACTCTATATTGCTTTCACCTTCACCTATTTTAGGAGGACGACAGCGTTATACTAGAACTTCCTCTAGCCATCCTATCGATTACGACCATATCGTATTATTTTTCTATGATCTAGATCGTAATTTCTTACGGCATGATTTTATTATTGATTGTTCATCATCGATACCCCTTGTGTCTTCTCACCCCCCCTACGAATTCTTAATTTCGAGGACAAAATTCTTTTAAGTTGGGTAGGATGTAAAACCCCTAAAATTTCTACTATTTATTTTTTTTATTAAATTTAGTACTGATTTAAAATTTTGTAATATACGTCGCGTAGTCGTATTATACGTCGCGCACGACCTTTTATTTCTTTTTCGAATTTGCTCGACGAGTGCGATTATGTGCGAGCGTACACAATTTAGAAAAATATTTTTCTATTTTCAAAATAATATATAAAATAATTATTTTTAGTTAACATACTGAAATTTCCAAGTTTACGATTTTATTTATGAAAGCCTTTTCGTTTATAGCAGTTACTAATATTAAATAATATTCTTCATAAATATTTATTAGTGCATTTAAATAATAATATTATTTTCGAAATTATTATTATATTGTATTTTTGGAAAATATATTTCAAAATTTCTGTGGCGATTTAAATCTTGATTTGAATTTATGGATTTATTTAAATAGTGAAACATTTAAAATTTGATTTATCCCGTTGATTTTAAACCAAGAATTTAATTAGATTTAAATTTGATTTGTATTTGGAATTGGATTTTGATTTGGATTTGGATTTATTGAATTAAATTAAATTATAGATTGAATTATCTAAATCGGGTTTAAACTAATCCTAACCTTTATCCAATTAAGAATTTCCACATCCTATAAATAGGCAGGTACTCATCCATGTATTTCTATTCTCCATAAAATTCCACAACCAAACGTGTATCGTGTCCGTGTTCCACCATCCACAATCTTATTCCATTTTTACATATACATTTTACCCCTTGTGACGGACACACCCCGACACATACAATCAAAATAAGAATCCTAAAACCTAACCCTAACTCTAGCCTATAGCTGCCGCCGCCTTCTGCCACCGTCCATCGTCACCCACATCTAACTGCCGTAACCACAGCCTCCGCCCCGTCGATCCCAGGGTCAATCCCAGTACAGCTCGACCGCCGTTAGTAACTGGCCCCCGACCAAACACCATTGCCGCCACTACCTGGTCTTCGGCATCACCACCCATCGACACCATCCGCAACACGACCACCAATAATCCCACAGACCCAGCCACCATGACCAAAAATCCCACAGTCCCAGCCACCACGACCGGTGTGGCCGACCAACGCCACCACGTCAAAAACCACCACCAAACACCAGAAAAACAGAAAGAAAAAACCCTATCCCTAATCTTACCTCCGCCTCGACCGTCGTCGGAGCGGTGAAGCCCCGCCAATCCATGGTCGGTTGCCCGCTGCACGCGGCGAGCCCCGCCCGGCCACCGGCGCCGCCGTGACCCATCCGCCGCACTCAACCACCGCACCCAGGTCTATCGCCGCGTCGATCTCCGCTTGGGCATGACAGTCCGTCTCCTCCGCCTGGATGCACGGCAGCGCCTGAGCGCGCGCCGCCGCGTCTAATACGCCGTCCGTCCCTTGCCTCCCAGACTCCCCAAACTCTCCGGCCGCCGCGTCATTTGCCGCGACCGCCGTTCTTCCTCGCCGGACTTGAGCCACAGCCACCAGGCATCCTTGCGGTGCTGTCCCACCGCCTCCACCGCAAGCCAGCGACTCCGTTCGTGCTTCTCCCCCTCTAGATCTGCCGAGTCCTGGCGAGCTTGAGCCACCCGCCGCCTGCTCCACCGACGAACACCCAAAACCCTCTTCCTCCGCCGTTCTCCAAACTGCCGGTGAAACCCATCTCCGTGCCGTCCCCACGAACTGTTCCGTGGCCGGACCGCGCCCTCTGCGCGCGACCGCCTACCGATCTCCCCCGACTGCCCGCTCTTTCACGACCACTCTCTCCTCCCTCTCTCCCCTCTGCTCATCTCTCTCTCGCGCCTCTCTCTCGAAATTTTTTCCTTCTCTCGTCACTATTCTCTCCCTTCCTCAATTGAAAGAGAATAGCAGCAGTCAGTGGACTGCTGCACTTTTTTTTTTTTCTTTATTTTTTTGTTTTTTTTTTTGTTTTAGTAATTATTATTATTATTATTATTATTATTATTATTATTATTATTATTATCATTCTTATTCTGTTGTTATATTTTTGTTTCCCTAGTTGACTTATTTTAATAATAATATTATTATTATTATTAATGTTATTTTTATGAAATTTTTATTGTTAACTTTTTTTATTATAGTGTTGTTTTTCGAAAACTAGTTATATATAGGATTCACATGGTATATAATAATAATGTTGATTATTATCATTTTTGGTGGTATTATTATTAGTAAAATTAATACTAGTTTAAAAAGTATTGTTATATATACGAAATCCTTTACAAGGTTATTTTATATGCCTTGACCTAAACGAGTTATAAATATTTACGATATTTATTTAAGATATTTTTGTATATAAGTGTAGCTATTATCTATAAGCATATTTTTGGGATTCAATCTAGATGGATTTATTTCGCTATTTTCAAATATTGTCTACATTATTGTCCTAATAAAAAGACTATAAAACTTTTGAATATTATAAATAGTTTTCGAAACTCGTATATATATTATTATCAAGTTTTCTTTGATTATCCTCCTATCTATGACAAATTCTCTTTATCCTATTCCCTCACAAGTTCTGCACAACCCCTGTCAACCCTAACAAATTCGACTGTTCTAGACCCAATGGAACTGTCCGTACCACCATCAGAGGTCACCTTGTGTAGTGGTTACATCAAAGTCACCGTTCATGCCACCTTGATCATCGCAGCACACTAGGCGTCCTACCAGGCAAGACACCTTGCCATTTGCTGTTTACTTATTTTAGCTCATATTCCATGCATTGTTCATTATTTTCTTTATGCAAAATAAACTGTGATACATGGCATAACCTGTTAGAACTTACTGTTCATTTATATTTCCTGCTATGTATTATTTTTCTTACACATTAAACCTAGATTTAAGGGACTACCTTTGTGTGTTGCATTCATGGCCATGACACGTTGTACCACGAAGTTGTGTGTCGTATGTAGAACACAGACGTGCGTGATTGGCTGGCCACCAGTACGTACAAGCCATGCGATAGGAATAACCGCTAATAGAGGTTGCATGCTTAGTTTGACTTAGCGGTTATAGAGGTTTACTGTTGTGGATACAACAGATAGGCATTGGGCGGGGAGGACAATTCCTTAGCGTATGGGCTTCGATGCACTTTCCCTTGTGACCCGAATTCTCCGCTGGAGATACGGGGTTGTTGACCCATGATTACTGACGGCCACTGACGATTCTACGGAACGTCATACTCTTATTGATTTGGCCTCTAGTGCCCCAATGGGGGACTATGCCGATCCTATTCAGCCAGGGTCCATGCATAGGAAGGATTGTTCTTAACTACATTTCACTTAGAACGGTTAGGCACCTTTATCCATTAGGTACGAGTACTTTTGGTTTGGGTACTTGTATCTGACCGTGGCTTGGAACAATAACTTGTCGCGGACTAGTTTGTCATATTTTGTCCTTGTTTGGTTGTAGGTGTGACTTACTACTTCGATGAGAAGGTATTGAACCTTGTTGGGGTCCGCATACCATATTGGATTCATAGCATGGAAAGATACGTCACCGTGAATTAGTTTACCATCTCCTCTCCTTGTTTGGTTGGGGGGATGGTAAGCTCGTTCAATAGGTGTGTATTGGACCATGTTGTAAATTCAATTGACTTATTTATTTGAGCAATATTTATTCAGTTTATATGGCATGATATCATGTGTCTTGTTACGTCCCTCTGAGGACCTGGTTATCTCTCCAGGTGTGTGCTATTGTCTTTCGCAGGTGTTCTAGCTTTAGCCGTGACTATCGCTATTTCTTTGTGGATGATTACGCTTGGATCGTCTTCGCTTCGCTCGCCAAATTCATTTCTTTACTCATGTATTTTTCTTTACTTGTTGGTAGTGGATTTGTCTCCGCCCAACATATTGTATCAAGACAATTCATTATCTTTATATGATGTCTTTTATTTATTTATTTTATGTGGATGAGATTAGTTATGGATATACTGTATTTTACAGCTTATGTATCCATACGAGGCCTATGTACTTCGTATGTATACAGCTGGCATGTCCACGTTCCTAGTCCTACATATTTTGGGACTGGGGCGTTACATCCTCTCCCATCTAGGAGGTTCTATCTTGCGAGACGCGTTCGGGGAAGACTTATCTTCGGACGTACGATCCCACACAAGAAGAAGCAGTACCTCCTCAAGCTCTTGCTGCCCCCACAAGCTCAGAAGTCGGCCCGTCTAAGCCTCAAACTATGGACAAATCCAATCAGAAGGAGACGCGGTTTGACAAGTCTCTGAAGGCGCCAGCTCCCGAAGGCATGGATCAGCCCTACAACTTTGACATACTGGCTTAGCTAGCCAATACACCTGCCAGGTTGTCTCTGTTCCATCTATTGCGAATATCTAAAGAAACGCGGAAGGCTTTAAGTGAGGCATTACTACATTCCGACTCTTACCTCGCTGAAGTCAAAGCCCCCGCTGAAGATCCTGTCTCCTGTCCCCGCTGCCACAATACTATGGAAGTGGTGCCCAACATCACCTTCTCACAGGAGGACATGCTACTAAAAAATAATCGTTATGATAGACCCCTGTACTATACAGGGTATAACGGGGCGATCAAGGTGGACTGCATGCACATCGATCCAGGATCCTTCCTCAGCATGTCATCCCCAGTTTTCAGAAACAGGGGTATTTTTGTCATTTTACATTTTTGAATATTTTTAAAATTTATTTTATTATTTATGATATTATTTTGGGGTTGAAATTTATTTTATTATTTATGATATTGTTTTGGGGTTATTTGAGTCGGGTTCGAATTTTAACTCAATCCGACTTGAAACGGGGACCCGGGGGTAGTTTGACTCTAGTGGGACCCACACACTAGTTAGGCATGGCCCACATGATATTAATTTTAGTCCACATGATAGAAATATTTTAGTTAGAGGTTAGACTAATTATTATGGATAAGGTTAGTGTGATTAGAGACTTTAGAATGACTAATTTAGCCCCAACCAATTAGCCCTTTCCTAATACTCATAGAATAGGTTAGTGGGGGCATTTTGGACCTTACTATAATAGGACAAATAGCCCCATATGGCCAGCCACTTTGGGAGAGGATAGGCTCAAGTTCATTTCATTATTCTCATCCACACTCTCTCTTGTTCTTCCCCAAATTCCTAGAGAGCAATCCCTAGCAATTTCTCCATCAAATCCTTCCATTTCGCCACGAAATCTTCTTCTTTCCTTCTCCATTCTAGCCAAGGAGGAAGCTACCCAAGTTTGGAAGGATTCGGAGCTCGTTCGTGTCCTTTTGAAATCTCTACGTGTCGGTGTCGCTCCGGGAAGGCTTTTCTTCGATTCGATCTACCGGGAGGTATAAATTCCTTCTCCTTTTCATTTCCTCATACATATAGGTCTATTTTGAACCCATAGGAATGACCCCCATGGTTGTATCTCCATTTGTGTCCATTTCGTGTCCATTTGGAGGTCATAGGAGTGTCCTTTGTGTTGTGGTTGTGTCCATGTGGGAAAACCCCAAATTTGGATACACTATGTGTTGTTGTTATGTATGAATAAATTATTACATGTTTAATCTCATATTTTTGTATTGGAGATGTGTTCTATAGTGTCTCATATATATATATTAGTGTAGAGAGTGAGTTCTTGATATATTATGTTATATACTTGTGTTCTTTTGTCTCAAACTACCCAAATCCGTCATGATTTTTATCCACGTTTTTAATTTCAGCCCTAACTTAGAAATGTCATAACTTCTAGCTCAAAGCTCGGTTTAATCTCCCGTTTTTTTAAAAGAAGCGTATTGAAGTTAGATTTCTAAAAACACATATTAATAGGCCTAATTCCTTCTATAACTTTTTGGAGAATTATTTGAGTGTCAGCTGTACGAAAGACAAACGCGTTCTCGGTGTTTTCGCGATTCCGGGAGTTTTCGGAAACGAAAACGCGATCCGTTTGAAGTTTCGGAAAGTTAACACATAGATCTATAACATAATTTAATCCTAGATTTTAATTCATGCTGAGATGGTACAATATTGATTATTAGTAGGAGTTACTATTTGGCATATGCATTTTGTGCACCCTTGTGTGTAATATAATATTCTATTTGATTTTAACCCATGTTAATGTATATACATTATGTAATTAAATAGAGAATGCAAGCATGAGTAAATGTTTAAATAAATGATGTATGTGGTGTAAGTATCCTATCTAATGTAAGTATGTATAAGTATGGCTTGTAATGAATATGTAGGTTCCATAGTATGTAATGTATGGTGCATATAGTAGTGCAAGAGAATAAATGAATGATGAATGAATGCAAACATGAATGTAATGTAATAATAGATGTAATATATGCAATATACAAGTTAATGAGATATAATGTTCTATGTTAACACAAATCCTATATTACCTCATGTACCCCTTACACTATGTAGACACTATCACACTTGACACTTTGTTCACTTACACTTTGACACTCTTTGATATGTATACACTATGTATGCCCATTTAACCCTCACTTTCCCCTTTGCCATGTTTACATACACACACATAGCCTCTTAAATAAGTATTTATGAATGTAGTTAACTTAGCTATGTATGTATATTATATATATGTTAGCATATTGTGTTGTAATATATAAGTTTATATAACCATTTGAAATGCCATGATTATAGACCTAATAATGAATACCAATATATGCATGTGTATATATGTGTAGACATATATAGTTTAAAGTAATAGATTACCTAGTGTATATCCAATGTGAATTCTTGCCTATTTGAGTATTGAATAATTGCATGCTATATAGAGTTGGGTGTATGTTGGCTTATATAGCCTTGTATTGATGTGTGCTTGCTAGGATAGTCTTGGTGAGGCCTAGTAAGACTTGCTGGGTTAGGACATGACCTAGTTTGACTAGTGCAGTTGACCAGAGTTGACCAAGGGTTGACTTTGGCCTAGTTTGACCTAGATTCATGTAGAATACATTGTAGTGCTTTATATTACCCTTCTGGACATGTTGTGACTTGTGCTGTTCCAATTAGGAGCCATACACCTTGTAACCTGTGTTGCTTTAAATAGGACTCTGTGGCTTCAGTCGGACCCCCTATACTTATCAGCTGTTCAGGTTATCAGGCGAGTACATTCTCTGATCGTTTCATACTTGTCACGAATTATATTCTCGCTCTAGATTACTTTTACTTGATGCTGTCACATTATCATCACGGATTGGTACTATACGGATCTCTTCTTGGGATGTTACCCCCTTAGCGGGCGCATCGGATACTTTATGACATGTGTTTCATGTACATCATGTATTCCTTGCTTCTGCGTTATTCATGTACACTCATGTTCTCTCATGTTCTTACATGTACGTTCATGTACTCTTATGTTCTTTCATGTACGCTCATGTTTCCTCATGTGTTTCTTGTATAACCAAAACATCATGTCCGTAACGTAACTTGAATAGATTCTTGTGTAATGATTGTGGGTAGGGGTGAGTATAAATGGTCATGTGATTTACCCATCATGTACACTCTGTTACTTTTTATGTTCATCATGTACAACCTAAGCCAATTACATGCCATCTCGTACTCTAAATCACTAGTCACTTACAGTTCTTATTTATCATGTATATATTTCCAGTTATCAAATATCTCTCCTGTTTTTATGTACATCTTCTTACAGCGTTTCATGTATCTTATTCTATTACCTGTTTTATATTTCCTGACATGATATGAACTGCATGAGATGTATTGTGCTCGCTCCTGTCCTGACTGGACCTGTTGATAAATTTTACAGATGGCCTGGGATTGCCTGCTAGGCTAGAGGAGACACAGTAGAGGTTGTTTAGATAGTTATTTTATTTTGTCTGGAGCTGTATTTACTTTATGGATTACTGTATTTGAGTTTTGAGATGTATTTCTGGGTTTATGTATCTTAGACACTTAGACTTCTATCTCCTGTATCTCTTTTGGATTTCATATTTTATCTATCTTTATCATGCTCTACCTTAGATGTGATTGGGACTGTATCTGCTATGTCACCCCCATTCGGGGAGTATAAACTGTTTATCCTTATACTGCTAGATGCATGAGACCTAGGACAGCGTTCTACCGCCGATACTGCGGCGTAGGCTGGGCGTTGTTACGTTCTCGTGCCCTTACTCTAGGGTGCGGGTCGTAATACATTTTTAGTGGTGGCCCATGCATGTCGAGTTTATGTAGTGGTATTCGAACTAGAGTACCACTACAGCCTGCAGTAGGAATATGATATATTTTGAAGGTACTCAATCACGGTTAGGATTCCTTGAGAGATTCCTGGGATGACCCTTGAGAATCTTATTTTAACTTTGATTTGAAATCTGTTTTTCCCTGATTTGATTTACCTTTACTTCCTGTTATTGAACTTGATTTTGATGGATTATTATTGAATTTTGAATCTTGATGTTAGTGGTTGAATTTGAGTCTGTATTTTTATGATTTTTGATGGATTATTATTGAATTTTGAATCTTGATGTTAGCTGTTGAATTTGAGTTTGTATTTATATGTATATGTACATTTTTTTGGAATTAAGGTATAACCTGATAACATACTTGATAAGGACAGTGAGAAAGGTAAAAGTCTACTTTATTATGGAATTTAGAATTTATTGCAGTCATATTTGCTAGCATGACAAGGACGTAGAGCCTGATATAGCTATACTTATCTTAGTTATGAAATCTAGATTTTCTTGCAGCCATACCGGGTGGCGTGGTAAGAATTCTAGATTAAATGATTATAGGGTGTATGCCTTATTATGGACTCTATCGTTTATTGCAGCTATGCTTTTTGGTGTGGCAGAATTCTGACAACATAATTTCAAGAAGATGCATATGATTATCAGATTGTACCTTAAATATTTTTGAACATGTTTTCTCTACTTTTGTTTCAGTCCTTCAAAAAAAAAGAAAAAAAAAAGAAAGAAAAAGAGAATTGTTATTTGTTTTTTTTGTTTTGTTTCTCATTTATTTAACTTAGGAGTAGCTTTAGCTATTTTTATAAACTTTGTGTAACTTCTTACTATGAAATTCTTCTTAATACAATGAATCGATGATTTTGCTAGACTTTATCTTGGATTTGAAAATTTAGCTCTGGGTTTCAAAATAGATTTTTCTTTTAAACAGATAAGCAAAAACAGATTTTATTGTTATTTCTTTCTTGCTATTATTCTTGTATTAAATAATAATAATAATACTGTCTTGATTACGTCAATCACCTGCTTGTAACCTTGGTAGGAATCTAATTGTTGGTCTTAACGTAGAATTAAAATTTTATATTGGGACATGAGAATATATATGAATATATATAGTGGACACTTTCCTGACACTTATGCATGCTACACTTGATTTCCATCTATCTGAATACATATTAATATGTCGTTAATGTTTAAATTTTCAAAACACCAATATTTTCGATTCTCTGCTTTTCCTAGCTTAACTCGTAATTTAAATATAAAATTTCATGATAATAGTTTTATTTATATCACTGCACATGTATGTTATACGTAGGATTTCAATTCAAAATTTTTTTTTGGTTGAGTTTTGTGTTTAAATTTGTCAAATCTGAGACTGTGTGCATATTAACCCTTAATACGGGATTTTAAATGTTAGTTCAAATTGATTGTTTTAAATGTAATATTTAGAGCTGTGTACATTGTTGTTGTTGGGATATAAATTTAGGTTCCATATTCTTACATGTTAGGTTGTGATAAACATTGAGTTGGTTTTGATGTGCAAATTCTCCAAAATCCTAAAAACTGAATACATGTTAACATTTTTACATTGATTTCCATGTTTAGTTCAATTTCAGATTTAACATGTAATATTGAACTGTATGCGTAGATAAATGTATTTATAGTATATTAGGGTTTCATTTCTATCATGTTAGGATGTATTGAGAGCATTGAGATTAGTTGTGATGTTTCAAACTCCTAAATTTTGAAATTGTATTATGTTAATATTGCACTGGTTTAAATGTTAGCTTATTTTCAGATTTTGTATGTAAATGCTGAACTAAAACTGGGTTTAACCTTTCAATACTAAGCTATAACCCTGTACAAGGACACACACACACCCTAACTTAGTATACCCTGTCATGTAACCTAACTCTTCCTCTCTATGTCATGATTATATATCTATATAGATATATATAGAGCTTAGGCATACATGTTATAATGTATATACATACATAACTAAATCTCTACCTCTTTATATATACATATATACATGGTTAGCCATGCATGTTATGAGCAAATGAGTTGTGTATTGTAGATTGTTTAACCAATATGCCATGATTAGTGTAACTTGATAGTTATTGTTTGAAACCCCAAATCCTCCTATGCACTTTCATGTATATTTCACATACACACACACGCCTATTATCTAACCATATGAACATGTCCACATACACCCATACACACACGAACTACATAACTTGTACATAATGCTAGCTTTTTCCTCTCTAACGCTATATATATAAATATATTGTGATTGAATTTCCATGCAATGGCTTTCATTCTTTAACTTTTGATTTTGATTTTCTTGAATAGTACCCCTTATTAGATAAATGGTAGTTAACTTTATTTTATTTTGATAAGTACCAGTTTTCATATAGGATGGTAGACTGCCTTACAGTCTTGATGATTGTTATTTCTGTATCTTTTCTAGTTTAGCACCCTAGATTGCTTGTGTGTTTTGATACCATATGACCGTTTTGGTTTAGCATGACTAGTATACCTAGATGAGACTTTCATTACCACCGTATGCCATGACCCTGTATGTCATCCTTTTAAATCGTATGATTGTTTAAGTTCTGAGACTTTGATTGTGGGGGGTTTGACCTAGAAGGAGTATGAACATTTTAATTTTGAGGATGAAATTTTTCTAAGGTGGGTAGACTTGTAACACCCAGTTCTCTAAAATGAGGGTAATTTTGAAATTTTGTAATTTTAATCATTTATTGATTTGATATTTA
This sequence comes from Iris pallida, assembly GCA_029216955.1. NCBI lineage: Eukaryota > Viridiplantae > Streptophyta > Magnoliopsida > Asparagales > Iridaceae > Iris > Iris pallida. The sequence goes on along the minus strand of JANAVB010036420.1, from coordinate 3,284,696 downwards.
AATCATGATATAATTTTTGGTAATTTTTAAATTATTTTAAAAATATTTAAAATCATGACTTGTGATTTTGATGTTTTGTTAGTGAAACCCTAGAGACTGTTTGACCTAGAGCCTAACCATGTGATTAGGATATTTTAATGTCATTTCTGGCCTAAGGATATTTTGCATTTGACCTCTTTAAATTATTTTGATATTTATTGCGTTGGTGATTGTTGATTTTGACCTTTGATATGTGTGATTTTGTGATGGTTTTGTGTCCGTATCGGACACGTATCAGTTTTTATTTACAAATGTTTAATGTGCCTCAAAGTGATTTTTTTATTGCTGATTTTTTTTTTGAAAAGTATTTGAATGAGATTGTTTTCTGCATGTGTTTTCTGTGATTGCTTTGTTTTAATTTCGAGGACGAAATTTTTTTAAGGTGGATAGATTTGTCACCCCCAGTTTTCAGAAACAGGGGTATTTTTATCATTTTACATTTTTGAATATTTTAAAAATTTATTTTATTATTTATGATATTATTTTGGGGTTGAAATTTATTTTATTATTTATGATATTGTTTTGGGGTTATTTGAGTCGGGTTCGAATTTCAACTCAATCCGACTTGAAACGGGAACCCGGGGGTAGTTTGACTCTAGTGGGACCCACACACTAGTTAGGCATGGCCCACATGATATTAATTTTAGTCCACATGATAGAAATATTTTAGTTAGAGGTTAGACTAATTATTATGGATAAGGTTAGTGTGATTAGAGACTTTAGAATGACTAATTTAGCCCCAACCAATTAGCCCTTTCCTAACACTCATAGAATAGGTTAGTGGGGGCATTTTGGACCTTACTATAATAGGACAAATAGCCCCATATGGCCAGCCACTTTGGGAGAAGATAGGCTCAAGTTCATTTCATTATTCTCATCCACACTCTCTCTCTCTTGTTCTTCCCCAAATTCCTAGAGAGCAATCCCTAGCAATTTCTCCATCAAATCCTTCTATTTTGCCACCAAATCTTCTTCTTTCCTTCTTCATTCTAGCCAAGGAGGAAGCTACCCAAGTTTGGGAGGATTCGGAGCTCGTTCGTGTCCTTTTGAAATATCTACGTGTCGGTGTCGCTCCGGGAAGGCTTTTCTTCGATTCGATCTACCGGGAGGTATAAATCCCTTCTCCTTTTCATTTTCTCATGCATATAGATCTATTTTGAACCCATAGGAATGACCCCCATGGTTGTATCTCCATTTGTGTCCATTTCGTGTCCATTTGGAGGTCATAGGAGTGTCCTTTGTGTTGTGGTTGTGTCCATGTGAAAAAACCCCAAATTTGGACACACTATGTGTTGTTGTTATGTATGAATAAATTATTACATGTTTAATCTCATATTTTTGTATTGGAGATGTGTTCTATAGTGTCTCATATATATATATTAGTGTAGAGAGTGAGTTCTTGATATATTATGTTATATACTTGTGTTCTTTTGTCTCAAACTACCCAAATCCGTCATAATTTTTATCCACGTTTTTAATTTCAGCCCTAACTTAGAAATGTCATAACTTCTAGCTCGAAGCTCGGTTTAATCTCCCGGTTTTTTTTTTTAAAAAAGCGTATTGAAGTTAGATTTCCAAAAACATATATTAATAGGCCTAATTCCTTCTGTAACTTTCTGGAGAATTATTTGAGTGTCAGCTGTACGAAAGACAAACGCGTTCTCGGTGTTTTTGCGATTCCGGGAGTTTTCGGAAACGAAAATGCGATCCGTTTGAAGTTTCGGAAAGCTAACACATAGATCTATAACATACTTTAATCCTAGATTTTAATTCATGCTGAGATGGTACAGTATTGATTATTAGTAGGAGTTACTATTTGGCATATGCATTTTGTGCACCCTTGTGTGTAATATAATGTTCAATTTATTTTAACCCATGTTAATGTATATACATTATGTAATTAAATAGAGAATGCAAGCATGAGTAAATGTTTAAATAAATGATGTATGAGGTGTAAGTATCCTATCTAATGTAAGCATGTATAAGTATGGCTTGTAATGAATATGTAGGTTCCATAGTATGTAATGTATGGTGCATATAGTAGTGCAAGAGAATAAATGAATGATGAATGAATGCAAGCATGAATGTAATATAATAATAGATGTAATGTATGCAATATACAAGTTAATGAGATGTAATGTTCTATGTTAACACAAATCCTATATTACCTCATGTACCCCTTACACTATGTAGACACTATCACACTTGACACTTTGTTCACTTACACTTTGACACTCTTTGATATGTATACACTATGTATGCCCATTTAACCCTCACTTGTCCCTTTGCCATGTTCACGTACACACACATGGCCTCTTAAATAAGTATTTATGAATACGGTTAACTTAGCTATGTATGTATATTATATATATGTTAGCATATTGTGTTGTAATATATAAGTTTATATAACCATTTGAAATGTCATGATTATAGACCTAATGATGAATACCAATATATGCATGTGTATATATGTGTAGACATATATAGTTTAAAGTAATAGATTACCTAGTGTATATCCAATGTGAATTCTTGCCTATTTGAGTATTGAATAATTGCATGCTATATAGAGTTGGGTGTATGTTGGCTTGTATAGCCTTGTATTGATGTGTGCTTGCTAGGATAGTCTTGGTTAGGCCTAGTAAGACTTGCTGGGTTAGGACATGACCTAGTTTGACTAGTGCAGTTGACCAGAGTTGACCAAGGGTTGACTTTGGCCTAGTTTGACCTAGATTCTTGTAGAATACATTGTAGTGCTTTATATTACCCTTCTGGACATGTTGTGACTTGTGCTATTCCAATTAGGAGCCAGACACCTTGTAACCTGTGTTACTTTAAATAGGACTCTGTGGCTTCAGTCGGACCCCCTATACTTATCAGCTGTTCAGGTTATCAGGCGAGTACATTCTCTGATCGTTTCATACTTGTCACGAATTATATTCTCGCTCTAGATTACTTTTACTTGATGCTGTCACGTTATCATCACGGATTGGTACTATACGGATCTCTTCTTGGGATGTTACCCCCTTAGCGGGCGCATCGGATACTTTATGACATGTGTTTCATGTACATCATATATTCCTTGCTTCTGCGTTATTCATGTACACTCATGTTCTCTCATGTTCTTACATGTACGTTCATGTACTCTCATGTTCTTTCATGTACGCTCATGTTTCCACATGTGTTTCTTGTATAACCAAAACATCATGTCCGTAACGTAACTTGAATAGATCCTTGTGTATTGATTGTGGGTAGGGGTGAGTATAAATGGTCATGTGATTTACCCATCATGTATACTCTGTTACTTTTCATGTTCATCATGTACAACCTAAGCCAATTACATGCCATCTCGTACTCTAAATCACTAGTCACTTACAGTTCTTACTTATCATGTATATATTTCCAGTTATCAAATATCTCTCCTGTTTTCATGTACATATTCTTACAGCGTTTCATGTATCTTATTCTATTGCCTGCTTTATATTTCCTGACATGATATGAACTGCATGAGATGTATTGTGCTCGCTCCTGTCCTCACTGAACCTGTCGATAAATTTTACAGATGGCCTGGGATTGCCTGCTAGCCTAGAGGAGACACAGTAGAGGTTATTTTGATAGTTATTTCATTTTGTCTGGAGCTGTATTTACTTTATGGATTACTGTATTTGAGTTTTGAGATGTATTTCTGGGTTTATGTATCTTAGACACTTAGACTTCTATCTCCTGTATCTCTTTTGGATTTCATATTTTATCTATCTTTATCATGCTCTACCTTAGATGTGATTGGGACTGTATCTGCTATGTCACCCCCATTTGGGGAGTATAAACTGTTTATCCTTATACTGCTAGATGCATGAGACCTAGGACAGCGTTCTACCGCCGATACTGCGGCGTAGGCTGGGCGCTGTTACGTTCTCGTGCCCTTACTCTAGGGTGCGGGTCGTGACACAGCATCATTCCTAGAAGTCTGCTTCAAATACTGGGAATCCCTCTGCACAAGCTATCTGCAACCAACACAACTATCATGGCTTTTAATGCTGGTCGAAGCCATCCGCTGGGCAAGATCCGTCTCAAATGCCAGATCGGTGATCTCCGAACGAAGGTTTCCTGCTATGTGATCGATGCCAATGTATCCTACAATGTCTTGTTGGGACGTCCATGGATACACGAGAACATGATCGTTCCTTCAATACTTCACCAATGCTTCAAGTATGTCAACAGCGACGGTGTCGTGAAGACGAAATTTGCCGATGTCGATCTTTTTAAGGGCATCGAAGCCTACTATGGGGATTCGGTACTTTACCAATCCCAGCCCCCAAGGATGACGACAACGAAGCTGACAATGAAGCTAAAGCAAGTCCATCCTCTAATGATGGTCCCCTGATTATTCGAGTCAACGGACGTACTACCCCAAAAAGTACTCCGAAGCCTCTCACAATATGGGTAAAAAAGATGAACCCTGACAAGGTCAAACTATTGACCATCACTCTCAGCAAGACACCCCGGGAGGAACCTGCTAATTCCCGTCCTCCCAATCCTGAAAAATTACCCTACGTGGTGAACTCGGCCTGTAGAAGCATGTAAAAGAACAGAGAAAAGCCCATGCGGCTCAGAAAAGAGCCACGTGGCCCTAAACAGTTCTTCTCTACAGCCGCCATAAAGCCGCCTCCCAATTAATTGCTCTGACGACAGCTCTGACGTAATGAATGACAGCTCTGACACAATAAATGACAGCTCTGACATAAAAGCTGGAATGATGATGGCGTGCTCCTTGGGAAAAGAAGAAAATTTTTCTGGCAGGATCCGTCAAGTCCCAAGCACCCCTATGCGGCTGCTTGCTCCACGCGGCTGCCATCCCTATGCGGCTGTCAATTCTCATGCGGCTGCCATCCCTATGCGGCTGTCAATTCTCATGCGGCTGCCATCCCTATGCGGCTGTCAATTTTCATGCGGCTGCTCGCTTCATGCGGCTACCCGCTTCATGCGGCTGCTGCCTTCATACGGCTGCCCACTTCATGCGGCCGCGCCCTTCATGCGTCTACCCACTTCATGCGGCTGCATGCGACTGCCCACTTCATACGGCTGCTTCCTTCATGCGATTGCTCGCTTCATGCGGCTGCCTCCTTCATGCGGTCGCCTCCTTCACGAAGCTGCTTCCCCCATGCGGCGGTTACCTTCATGCGGCTAGGACTTGGAAGTCACCCGTATACGGTTGACTTAGACCACACTCATGCGGCTCTGCCAGACGCCCTGCTCATGACGGTTGAGACACGTGGCGATACTCATGACAAGTTGAGACACGTGGCTGTCTTATCCCCTCGGAGTTATGGCTGTTCACAAATCCTGACAACCAGATTTAGTGCAATCACTATTATTACTCAAATCAAATCAGATTTGTTGTGATTAAGCCAATGGGACACGTCGCGGGAGATCCGAGCTTGTCATAACAGATTATGAGGATTCATTGCAATCAGCATTAATTGCCCATACAGATTTGGCGCAATCAAGAATCAATTGCCCAGATGTAATGCAATCAAGATTAATGGCCCAGATGATTGGCCGTCGACTTTTCAAGGAGAGAATCATTGCAAACCCTAATGATCACACCCCACTCCCATAAATAGCAAGGTGCCATTCTCTTGCAGAAGGATCAGATCCATAGAAACAAAGAAAAAGAATATAGCAAGGTGCCATTCCCTTGCAAAAGAGATCCTCTCCACCCGGCTGGACACACAGAGAAACAAAAAGACGCGCACAGAAGAGTCTTCCCATCCAGAGAGCATTTCTTCATCAGATCCAAGGCTACGTCTGATCGTCCAAGGAGTAAGGCAGAGCGGCCGTTGCTTTCCCCAGCCTCTACCGTCACCCCCCAGAATCAAAACTAAACAATCGTACTTAGACTGCTGTACCGAGGTTTTCGTCCCTAGGCTTTCTTTGTACGAGCGAGTTTGTGTTGTGAAGTAAAAGTCCAGTCCTCCCATATAATTGTTCTGTTCTTTTATAATCAATGATAAACACGATGGCAACTCTGCTGGGGACTAACTTCTCCACGGCTGAGGAGTTGGTGACGCAATCAGACGCAGCCAAACTTGGCTCCACTCAACAAATACTGGTCGTCCGGTTCGACCAACAGGCGTTTGAAGAAATGCTCTCCGACGGGAGCGCTGGCCCGGTCCAGCAACGAGCCCGCACGAAGAAGGCCCGCAGGGAGTGGAGACCCAAATTATTTGCTCCTCCCCAAGCTCTCGAAGAAGTACTCTCTGTTGCCCGAGACAGCAGAAAAGTCTCGCGTACGACCCCACTTCAGACCACAGAGGACTCTGTTATCCCCAAGTCCGGCAGAAGAAAACACTATGATGTCGGACTTGTAGGGGCAAAGAGAAACTCTGTGCAATCCAAGCCGCATAAGGGCGCCAGCCACATGGAGGCTCATACGGCCGCAACTGTCAACCGCATAGGAAAAACTCATACGGCCACAAAAGTCAGCCGCATGCAGAAAGCCCATGCGGCCAGAAATTCCAGCCGTATGCAGACAGCCTGTACGGCCACGACTTCTAGCCGAATACAGAAAGTTCATGCGGCCACAAAGGATAGCCGCATGCAGACAGCCTGCACGGCTACACATACCAGCAGCATAAAGACAGCCTGCACGGCCATCGATCCCAGTCGCATACTATCTACTCCATGCGGCTCGCGGTCAGTCTTTGACCGCCTCTCATACGGTCCTGACCATGGAGGCTCTCTGGAGCATATGCCAGACTCTGTTGTGACCAGCTTGGACTCTTCCTACTACGCACTCTCAGGTGCTAGAAGAAAGAAGTCTCGGGCAGCGCGGGCTCGACGAGCTCAGTCGGCTGTCCCAACTTCTGACTACCAGGGCATCCCGATGACTATTACTCGGGCCCCTGATGGAAAGTTGTACAGAACTACCCGTGTCCAGCCCCCGACGGCCAACGAACGGGATAGTTATCAAAAATCTCCTAACAAGGATCAGGGGCGAGTACTCACGCTACCCCCACATCAGGGAGCAGGCAGGAGGCCAACGCACTCATCAGCCCACAAAGCAGGTGACTCGCGCAACGTGATTCTTCACAAGCGTAAGGAAAGAGACGAAGATTTGACGTACAAAGAGTCCTGTCAAGGACATCAATGCACCCAAGTCATTGTCAACTGCTGCTGCAACAAGGCAGCAGTACAAAAAGACCGGCGGTCCGTCTTCCAAAGGTTGCAACACCCAAGCTCAGAAGACGGGGCGCTTCTCGTCGCCTCTTGCAATTCTGCTCTGAAGATATTTAGCAGCGGTAGAGGGAAGAAAACAAATATCTCCAGCCCGAAAATTTCAACCGGTGTAACCAAGAAACTTTCTTCTAAACGGCTGTCCACCACCGTTACAGGAGGAGTTTACCAAGGTACCCGCTCAAATACAAAATCTGCCACACTTGGAGGCATCGGAGCCGGGGGTAGCACTTGTCACGCCCCGATTCGGGGAATCGCTCGCTTTGCTTCGATTCACGCCGAATCGATCGTCCTCGCTAAGGCGTGATGCCGTACAAGTCTGGAGTTGCACTTGTACAAGGCTAGAACATTGCACATTTATATCATTTTGAAACATTTGAAGTAAGCCACAGTTGCGGAAACATTGATACACAATATAGGAAGAAGAAATACTCATTTTATTCATAATTGTAGTCAGAATACAACTTTTCTCGATAATATTTGAAATGCCATTTCGGCTACATTGATTCATGAAAAGAAGTACAACTGATAGGCTGCCATGAAATAATTTCCCGTTCCATACATCACGCCCCTTTAGTACTTTGAAATATAAGCAGCTATCTTTGAAATCTCCGCAATACTTTGTGCGTCTTTAGGGAAAACAACTTGAAAGGAAACAGCAGTTCAGAAAGCTTTAATTGTGATGTGCGCCCGAGCCTTCTCCAGTACCTGTGGAGGAGGGGTCAGCACATTATAACAATGCGCTGGTGAGCCCCGTTGGCCCACTCAGCTAAACCAACATTTTATTAATGACAAGCATTTTAAAGATATGAACTTATAAGGGACAGGCAACATTTAGAGTAAATCACAATTCAAATGACATGGTAGTTCATAACACCATGTTTACTTTACCATTGGCCGAATCCAGCTTTCCTGCATAAGATACAGGATAATAATAATATACTTACCGCCCCTGCATGAGACATTGATTAGCATACATTTCCACGATGTGACCACTGGTGTTGTTAAACCATATGGACTCTTTTCATTCATTCATTTGCATTTGGGACTTCAAGATAATGAGATGACAGCACAGTAGGGAGCTAGCCTCTATGATGCCTCGCATTACTCATGTTCCCCAAAGCACTTCATTATTTCCTCCTAGGCCGAATCGGTACAGGCGCCCCTGTACCGTTCGAGGAAATTATTGCTCAATCCTTGTATACAAGTTGTCCATGGTCAGGCGAATGTGTGTCCGACTCGATATACACAGTGTGCATAGAATATTTTGAAGTAATAGGCAACATGATCATTCTTAGCATTTCATAACCATCATTCTAGGCATCAATTCAATCATTTCAATGTTCAGTTCATTGCAGTGTAATCAATTCATTTCAATGTTCTATCTCTAGCATCTTAGTGGTATTGACTTGTGGCATTAGCATCTTGATATCGATCAACAGATGTTGCAAGACAATTATTTAGTTGGCATGAAGGAATAGCGAGAGGGACAATACCACCACAGAGATCCACACTCACCAAGTTAGAGAATCGTCGAGAGAGAGAGGAACACTTGCACGCTTAGCCTTCAGTCACGCGTCAGTCTGCATTGGCACCAAAAGATTGATTAATAATCCGTCTCGTTGTGTTCTCTTCTCTCAGAATTCTCAAGAATGAATGCTATGTAAATCGATGAAAAAAGGGCAAGAATCAAATCATCGAAAATCATTCAGAAAAGCATCCATCAAAACCAAGCAGCAAAACCAGCAGCAAAACATCCAGAGAAAACTCTTGGACGCATTTCAAGAGAAACCGATCCATCAATTGGAAAGGTTCTTATGCACTTGTCCGTGATCGATTCGATGCCGACGGTAAGTTTCCCCAATACTCGGTTCCGACCGAGTTAGCCAAGCCACAAGCCTTACATAGTGAACCGCTAGGAGCGGGACACTACATAATATACCACTAAGAAAAAGTTTCGTCCTCGAAACTTAAAGCAAAGGTCCTACCTCAAAATTATCAAACAGCGAGGGGTACTTCACTCGCATCTCTTCCTCTAATTCCCATGTCGACTCCTCGACAGCATGGTTCCGCCATAGCACGTTGACTAGAGACACTGCCCGATTCCTCAAAACTTTCTCTTTCCTGTCCAAAATCTGGACAGGCTCTTCAGTGTAGGATAGGTCAGCGCTCAGCTGCAGCTGGTCGAAATTTACTACGTGACTTGGATCATGCACGTACTTCCGAAGTTGAGATACATGGAAGATATCGTGCACATCAGCCAGAGCCGGAGGTAGTGCAAGTCGATAAGTCACTGAGGCTACCTTCTCCAAAATCTCGAATGGTCCGACGAATCTCGGGCTTAACTTTCCTTTCATCCCAAACCGCATCACACCTCGCATGGGTGTGACCTTCAAGAAGACATGATCGCCTGCTGTGAATTCCAAAGGGCGTCGATGAACATCCGCATAACTCTTTTGTCGACTTTGAGCAACTCTAAGTCTTTCTCGAATTAAGCGAATCCTCTCGACGGCCTGTTCCACAAGTTCTGGTCCGAGCACTTGCCGTTCACCGACTTCATCCCAGCATATCGGTGATCGACATTTCCGTCCATATAAGGCTTCGTACGGGGCCATTTGGATACTTGCCTGATAACTGTTGTTATAGGCAAATTCTGCTAGTGCGAGATGCGCGTCCCAACTTGTCTTCGAGTCGAGCACGCACAATCTCAACATATCCTCAAGGATCTGATTTACTCTCTCTGTCTGACCATCAGTCTGCGGATGGTAAGCCGTACCGAAGTTCAACTTTGTGCCCATTGCCGAGTGTAGACTTATCCAAAATCGCGACAGGAATCTTCCATCTCTATCCGACACTATAGAAACTGGCACCCCATGCAATCTGACAATTTCATTTATGTAGATCTGAGCCAACCGTTCTACTCCCCATGTAACTTTTATTGGAATAAAATGTGCCGACTTGGTTAATCTATCCACGATAACCCAAATCGCATCATTTCCCTTCTGAGTTCTTGGCAAGCCAACTATAAAATCCATACAGATATTATCCCACTTCCACAGTGGAATAGCCAAATTTTGTAGTTCTCCGCCTGGCCGTTGATGTTCGGCCTTTACACGCTGACAATCCATGCACTGTGACACGAATAGCGCCACATCCTTCTTCATACCATGCCACCAAAAGGTTGAACGTAGATCCTTATACATTTTCGTGCCTCCCGGATGCAATGTATACTTCGCGAAATGAGCCTCGGTCAGTATTTCCTTCCTGATATTCTCGTCCTTAGGGACGCACAATCTTCCCTTGACACGAATAGTGTCATCTTCAACGGTAAAGTCCGACGCCTTTCCTGCTAGAATCAACTCGCGTATCTTCTGCAGAAACGGGTCATCCTTCTGAGCAAACTTAATCCTTTCCTGGAGACTCGGCTCAAGTTGTAACTGAGCCAACTGCACATTCTGCGGACGGATCCTGAACTCGATGCCCATCTCTTCAAGATCCCGTAGTACCTCTTTTGCTATTGCTAGTGATCCCACAAATTTTCGACTCAAGGCATCAGCTACCACGTTCCCTTTACCCGGCGTGTAAGAGATTGTCAAGTCATAGTCCTTGATCAATTCTAACCAGCGCCGCTGCCTCAAATTCAATTCCTTTTGTGTGAATATATATTTCAGGCTTTTGTGATCCGTGAAGATCTCGCAGGACACACCATAGAGATAGTGTCGCCATAATTTCAACGCGAACACAATCGCCGCCAGTTCCAAATCATGTGTTGGGAAATTCTTCTCATGCTGTTTGAGTTGCCTCGAAGCATAAGATATGGTCTTCCCATGTTGCATAAGAACACATCCCAAACCAAGTCCCGACGCGTCACTGTAGATCTGAAATCCCTCAGAGCCTTCCGGAAGTGCTAAAATTGGGGCCGTGACGAGCCGCTGCTTGAGTTCTTGGAAGCTACTCTCACAGTCGTTCGTCCACTTAAATACGACTCCCTTCTGAGTCAGGCGAGTCAAAGGCGAGGCGATTCTCGAGAAGTCCTTCACAAATCTACGGTAGTACCCGGCTAAACCAAGGAAACTCCGTATTTCACTAGCTGATGCAGGCTGCTTCCAGTCCACCACTGCCTCAATCTTCTTTGGGTCGACGGCAACACCTTCCGCCGAAACAACATGTCCTAGGAACGACACGCTGTTCATCCAAAATTCGCACTTGCTTAGTTTTGCATAGAGCTGGTTGTCCCGCAGCGTCTGAAGTACTTCTCTTAAGTGCTCGACATGAGTCTCTCTATCTTTTGAGTAGATCAAGATGTCATCGATGAACACAACAACAAACTTGTCTAAGAACGGTCGAAACACTCTATTCATTAAATCCATGAAGGCTGCTGGAGCATTAGTCAAGCCGAATGGCATGACCAAAAACTCATAGTGTCCGTATCTCGTACGGAATGCTGACTTAGGAACATCTTCGGGTCTGATCTTCAACTGATGATATCCTGAACGAAGATCGATTTTTGAAAACACGGTCGCCCCTTGTAGCTGATCGAATAGATCATCTATCCTTGGCAAAGGATACTTGTTACGGATGGTTGCCTTATTCAGTTCTCTGTAATCGATGCATAGCCGCATTGTTCCATCCTTCTTCTTTACAAACAGTACTGGAGCTCCCCATGGAGATACACTTGGACGAATGTATCCCCGGTCTAATAATTCTTGTAGCTGTACCTTTAGTTCCTTCAATTCTGCCGGAGCCATCCTGTACGGCGCTTTAGATATCGGACGAGTATCCGGAAATGTGTCAATTGTGAATTCAATTTCTCTATCCGGCGGCATCCCAGGTATCTCGTCCGGAAATACATCGGGGAACTCTGCCACAATTTCGGTCTGATTCGAATCCACACTCTTCATTTGAGTATCAAAAACAGAAGCAAGGAACCCTTCACACCCAGAGTACAACATGTGCCTTGCTGTAACTGCCGATATTACCATAGGTCCTTGGAACGTCGAGCCGCACGAGTAAGAGAACTCTGTTTCTCCGGTTAGGCGAAACAAAACTCTCTTATCCGTACAGTCAATCGTTGCATGACAGGCGCTGAGCCAGTCCATTCCCAAGATGATATCGTACTCTTTGATGTCGAGTACAATTGCATCCAGAGATAAAGTCTTGCCTCCAATTTTTATGTAGCCGTCCCTGCAAATCAAAGTTGCAGGCATATCTACTCCCGAAGGAGTACTAACACACAAAGCTGTCTTTAGTTGAGTCATACAAAATTTATTTTCCATTGCAAAATCAGAAGAGATAAAGCAATGAGTAGCGCCAGAATCAAAAAGTACTCTTGCAGGTGTGCCTTTATATAGCAACATACCTGTTATAACATTCTCCGCAGTCTGGGCCTCTGCCTGAGTCAAGGCATAAACCCTTGCTTGCCCACCTTGTTGATTCGGTGCATTCCCAGCTGGAGCCGGTAAGGCTGGTGGCGCTCCGCCACGATGCTGGTTGTTATATTGTCCCCGGTTGTGGTTGTTGTTATGCCCACGATACTGATTATTGTTATGCCCACGAGGAGGATACTGATTCCCTCCTCTATTTCTGCAGTCAGCTTCCTTGTGGCCCTGCTCGCCGTATTTGAAACACTTCACCCGACAATCTTCGGATCGATGTCCCCAACGGTTGCAAAATTTACAACGTTCTGTATGTTGAGGCCCTCTATTGTCTCCAGTATTGTGACGCTTAGGTGCGTCATTCCTGCTAGCAGACCAAGGTCGTTTCTGATTATTGAGTCCTTGGTTGCTCTTCATTGTCTCACGACTAGCCGGTTTATGAAATCTCTCCATCTCGAGAGCTGTCTCGTACGCCTCCCGGTAAGACGTACATTTCCGATTTAGCACATCCTTCTCTAGGCCCTCATTCAAGCCTTGCACAAATCTTCCTCGCTTGGCGTCGTCATTCGGTACCATGTACCCAGCGAATGCGACTCTCTTCAAAAACTCTGTCTCATAGTCATGCACTGACATACTGCCTTGTCGAAGTGCAATGAACTCATTCTCTTTTTGTTGTCGGACAGCGGGTGGAATGAAGTGAGTAATGAAAGCCTGCTTAAAGGCCTCCCAAGACATCTTTATATCCTGACTATTTCCGCAAAGTGCCTGTCTCTGCGAAATCCACCATTCCTGGGCCTTGAGGCGAAGTTGTACAGCAGTACACTCCACTCTCTTACTGCCCTGAATCTCTAACATTCGGAAATAGCCCTCTAGTGTGTTCAAGAAGCCCATCACCTCATCTGGCTCCTCTTTTCCATCAAACTCAGGCGGGTCGCAACTTTTAAATTCAGAGAACTTGAAGCTCGTCCTCTTCCGTGTCGGCGTCTCAGGTTTCTCTGCCGGCACCTCCACGGTCTCGGTTGCTGCGGCCTTTGCAGAAACATTAGAATCGGCCGACAGCTTGATGACAATCTGAGTTAGACTATCAACTTGCTTTTGTTGAGCATCCAGCTGCTCCTGAAACTGATACTGAAGCTGCTCCTGAAGCGCGCGATGTTGAGCTTCGCTTTGCTTCCTCTGAGCCTCCATTTGCTTAATCAGTTTCTCAATCGGGTCAGACGATGAATTCGTCTTTGAGCTATCACCCTTGGTCATTCTACACAAAGAAATAATTCCATTAGCACTCATAAAATATTTATGGGCTTATTGTATGGAACATTATTTCATGCCAGCGCCATCGACACCATCAATCGAGAAAATTTGCATCAAGACTTCCTTTTTGAAACATTTATTTTTGAAATCCGAGGAAGTGAAGCCGTGCTCTGATACCAACTTGTCACGCCCCGATTCGGGGAATCGCTCGCTTTGCTTCGATTCACGCCGAATCGATCGTCCTCGCTAAGGCGTGATGCCGTACAAGTCTGGAGTTGCACTTGTACAAGGCTAGAACATTGCACATTTATATCATTTTGAAACATTTGAAGTAAGCCACAGTTGCGGAAACATTGATACACAATATAGGAAGAAGAAATACTCATTTTATTCATAATTGTAGTCAGAATACAACTTTTCTCGATAATATTTGAAATGCCATTTCGGCTACATTGATTCATGAAAAGAAGTACAACTGATAGGCTGCCATGAAATAATTTCCCGTTCCATACATCACGCCCCTTTAGTACTTTGAAATATAAGCAGCTATCTTTGAAATCTCCGCAATACTTTGTACGTCTTTAGGGAAAACAACTTGAAAGGAAACAGCAGTTCAGAAAGCTTTAATTGTGATGTGCGCCCGAGCCTTCTCCAGTACCTGTGGAGGAGGGGTCAGCACATTATAACAATGCGCTGGTGAGCCCCGTTGGCCCACTCAGCTAAACCAACATTTTATTAATGACAAGCATTTTAAAGATATGAACTTATAAGGGACAGGCAACATTTAGAGTAAATCACAATTCAAATGACATGGTAGTTCATAACACCATGTTTACTTTACCATTGGCCGAATCCAGCTTTCCTGCATAAGATACAGGATAATAATAATATACTTACCGCCCCTGCATGAGACATTGATTAGCATACATTCCCACGATGTGACCACTGGTGTTGTTAAACCATATGGACTCTTTTCATTCATTCATTTGCATTTGGGACTTCAAGATAATGAGATGACAGCACAGTAGGGAGCTAGCCTCTATGATGCCTCGCATTACTCATGTTCCCCAAAGCACTTCATTATTTCCTCCTAGGCCGAATCGGTACAGGCGCCCCTGTACCGTTCGAGGAAATTATTGCTCAATCCTTGTATACAAGTTGTCCATGGTCAGGCGAATGTGTGTCCGACTCGATATACACAGTGTGCATAGAATATTTTGAAGTAATAGGCAACATGATCATTCTTAGCATTTCATAACCATCATTCTAGGCATCAATTCAATCATTTCAATGTTCAGTTCATTGCAGTGTAATCAATTCATTTCAATGTTCTATCTCTAGCATCTTAGTGGTATTGACTTGTGGCATTAGCATCTTGATATCGATCAACGGATGTTGCAAGACAATTATTTAGTTGGCATGAAGGAATAGCGAGAGGGACAATACCACCACAGAGATCCACACTCACCAAGTTAGAGAATCGTCGAGAGAGAGAGGAACACTTGCACGCTTAGCCTTCAGTCACGCGTCAGTCTGCATTGGCACCAAAAGATTGATTAATAATCCGTCTCGTTGTGTTCTCTTCTCTCAGAATTCTCAAGAATGAATGCTATGTAAATCGATGAAAAAAGGGCAAGAATCAAATCATCGAAAATCATTCAGAAAAGCATCCATCAAAACCAAGCAGCAAAACCAGCAGCAAAACATCCAGAGAAAACTCTTGGACGCATTTCAAGAGAAACCGATCCATCAATTGGAAAGGTTCTTATGCACTTGTCCGTGATCGATTCGATGCCGACGGTAAGTTTCCCCAATACTCGGTTCCGACCGAGTTAGCCAAGCCACAAGCCTTACATAGTGAACCGCTAGGAGTGGGACACTACAGCACTCCTCCAAACATCCACGACAATCCGGTGTTCCAAGAAGACAATTCAGGGAAAACGGTTCACCCAACAGATACAGCAGACCCCGACGTTCCCGAGGACGTCCCCAACTCCCAAGACGAGGCGAGCTCTGAAGCTGGGGGTACCACCCTTGCTGAGTCCGAACCAGAGGAGAACATTCCCACATACCCGAATGACTTCTCTGTACAAGGGTATGACTCAGAGGGCACGTCCTCTACCGTTCCTTCAATCTCTCCTCATGTGAGGACGGTGTTCATGACAGACAGCAACCAAGAAGGCCCCAATGATCGCTAACGCATCGACACTCTGGAGGCCATACTGCATGCTTTGGTCAAGTCTGTGGATGAGATCAAAGCGACCCTTCCAACTCTGCAAGGAATAACGTCTGGCCAAACAAGCTTGGGTCCCGCGGTCAATACGAACTCGAACTCAGCTGCACCAAACCCAGGCGATAATCCTCCTAAAATATCGGCTTCTACCGCTACAAACGAGGCCAGGAAGGCAAAAAGAGAGGTCCAGGAGCTCCGGGCCATGTTCTATGCCCGTAAAAACTGCCAAGACCTCAGGATACGACAACCGTATCCCACTGCATGGAGAGATGTTCCCTTCCCACCAAAATATAAACCATTCCACATTAATCCATATGATGGGAAGACATCTGCAAGCAGGTACATCACCTACTTCGATGTCACAACCGACCATCTGCCTCATGAAGACGCCATCCTTACGCGGCTGTTCATCGGAGCATTGGAGGGGGTCGCCTTCGACTGGTACCGTAACCTGTCGGACAATTGCATCCACTCCTTCACCGGCTTCAAACGTATGTTCCTGGAGAGGTTCTACGAAGTAGGACAAGACGTGACAATATCCACCCTCATGGACGGTGTTCAGGGAGAAAAAGAGCTGACAAGAAACTATATCGAGCAGTTTTGCCAAACCGCGATGAAGCTGCCTTCCGATAACCCTGATTCCTCCTTGATTGAAATTTTCCAAAAGAGACTGCTTCCCACAATCAGCCTCTGGATGGGCGAAAGTCAATTCAAGGATTGGAAGACGTTCATCATCAGTGCTACTAGCGCGGAAGACAAAGTAAAGAAAGCCCGCCAACTGGGATTGCACATCTCGGAAGGGAAAGACAAGGGAAAATGCCCTAACGTCAACAACTACAACGGTGGTAACTCCTCCAGCAATCGAGACAACAAGGGCAAGCAGGCTATGGTGGCCGACACAGCCCCAAAGCCCGAATCAAAGCCAGCAGAAAAGCAGTGGCCTCAGATGACCTACTCCTTCGAGGATGGCCATGTTAAATCCATCTTAGACATGCTCATCTAAGGAGGACGAATTCAGCTCCCTTCTTCTAGGCGTGAGCTTCATCCTGCAGACTTAGAGAACCCCAAATACTGCTACTATCATCACTATGTCCACCATGTCACACATGATTGCTACCAACTGAAGCGATACATCTAACATCTCATCGATTCTAAAGCCCTGGCCATTGATTTCGAAGAGGTGACCGTAGCAGCCAACATGGTGTCAGTATAATTCGACAACTTCCCTCCGACAAAGACTCAAGACGGAGTAGTACCTATTCCCCGAGCAAGGATGGAGGTCGCTAACCTTCCACCTCCCCGAGACCAAGCTGTCGGTCTAGTGCCCCTTACCACATCACGAGGTGAGATTATGTGGGTCCATCCGGACTTGGTACCTGAGGTGACTCAGTCCGTACCTCCCTCCAAGAAGAAGAATGGAAAAGTCAAATCATGCCGCACGATCTCGACAGAGGTCGAGGAAGCTACTGCTATTGTTACTCGCTCTGGCGCACAAACCCAACCTCCACCGGGTAACTCAGCTGAGGACCATCAGCCGACAGCCGCTGATGCTCCCGGACCTTTGCAGCCTTCGACGACCGACAAGCCTAGGCCGAAGGAGACCCGCTTCGACAAACCACTCCGAAGGAAGACGCCTCATGGGCTGGAGAGGCTAACTTTGACATCTTGGCACAATTGGCCAACACACCGGCCAAACTATCGCTATACGAACTCCTGAGACTCTCCAAGGATGTTCGCGTAGCACTAAGCGAGGCACTTCAGAATGCTGACGCATATCTAGCTCAGTCCAACCTCACTGGGGAAAGCTCGCCTGCAGATCTCCAGGACAGCGCTTGTACAGGGTCAATACCGAATATTGTCTTAACTCCGTAAGATATGCTCGTCAAGACCAACCTGCACGATCGCCCTCTGTACTATACTGGGTACATTGGCGATATCAAGGTCGATTGGACGCATAGTGATCCCGGTTCTTCCATAAGCATCATCCCGAAAAGCTTACTACACCATCTGCGCATCCCAATGCATCGCCTGACGCCGACAAGCACCGCTATCAGCGGTTTCAATTCGGGCAGGAGCTACCCGATCGGGAAGATCCGCCTAAAATGCCAAATCGACGACCTTCAGTCGGAACTGACCTGTTATTTCATAGATGCAGACACTTCCTACAATATTCTTCTGGGGCATCCTTGGATACACGATTATATGATCGTGCCCTCCACACTGCACCAGTGCTTCAAGTACGTCGACAAGCACGGCTTCGTGAGAACAGAATTTGCCGACATCGATCCCTTCAAAGGGGTCGAATCCTACTACTCAGACTCATGCTTGTATGAGAAGTCGAAGAAGCATCTCGTCGAAGGAGATACTCAAGCTCAAACTGAGGCAGCGACTGGATCAGAAGAACCTCTGACGATCCACCTCCAAGCCCGCAAACCTGGCATAACTGCGCCCCTTACAGCCACTCTGCGTAAGGATGCGATTAGCCTCTCTACACAGGAGGAACAGATGATAATCCGACTGCCAAGGTCTGGCCAAGCGCTAAGACCCACGACAGAGCCACTGACAATCAGGCTGCCTCAAGCTAACCAGCAACAAACAGGGGAGCTCAATCCCTCTGTCAAGCCGATGATAATTCGTCTTTCCAGAATGAATCGGCAACCGAGCACTAAGCCAGGGACTGCTAGCCAGCCAACAACTCCCTGCTCAGTACCGAGCACCAAACTGGGGGTGGCTAGTACGTCAACAACTCCACGTTCTGCTCCACCCATGGAGCCCCTGATAATTAAGCTGCCTAAGTCATCCTCTCAGTCTTCATTTACACAGGGGGTAGCTGAAGAAGAGTCAGAACTGGCCAAGTATGTGGCTGCTTACACTGACGTGCCATCCATAGATGATGTAATCCCACTGGAAAAGATATCTTACTTCATCAATAAAGGGCTATCTTTGAACTACCTCGAGCTTAATAAGCTTTGTACAATGTATGCTATGGAACACGGTATAGGCACTCACCTACACACACAGGTAACAAATGTCTACGTCGTAAACCAACTTACTCCAGTGGAAGACGCTTACTGCATAATCGAGGGATAGGACCATCCAATCATCTTTGGTCGGAAGAATGATCCACAACCCTTTAGGGTAGAAGAAGTTGATCTCGAACCCGACACCGAGAGATTGACCCTTTATCTGTATAGTCCCCGATCCAAGTACCTTATGCAAAAACAAGGGTATGATCTAAAAACTACACCAGGCTTGAACTACGGCACTGGACGGCGATTACCCTTACAATCGTCGGTCCCGGCTGGGAAACCACGAGACTACTACAACAAAACCAGATGTGGGCTAGGTTATGTTACACCGGCAACAACTCCTGAAAGCTCAGATGAGGAATGCGACTGGCATTCACACTCAACTGGATCACCCACTTCTGATTCAGACGTCAGCATCGGGGACATGTTCAGGCAAGTCTAGTCCGTCAATATGGCATTTGCCGATGCCTACGAAGAAGATGAAGACATTCTCAAACTTCTTGAGCTAGAGCCGTGGGCACAACAACTAGATGCACAATGGAAGAAGCGGTTCGAACAAAGAGAGCCTTCCACCGAGGATGAGGTTGTACAAATCGATCTCGGTGTTGAGTCCTCTCCAAAGCCCATCTTCGTCAGCAAGAATCTGACAAACGAAGAGCAAGAATCACTACTGCAACTTGTCAGAGAATACATCGACGTGTTCGCCTGGAGGTACGAAGATATGACAGGACTAAACCCCGAAATTGCACTTCACAAGCTCAACATCCGTCCGGACGCAAAACCGGTCAAACAACAGCAACGTCGGTTCCGTCCTGACATCATGAATGCCATTGAAGCCGAGGTAAACAAACTGATAGCCAGCGGCTTCATCCGTGAGGAACAGCATCCTGACTGGGTCGCCAATATAGTACCAGTCCTCAAGAAAAGTAGAAAGATTCGAATCTGCATCGACTTTCACAATCTGAATGAGGCGTTTCCTAAAGATGAGTTCCCTCTCCCTATCACGGACATCATGATTGACAACACTTGCGGCTTCGAGCGCATGTCATTCATGGATAGTTTTTCGGGATACAACCAAATCAAGATGTCTCCCGACGACGAGAAGCACACATCATTCCGAACATCGATTGGCACATACTATTACACAGTCATGCCTTTCGGTTTAAAGAACGCTGGCGCCACCTATCAAAGAGCTATGAGCGTCATCTTTAGAGACCACTTTCGTAAGACAGTGGAATGCTATGTCGATGACATCGCCGTCAAGAGCCGCTCTAAAGAAGATCATCTACATGATCTGAGGACAACGTTCGACCTAATGCGAGCGCACAATTTGAAGATGAATCCCACAAAATCCTTCTTGGGCGTATCTAGCGGGAAGTTCTTGGGTTTCGTCATTACCTCCCAGGGTATTCACGTAGACCCTGAGAAGACAAAGGCAATCATGGAGACGGGTCCCCCGAGAAATCTCTGTGAACTCCGAGGCCTTCAAGGAAGGCTAGCATACATCAGGAGGTTTATCTCCAACCTCTCCGGACGATGCCAGCCTTTCACCTACCTCATGAAGAAGGGTGTTTCATTCGTATGGGATGAAGAATGCCAGCGTGCCTTTGACAGCATCAAAGAATACCTGACAAACCCTCCGGTCCTGGTAGCCCCGATTGCTGGAAGACCATTCTTGCTCTCTGTACGAGCAATGGAACATTCTCTCGGTGCTCTGCTAGCACAAAACAACGATGCAGGCCATGAGCAAGCTATATATTACCTCAGCCGAATGATGATGGGGCCGGAGCATCGATACACTGCCGTATAGAAAGAGTGCCTTGCTCTGGTTTTTGCCATTCAGAAGACGCGACACTACGTCAAAGGACAAACCATCTACGTCATATCAAGAGTCAACCCCCTCAGGGTCCTCATGGCTAAACCAGGTGCACTCAGCTCTCGTCTCGCTACCCGGGCGATATTACTGTCTCCCTACCACATGATCTTCGTCCCGCAAAAGGCTGTTAAAGGTCAAGCTCTGGCAGACTTTCTAGCAGCTCATCTAGGTTCGGAGTTAACCAAAATAGACGAAGAGATTCCAGACGAGGTTGCTAATTCAAATATGGCCTCCCATGGTAGCATATGGCGAATGTTCTTCGACGGCGCTTCTAGAACTGGGCCCAAGGGCAACATCGTCGCTGGAGTCGGAATAGTGTTGATTTCTTCCACCGGGCTGGTGATCAATCGAGCTTATTCCCTCACAGATCCCTGTTCAAATAATGTGGCTGAGTACAACGCTTTGGTCATTGGCCTCCGACTTGCAAAAGAACTGGGGGTAGAGCACCTTGAAGCATATGACGATTCACAGTTAATCGTTAATCAGATTCGGGGTTCATACGAGGTTCGCCACGAAGTCATGATCCCCTATCACCAAATAGCAATTGACATCATCTCATCCTTGGGAGGGTTCTTCATAGAGCACGTTTCCAGGCTCCAGAACATTGAAGCCGATGCCCTAGCAGGCCTTGCCGCTTCCTTAGCAGTTCCGAATCATGCTCATCATCTGGTTGACATTATAGGCCGTGAGTTGGTCTGTCCCAGGAATAATGTTCAAGGTGTCAAGAGTTACTCCACGCGAACAGTCGACGAAGCACCAGACTGAAGACAACCATTTATCGATTTCGTAGTCTTTGACATCCTGCCAGAGAATCCGAAGGAGGCTACTTCTATCAGAAGACGTTCCCTCAGATTCTTCTATGATACAGAGACAAAAATGCTATATCGGCGATCATACGATGGATTACTGCTTTAATATCTGTCGAATATAGAAGCCAAAGAAGCCGTACGTGAAGCTCATGATGGCATCTGTGGGGCCCATCAGCCTGGCCCGAAACTACAAGATCGCCTTCGCCGAATGGGTTACTACTGGCCCACAATGGTTGCAGACGCAATAGACTATGCACGAAAATGCAAAGCCTGTCAAGTCCACGCAGATTTCATCCACCAGCCATCCAAGTTTCTACATCCGACGGTAGCATCCTGGCCCTTCGAAGCATGGGGAATGGACATCATTGGTCCGATCACTCCACCTTCGTCCAGAGGATATCATTTCATACTCGCAATCACAGATTACTTCCCCAAATAGGCGGAGGCTGTTCCGCTTGCAGAAGTAAAGACTTCAAACATGATCAGCTTCCTCAAGCATCACGTCATCTATCGCTTTGGACTGCCCCAAAGGATCATCCATGATAATGGTCCACAGTTCGCAAGCCACACTTTCTATCGGTTCTTCGACAAACACCGGATCCAGAATATTGCTTCAATACCATACAACCCGACGGCTAATGGTCTGGCTGAAGCATTCAACAAAACAATCATCAAGCTTCTCAAGAAGTTCGTGTCATCAAACAAACACGACTGGAATGAAAAACTCGACGAATGCTTATGGGCGTACCGTACTACAGTACGGACGGCCACTGGGAACACGCCATTCTCTCTGGTATATAGGAGTGAGGCAGTTCTCCCACTAGAGACTCAAATCCCCTCACTCCGTGTCGCTCTCACCTATCGGTTGACAACAGATGATAATCACCATCGCCGACTGCAAGAGTTGGAGGCCTTGGATGAGAAGCGCCTATTAGCTCAACAACGAATCGAGCTGTACCAGACACGCATCTCCGGAGCCTTCAACAAGAAGGTTAAAATCAGAACATTCCAAGTGGGCGATCTCGTTCTGGCAGTTCGAAGGCCGATGGTTATGACTCACAAAACCGTCGGCAAGTTCCAGCCAAAGTGGGAAGGCCCGTTCATCATCGATGCTGTATTCTCCAATGGAGCTTACCGTCTCGCAAAACAAAATGGAGATTTGCTCATGTTGCCCATCAACGGCAAGTTCCTAAAGAAGTATTATGTCTGAAACGACATCTGCTAGGGTATTGAGTTACGTACCCGCTGGTACCGCTAAACTCACATCCCGCCTACAAATCTGCCACAACAATGAGTTACGTACCCGCTGGTACCGCTGAACTCACATCCCGCCTATAAATCTGCCACAACAATGAGTTACGTACCCCCTGGTACCGCTGAACTCACATCTCGAAAATAAATCTTCCGAAGCAATGAGTTACGTACCCCCCTGGTACCGCTGAACTCACATCCCGACTACAAATCTTCCAGAATGACGAGTTATGTACCCGCTCGTACCGCTGAACTCACATGTCGACTCCAAATCCCCCAGATTATCGAGTTATGTACCCGCAGGTACCGCTAAACTTACACTCTGATCACTACAGATGTACAGATGAATCTATACCGCATCTTTTAGGTAGTAAGTCATGTATGATTATACCTCTGAACTTTCTTTCCGAAAAGAGCTCCCCCCTTATGATCCAATACCCGCACTTTTAGTGCACAAAAAGGGTAACAGATCCACAGATTTTTCGAAACAACCACGTCGATGCTACCTCTGAGTTGTTTCCCTTCCATCAAAAACAAACCGCCCCTCATATAGAACCTCCATGTCCTCATTACCTCTGAGTTGTTCTATGTACCCTTCATGGAGCCCACTCCTGCCATGTCCTCATTACCTCTGAGTAGGAAGCCTCCATCAAAGAAACCCTCATATTTACCATGTCCTCATTACCTCTTAGTAAGTATGTTGGTTCCCTCCCAACTTATTATCTGTATCCAGAACCAGGGTACGCGAAGGATAATAGGTCCACAAAAAGTTTATCATTGGGGCAACTACTACAAGCAAAGAATAGAGCGAATGTATTTCGGTCATTCAAAATCGGTTACATTCACAAGACTACATCTCATGAGCAAGCCAGAAAAGTCCTCTATCATTTCATTCAGACCAAAAAAGAAAAAATATTACATTGATGTCCAAAAGAAGCAAAACACAAACTGCAGCGAAAGACAGACAGAAATATCAAGACAAAAGATGGACATTTATGAGAGCCCACGAATCCTAGTTGCGGGGGCACATATACCAATCCCTCAACCATTTTGCATATGAAGGATCTACTTGAGCAAAATCCTCGTCCGGAGTAGGAAGGTTAGAACTCCCAGTACTACCGCCGTCAGACTGGGGCTCCTCCTTTACAGCAATGGGCGCCAGCTCTCCTTTCTGTTCCTCCATTGTTGGTATCACCTCCTCCTTAACAAAAGATGACTCTTGATTGAGAGGAGGCAGCAGCTCTTCCTTCATAATAATCTCAGCCTTCGGCAGGGATGCTACAAGAATCAAAAATAAAAAGAAACAAAGTTAGATGGTCAGAGCCTTATGCGGCCCAATCCAGACGAACTCATGCGGCCCTGTTTGAGAGGGCTTCATGCGGCTCAACTCAGAGGGACTTATACGGCTCTGTTCGAAGGGTCATTATGCGGTTCAGTTCGTGAAGCGTCTATGCGGCCACTAGACAACTCCCATGCGGCTCGAACATGGAGCATACCCCCATGCGGCTCGGACATGAGACGAACATGTGGCTCCTACAAATTGAACAGTTCGACAAAAATAAGGAACGCATTAAAGGCTTGTGCATAAAGCATGCAACAGAGCCATCTTTGGTATGGTTTCAAAATATGTGATATGCCCAAACCCTTACCAGCAATGGGAGGGTGAACGTTGGGGTGAACTTCAGGCACCGTGGCTGATGAAGAAGCCACTCCCTTACCCTTCGCCGCAGTCGCAGCCTTGGAAGACTTGGGGGCCATTGTCGATGATGATCGGAGAAGGAAGACGAAGGCAGAAATCTAGGGCAAGAAGAGTTGAAGGCAGAAGAAAGTAAAGAAGTCTCTCTACCCAAAAGACGCTCTTATTTATAGGCAGAAAGGGGGGGACGCTTCGATCCACATGCTGTAGAACCGACTCTTCAGTCATCGAGGCAAATCCGAACCGACCCTTGGGATCCTGCCCCAAAAGGCGGCTTTAAATCTCAAGCAAATCAAGGGCAATAAATGAGATACATACGTGGCAAGAAGACGTGGTAGAGAGCATATGCGGTCAGACAGGCCATGCGGCCAGAAACGGCCCATGCGGCTAGCAAGGCCATGCGGCCAAAATATTTCATGCGGCTAGCAAGACTATGCGGCCAGAACATCTCATGCGGCTAGCAAGGCCATGCGGCCAGAACATGTCATGCGGCTAGGAAGCCCATGCGGCCAGGAAGCCTATGCGGGCAGAAGAGCTTATATGAACATAGCCATGCTTCTTATTCAAAGTATTTTAATTTTACAAATTGAAAACTTTGAAGGGGGTCTTGTAGAAGCATGGAAAAGAACAGAGAAAAGCCCATGCGGCACTAACAGAAGGTTCCTTATGCGGCTCAGAAATCCATTAATGACTTATGATGTTCAGAGTCTTTTAGAGCCTCATGCGGCTCGGGTAGCCCTATGCGGCTCAGAAAAGAGCCACGTGGCCCTAAACAGTTCTCCTCTACAGCCGGCCAAAAAGCCGCCTCCTAATTAATTGCTCTGATGACAGCTCTGACGCAATGAATGACAGCTCTGACACAATGAATGACAGCTCTGACATAAAAGCTGGAATGATGATGGCGTGCTCCTTGGGAAAAGAAGAAAATCTTTCTGGCAGGAACCGTCAAGTCCCAAGCACCCCTATGCGGCTGCTCGCTCCATGCGGCTGCCATCCCTATGCAGCTGTCAATTCTCATACGGCTGCCATCCCTATGCGGCTATCAATTTTCATGCGGCTGCCCGCTTCATGCGGCTGTCCGCTTCATGCGGCTGCTCGCTTCATGCGGCTACCCGCTTCATGCGGCTGCTTCCTTCATACGGCTGCCCACTTCATGCGGCCGCACCCTTCATGCGGCTACCCACTTCATGCGGCTGCATGCGGTTGCCCACTTCATGCTGCTGCATGCGGCTGCCCACTTCATGCGGCTGCTTCCTTCATGCGGCTGCCCGCTTCATGCGGCTACCTCCTTCATGCGATCGCCTCCTTCACGAAGCTGCTGCCCCCATGCGACGGTTACCTTCATACGGCTAGGACTTGGGAGTCACCCGTATGCGGTTCACTTAGACCACACTCATGCGGCTCTGTCAGACGCCCCGCTCATGACGGTTGAGACACGTGGCGATCCTTATGACAAGTTGAGACACGTGGCTGTCTTATCCCCTCGGAGTTATGGCTGCTCACAAATCCTGACAACCAGATTTAGTGCAATCACCATTATTACTCAAATCAAATCAGATTTGTTGTGATTAAGCAAATAGGGCACGTGGCGGAAGATCCGAGCTTGTCATAACAGATTATGAGGATTCATTGCTATCATCATTAATTGCCCATACAGATTTGGCGCAATCAAGAATCAATTGCCCAGATGTAATGCAATCAAGATTAATGGCCCAGATGATTGGCCGCCAACTTTTCAAGGAGGGAATCATTACAAACCCTAATGATCACACCCCACTCCTATAAATAGCAAGGTGCCATTCCCTTGCAGAAGGATCGGATCCAGAGAAACAAAGAAAAAGAATATAGCAATGTGCCATTCCCTTGCAAAAGAGATCCTCTCCACCCGGCTGGACACACAGAGAAACAAAAAGGCACGCACAGAAGAGTCTTCCCATCCAGAGAGCATTTCTTCATCAGAGCCAAGGCTACGTCTGATCGTCCAAGGAGTAAGGCAGAGCGGCCGTCGCTTTCCCGAGCCTCTACCGTCACCCCCCAGAATCAAAACTAAACAATCGTACTTAGACTGCTGTACCTAGGTTTTCGTCCCTAGGCTTTCCTTGTACGAGCGAGTTTGTGTTGTGAAGTAAAAGTCCAGTCCTCCCATATAATTGTTATGTTCTTTTACAATCAATGACAAACACGGCCAAGACTGTGGCTCCTCTTCCAAATGATGATCCTCTCAATGAGTATATCAATACTCATAATAATGTACTTCAGCGGATGATGTTATCCCTAAAGAAGAACTTGCATATTTCCTTAGTAAAGATTTATCTTTGAATTACTCCGATGTCTATCAATCTGTAAACCACTACATAGATACGATATACGCCCTAGAGAACGGCATATGACCACACCTCTGCATGCCGGTCACGATGCCTTACCTGCGGGAAAAAGTTTACCGTGAAGATATCCTCTACTTCATCGTTCCAGCCAGAAAGAAGGATGAAAAACTAATCATCTTCGATCGTATAATTGGCGAGAGAAAGTTCGTCCCAGACTCTACTTCTTCCAAGCACAACACAGAAGCTGACTATGACTCTGGGAAAATGTAACTTTTTCGGTATAGTTGGCAGGCCAAGAACATCATCCAGAACATGGAATATGACATCAAAAGCGAAAAAGGGCTAAATTACGGCCGAGGACGACGGTTGCCAATACGACACTTTGCTCCTCCAGGCAAACCCGAGAACTACTATCAATGAAGCAGTGTTGGTTATGATGAAGCAGATCATTGTTCAGATTCTTCTGATTCCTTCCTCTGGGACTCAGACTCCAGCATCGGCGACATGTTCAAAGCAACTCTGTCCGTCAACATGGTTTTCGTCGAACAAATTACAGACGATGTCCAATCAATTGAGCTTGAACAATGGGCTCAAAAGATGGATAATAGGTGGAAGCTGCGCATCGAACAACGGGAACCACCTACCGAAGACAAAGTTATCCAAGTCAATCTAGGAGATGAAGCATCTTTCAAACCACTCTTCATCAGCAAAAGTCTATCTGGCGATGAATGCCAATCTCTTATATAGCTTATAAGAGAATACATCGACGTCTTCGCATAGAGCTATGAAGATATGTCGGGCTTTGACCCTAAAGTCGCCATGTACCGCCTGAACATTTCGTCTAAAGCTAAGCCAGTGAAGTAGCAACAACGACGATTCTGACCAGACGTCATGGAAGCCATTGAGAATGAAGTCAAGAAGCTCATTGCCAGTGGATTCATTCGTGAGGAACAACACCCAGACTGGGTTGCCAACATCGTTCCAGTCATGAAAAAGAACGGTAAAGTTTGAGTCTATATCGATTACCGTGATTTGAACTCTGCATGCCCGAAGGACGAGTTCCCTTTACCGATCACTGACGTAATGATCGACAATACTTGCAGCTTCGAGCGGATGTCCTTCATGGATGGGTTCTCAGGCTACAACCAGATCAAGATGTTCCTCGACGATGAGAAGTACACATCTTTTCGAACATCGTTGGGGGTATACTGCTATACGGTGATGCCCTTCGGATTGAAGAATACAGGAGCGACATACCAGCAAGCCATAAACACAATTTTTTGCGATCATTTGTGCAAAACTGTGGAGTGCTACATAGACGATATCACAGTCAAAAGTCGTCTCAAGGGCAACCGCCTCCAAGACTTGAGAACGGTGTTCGAACTAATGTGTGCACACCAACTCAAGATGAATCCAACCAAGTCTTTTTTGGGAGTCTCCAGCGGCAAGTTTCTTGGTTTTGTCATCACTTTAAAGGGTATACATCTGGACCCGAAGAAAGTGAAGGCTATCCTCCAAAAAACCTCAAAGAGCTACGCGGACTACAAGGAAGGCTAGCCTACATCAAACGATTCATTTTGAACCTCTCTGGAAGGTGTCAACCATTCACTCAGCTCATAAAGAAAGGCATATCTTTCGTCTGGACTGAATAATGTCAACGTGCATTCGACGACATCAAGGCGTACCTTACAAGCCCTCCAGTATTGGTAGCTCCAATAATGTGGAAGCCCTTCTTACTATATGTCTGTGCTATGGACCATTCTCTTGGTGCCCTATTGGCTCAGAAGAACGAAAGCGGCCATGAATAGGCTATCTACTACCTCAGTCGCACAATGGTGGGTGTCGAGCACAGATACACACCAGTGGAGAAGGAATGTCTTGTACTAGTATTTGCCATCCAGAAGACACGCTACTATGTGTCTGGGCAGACTATCCACATTATATCTAAATTCAACCCTCTCAGAATACTCATAAAAAAACCGGGCTCTCTCAATTCTCGTTTAGCTACATGGGCAATGCTATTGACTCCATACGATATAATCTTCGTTCCTCAGAAGGCAGTAAAAAGCCAAGCATTAGCTGATTTCCTAGCATCTCATCTGGTGCCGGAATCGTCCAAACTCAACGACAAAATCTCCGACGAAGTAGTGGAGTCTAACACTGCAACTGAAGAAATCCCCATATGGTGAATGTTCTTTGACGGTGCATTAAAAATAGGACCTAAAGGAAATATCATGGCTGGAGTAGGTGTCGTTCTCGTATCACCTGATCATCTAGTTATACACCGTGCATATTCTCTCATGGAACTATGAACCAACAACGTGGCCGAATATAATGCTCTACTAATCGGCCTACAACTGGCAAAGCAGTTGGGAGTTGATTATCTAGAAGCTTACGGCGATTCTAAGCTAATAGTTAGTCAGGTCTGAGGGGATTATGAAGTTCGCCACGAAGATCTCATCCCCTACAACAGAGCAACAATCGAGTTGGCGTCTACTTTCGCTGGATTCTTCATCGAGCACGTGCCTCGACTACAGAATATAGAAGCCGATGCACTAGCCGGTCTCGCTGCTTTCTTGACCGTTCCTACCAATACACAACAGTCGATCACAGTGTCTGGTCGAAAACTATTCTGTGTAAAAGATGCCTTGCATATTCATCACAGTTACACAATGGAAACAAGCGTCGATGCTAAAGATTGGAGATTTCCCTTCATAGACTATGCCATCTATAGAATCCTCCCCGAGGACCCGAAGGAAGCAGTATCCATCCAAAAGCGATCCCTCAGATTTTACTACGACACAGCTACCAAGATGCTATACCGACGCTCTTACGACGGGCTACTGTTATGATGCTTATCAGACACAGAAGCCAAACATGCACTCCGAGAGGCTCACGATGGAGTTTGTGGTGCACATAAACCAGGCCCCAAATTACAAGATCGCCTCAAACAAATGGGTTATTACTGGCCCACAATGATAGCAGATGCTGTTGAATATGCAAAGAAGTGTAGAGCTTGCCAGTTCTACGCCAATTTTATTTATTAACCTTCGGAGTTTCTACACCCGACGGCAGCATCATGGCCGTTTGAAGCCTGGGGCATGGATGTCATAGGACCAATCTGCCCACCATCCTCCAAAGGACATCGGTTTATCCTAGCTATAACCGATTACTTCTTAAAATGGGCGAAAGCTATACCGCTCACCGAAGTGAAGACGTCAAACGTGATCATTTTCATCAAATATCACGTCATCTACCGCTTCGGCCTACCTCGCAGGATCATCCGTGATAATGGTCCACAGTTCGCAAGCCATGCATTCTATCGGTTCTGTGATAAGAATCGAATCCAGAACGTAGCCTCTACTACCTACAATCCAGCGGCTAATGGGCTAGCAGAAGCCTTCAACAAAACCATCATAAAACTTTTCAAGAAGTTTGTGTCTTCAAACAAGCGCGATTGGAACGAGAAGCTCGATGAATGTCTATGGGCCTATCGTACAACGGTCCGGACTCCAACAGGCAGTACGCCATTCTCTCTGGTTTATGGGAGCGAAGCAGTTCTTCCCCTAGAAATCCAAATTTTTTCTCTTCGAGTAGCCCTAGCCAGCAAGCTGACTACCGAAGAAAGCTACCGTCTATGAGTCCAGGAGCTCGAAGCGCTAGACGAAAAATGCTTATTAGCTCAGCAGCGCATTGAGCTATACCAAGCACGCCTTTCTAGAGCCTTCAATAAAAAAGTAAAGGAAAGGATCTTCCAAGTCGGCGATCTGGTCTTAGCAGTAAAAAGACCAATGGTCATGACGCACAAAATAAAAGGAAAATTCCAGCCTAAATGGGAAGGTCCTTTCATCATAGAATCATTATATTCTAACGGTGCATACCGGCTAACCAAGCCTGATGGTGACTTGCTCATGATGCCTATCAACGGTAAGTTCCTGAAGAAATACTACGTGTAACCTCTTTTACATAATGTTCACATGTGGTTAGTCATGTAAATGTACAGTGCGATGTTTATATGATTCAAAAAACTATCTAACTATTATCCATATTTCAAGAGTCTTGAATACGCCCTGGATAATAGGCCCTCTACATATTCCCTAGTAGAATTATTCCTGTTTTTGACTCCGTCTAAACTCGGTTTGACGAAAACAAGTCACGTTCCTATTACTTCTGAATTGTTTTCTGATAATTATTTCCCCAGTAGAATGATTAAATGTTTTGCCACGTCCACATAACCTCTGAGCAAAGCATTCATCAAGCATAATCACGTCCCTATTACCTCTGAATTATCCACTTCCCCCTAATTCTATATATCTTTCTACGTCCATATTACCTCTGGTCAGATATAGAACATCTTCTGCTATTACGTCCATATTACCTCTACTAGCAGCTTCATTCAACTTATTATCTATATTCAAATAACTTGAATATAAAATTTATAATAGGTCCATATCACAAATTTCCCAACGGAATACCCACAAGAAATATCCTTGCTACGTCTACAATACCTCTAGCATCGATATTTTCACAAAACCACATTCACTTCTGAAAAGATTCTTTATTTTGTACTTGAACATCGATCAAAAGACGAAAAAAGGGTACAAGAGCCGTGACGGCTGAAAGAAAAAAAGGGAAAAAAAGAGTTACAAAAATTTACGAGATACACAGGCGATTGATGCTATCCCTTAGAGCCACAATTTCGGCTTTAGACTTCACAGTAGCTCGGTGCCATGCCTCTTCTTGACGAGCGGCTTCATCTTCGAAGAGGATCAGACTCTGATGCTCCCCCTCTAACTTCTCCAGTTATTCGTATAAACGGGCAGAAGTGGTGGCAGTCATGGCAACCTGGGACAAATAATCCTCCTGTTCAGATGTCGTCGTCCGCAAGTCAGATTCAAGTTGGGCGATCTCGTTCTTGATCTGTGCAATGTGATTATACTTCTTAGTAATCTGTACAGCCATCCTGTTTTTCGAGGCAGCACGAGCCTCACTTGCAGCATTGAACTAGCCATACTGGTCAGCCAGCTCGCCAATCTCTCGAACAAGGGCGTCCTTCCTTGCCTGGAAGTTAGACTTCTCCTACGTAAGAGCCATCATCAAAGCCTCATCCTCTGCGCGGAACATCGATGTCGGGCTCCGCTGTTTGGCATCCCGAAACCTGGCCACCTGACCCTCCAGGTCATTTAGAACTTTCCTCAGAGCGTTGGCCCGCTCTTCATAGCCAATAATGCTCTAGAGGGACGCTACCTGGCATTCGGCAACAGCCCTCACAGGGTCGAAGATGGCATTCCGATTCAGGACTCCGGGAAGCTTCACTTTCAGTATAGAGTAGAAAGCTTTAATAACTTTCTGGGCAATCTCCTCATCTTCAGTGGAGGTAGTTGGAGAGGAGGCTTGGAGAGTTTCCTCCGCTTCAGGAAGGAACACCTGACAAGAAGCCAAACTTGACAAAAAAAATCCTTCCCACCAAAAAATTACTCCTGATTATCATGTGTCATGTCCATATTACCTCTGAAACCGATAGTCTCCCGACTTGACGCCTGTACCCAACCCGGGATGAAAGTCACGGTGTCAAGACCATAAAACCTATCACGACCATATTACCTCTGTTAGGTTTTGTTTCAAATCTATTTTGCTCATATTTCCAGTTACACAAAGGAGCAATAGGTCCAAACCAAAAAAGAGGGAGGGGGGTCCCCCAGTGGGATACCCTTTACACAAATGCAGTATTAAGCTCTCTAAAACAAGCACCACAGATACCACGAGCAAAGAGTGGAGCGAATGTATTCTATTTATTCAAAATCAGTTACATTCACAGGACTACTTCTCATGAGCAAAACAAAAAGTTCTCCATCTCTTCATCTGGGCAAGAAGTAGAGGATTACATTTGATGTCCAAAAGAAGTGAAACATAAAGCTAAAGACAGACATAAATACCAAGACAAAATACGAACATTTATGGGAACCCGCGGATCCTAGCTGTGTCGAGGCATATACCATTCCCTCAACCATTTCGCATATGAAGGATCTATTTGATTAAGGTCCTCGGCCGGAGCAGGTTGGTCAGGACTCCCAGTGCTACTACCCTCAGGCTTGGGCTCCTCCTTTATAGCAGCTTCAATCTTAGGAGTAATTCCTTCCCTAATGAGCACCAACTCTTCTTTTATCTCAATTTTTGGTATCACCTCCGCCTTAACGAACGGTGACTCTTGTTTGATGAAAGAAGGCAACATCTCCTCCTTAACAACGGTCTCAGCCTTCAGTATGGATGCTGCAAGAAGCAAAGACAGAAGAGAGAGTCAGACTCAAAAAACTACAGGAAAAACTAAGTTCTGAAAGGCTTTTATGCGCTCAAAGGGATATACGCCCAAAACAAATATGTGGGCACATAACACACGAACACTACGTGGGCGCATAACATGCCACAGCTTGAGGGCACATAACATGGCAATATGTAGGTGCATAGCACACCACAGTGTTGGCGCATGACTTCTGTGGGCGCATAGTAATGCTCACAGAAGTATGTTGCCTTAGGCGCAAGCGCCCAGGCAGAAGAAAAGTTCGAGCGTCGCAAATTAATGCTCGAGACTTTGTTTTTTGAAGCATGCCCTCACCCAGAATCGGGTCCTGGACTGTCGAGGATGCTGCTGCGGGAGGTGAGCCACTCGACGCAGCCCCCTTGCCCTTCGCGGATCTCTTGGCGACCTTGGGAGACATGGTTCTCAAAGAAAGAAGATGAAGAGTTTTCTGACAAATTCTAAGAGATGGGAATAATGAACTTTCTGTCTCCTTCAGGGCCTATTTATAGGCACGGGCCACTTTCTATGCGCCCACTTGCTTTATGTGCCCATGCGCCCATTGCGTTGTATGCGCCCACCATGGCCTATGCGCCCACATAAGGAATAAGCCTCCTGCACACTATGCGACTGTCACTTGCTGACGTGGACAACGTATGAAGGACGGACCGCTTCAAATTCTACCCCGATGAATCTGTCAATTCAGATTTCAAAAAAGATCTCAACAGTCGTATCTCTCTGACAAGCTGGCCAAACACTATGTGCCAAAGGAGAGAGCCGTGCTATGCGTCCATTGCATCACGAGAAGACGATCCATGTTCCTTTCAAAGAATTCTGAACTCGTTCAAGTATCGAAAACTTTGAAGGGGTTCTTATAGAAGCATGAAAAATTTTCAGCAATGAAGCTCTGTGCACCCAAGCCAGCGAAGCTCTATGCGCCCAGCCAGTGAAACTCCATGCGCCCAGTCAGTAAAGCTCCATGCGCCCAGCCAGTGAAGCTCCATGCACCCAAGACTAGCTTCCCCAAAAGGAAGGCGCATATCCTGAGACATGGCTATGCGCCCAAGCCTGATTCACTCAATGCCATGATCAAAATGTGCACCAAAGCACACGGCCACGTCAGTCTCCATGAGCAGTCGTGCACCGAAGCATGCGGCCACGTCAACACCACGACCAAGCCACGATCTCGTAGCCTGTATGCGCCTACATCCTATGTGCCCAAAGCAGGACTATGTGTCCACATAAAAACCAGCGTGTTTTCTCATGTGGGTGCATAACATCATTCCATCTCAAGAACGACTATAAAAGGGGGGCCTCATCCCTCTTCAAAACACAGAACAGAGAGCATTTTCAAGAGCCAAATTGCTGCACTTCTTGCCAGTGAGCCGAGAGTTAGCAATTTTCTCAGGTTTTCTCCCACTTTTGTAATCGGAGTGTCGACGGAGTAAAGGAGCAACTGTCTCTCGATCTCCATCATCCCATTCTCTAGAATTCTTTTTTATACTCGGGGATCCTCAGCGCAGGATCTCTCAGGCGTAGTCGATTTGCGGTGCCTTGTGCCAATAAAGAAAAGACAACATTTTCTTCTTCTTTTTTGTGTGTGTCCACAACGACCACTGCACAGGCTCGTGCGGCGAGTCCACGAGCTCGTGCACACGACACGACTCACGTGGAGTCACATGGGTGTATCCACGTATAGCCCACACGTAGGGCTACACACTCGACATGACACTTCGTGTCGAAGGCGTATCTACACTCTGTATGACGCGCGTATCAGAGCCTAGACCCGGCCACTGCACAGTGTACACGAAATCGATGCACTTACGAATGCGATGCCGATACGAAACGACACGTCATGACACTTGGGGGCTGACATGTCAGTCATTTCCCCAAGGCACCCACCAAGTGTCACATGTCCAAGTGACACGGACACGGAGAACTTGCTGTCGGATAGCAGGACACTGCTCGCATGGTCTGTACAGTGTGTCCAGCCCCTCATTCGATACGACACAAAGTCGATGATCGACTCAGTCATGCACGAAATCCAAGAGCACATGTAGCTCTACAAATTTGTTCAAAAAGATTTCAAAAATAATAATAAAATCTCCTTTAAGGCATTTCATCAAACACCTATAAACCCACACTGATACGTGTCCGATACGGACACCAAATCAAGACAAATTCCTACCAAACTCACTCTACATCTAGGAGACACCTAGATGGATGCATCTATGGAAAGAAATTAGGATTTAGAGGTCATTTGAAGGGATTACCTATCGAGAGCCAATCTCCAAGAAAAAGTCCCAAATTGTGATGTCTTCTTCCTCAAGCAAAGTCCAAATGAGCTCTCCTCCTTGCAAGCTAGCCTCCTTCAACCTCTATTCCAGATTTAGATCCAAATGCAAAAGATTGGGATCAATTTGGTGGAGGAATGGTGAGATTTGACAATTTGGGGAAGAAACTAGGGTTTCTAAAAGGGGGTGTTCTAAAAGAGGCAAGTGGTCATGTAGAGGTATTATATAGGCTGAAATTAGGTCACTTTTGGGCTAGACATATAGAGAATTACGGTTAGGGTTTCATATGAATGGACTTTGGGCCAAGATCATTAGCTAGCTAGCTCAACCTCTTAGCCAATAGTCCAATGCACTAAACACGCAATCTCTCCATGAAACTTAGCCACCCTCAAGTCAACTAAGACCAACTTAAGTTAGAGGGTCCCACACCATGCTATCTAAGTCACCAAAGTCAAAGTCAAACTCTAGGCTAGTCTCTAAAGTCACAACTAGCAAAAGTCAAAATCACAACACCGATACAATAAATAATTCACAAAAATCAAAATAACCAAAATACTCTTGGGCAAAAATATCGAAATAAATCACCCTAATCACATGGTTAGGTTTCCATGGTCATGGTTAACCAAGTAGTATCTAGGATTTCACTAGTAAAACACCAAAATCACAAATCACCCATTAAAATAGTTTTAAAAGAATTAAAAATTACCAAAAAATATAACATGAATTAAATCTCATTATTAAAAGACTAAAATTACAAAAGTTCAAAATTATCCTCATTTATAAAAGTGGGTGTTACAAGTCTACCCTCCTTAAAAGAATTTCGTCCTCGAAATTAAGATGGTCGTACTCTTTCTAGGTCAAACTCCCAATCAATCAAAGTCTCTAATCATACAATCCTATAATCATATGCGTCTGTCCAAAATCATGAGACTCAGAATCTTCGTCATACTAGTAAGCATGGCTACGATAATCATAGAGTCCCTAACTAAGGTACATACCTCTAGAATAATGGTATTTAAAATTTTCGCATTGCCGTAAGCTTGGCCACGCAAACCTTAAATTCCTATGCCCGAAAAATACGTCCAAAATCTGACTATATGTCCTCACTATGCTAGCTAATATGACTGTAGAAAATTCTAAATTTCATAACTGAGGCGACCTAGCCCATACGACTTATATTGGAAAAATCAAAATCAAATCAACACAAAATACTAAGAATCAAATTTATCGACGAACAAGGAGGTAGACCAAACTGTCGGAATTGAATTTCAAGATAGTTATTATAAGGCAAAAGTGGGAATGGAATCGAGAAGAACAGAACCTGCAAGTATTCCTCCGATTGCATGTGCATCCTCAACTGTCATGGCGAAAGCTCGCACCTGCTGGCCTCTTCCTCTAGCCTGCTGCTGATGCTGGTCAAACCTTTGCTGCCCTATGGAGCCCTAGCTCCTGCTGCTGTCTGAGTCAATTGTGTCTATTCTTGGGACACTCCCTACACTGATGCTCCGCTGAACCACAAAGTAAATACCTACCTAGTCTCTTCCTGTAGTCATTC
Organism: Iris pallida; assembly: GCA_029216955.1. Classification (NCBI taxonomy): domain Eukaryota; kingdom Viridiplantae; phylum Streptophyta; class Magnoliopsida; order Asparagales; family Iridaceae; genus Iris; species Iris pallida. Next base: position 3,247,436 of record JANAVB010036420.1, on the reverse strand, counting down.
CATCCATGACCCAGCTTCTTACAGAAAGTACAACTAATGGACTGCTGCTTGGGTGCCTGTTGGTAAAGTATATGTCCCTGGCCCTGAAATTACTGCTGAACATGCCTCTGCTGCTGCTACTGCTGCTGCTGCTGAATCTGTACGTGAGGCCTCTTGGCCTGGCCTCCGCTGTTGCCGGCTCCATGAGCGTCTCGTCCCCTCTTGAGCTTTATCTTAAGATCATCCTCTGCTGCTAGGGCACCCACCAGAATCTCCTCAAAAGTGGTACTTCGGTCACTCTTGGTCAAGGACTTGACCTCCTTGACTAAATGTCACGCCCCAGAACCAGGATACTGGAGAGCGGGGGACAGACACAGCCAGCTACGTATATTAAAATGAATCCCACCCCGATATACGGTCATGACAGTTTAGATACATGAGGGTTTAACTACAAGCCAATAGTCTCTTAAGGTCAAGAACAAGCCTAGTGTCTCAATCTCAAGCAAGCAAGTAAATGTAACAAAATGGTAGATCATCAGACATACAAAGTAAGGCATCCCATATATTACATATTCAGATGATCATGAAGTTAGTCATACAAAATGCAAAGACTAGCAAGAGTTTAAGTCATATACGATCAACCCTAGGATTTGTCAATCATGTTACAGCCCTTAGGCAGACAGGAATGCAAATTTAACACGAGCTAATACTTGCTCGGCGGCTAAACGCCTCAAAAGAATAATTTACAACAGAGTGGGAGAGCAAAATAAAACCCACTCGTTGCCAGGGTTGCGTCTAGTGTTCACCATCTGGCTGAAAGGCTGGAAGATCCTCGGGTGTTACTCTGAAATCTGGCCATACAAAACCAGCTGGGTCATACCCCAGAAAGAGCAAGTGCCACAAGGGAGACTTCACTTAAGAACTAAAACCAGCATATTAGCACATGAACAAAAATAATAATAGGAAAACTTGAAATATAAATAAGGCAACAAATGACGAGAGGACGAGTAATTATTTCGGAAGCCAGGTTACAATCCTTAAACCAAACAAGGACCGGGGTTGTAACCCTTCGCCTGAACAGAACCGGGTCTCTAGCCATTTATTGCTAAGATTAAAGCGTAAGCAAACATGTCTTGAGATAGCCATATACTGGATCTAGACATGACTAGACAGGATTGGACTCTATCCAACATTCACGGCCAAGCAAAGAATAAGGCTTGATACTTTAACTAACTAGGGTTATCACAAGCCTAGTTACTAGCAAGATGCATTGAGAGGTTCCAACAGCCACAAGCCTGCAGTATTAATCCAGGTTATCCGGTCACAAGTTGAGAGAGTTGGATTAGGTGACTTGGGGGTGCAACACACGACGGTGCGCTGGAAATGTGCCTGACTCGACAGCAGGCTACAAGTCCAATTAGAGTGCCCAGATAACGGGACTGCCTGTAGCTGGAAAATCTCTTCATGAACTACTTGATCAATCTAGTCATTATCCTAGTTAGATTCAGTATGAATCCCTGACCGTGGTAACCAGGAATTCATGTCCTAGACATGATGCAAGACGAGACACGTATCTTATACAAGCACAAACACCCACGGTGTCAAGACCAGAGTTACTTAGCAAGTTAAGATAGCCATCACAACAACATATCAAGGTTATTATGTTAGGTTGCATATCAAGATTCTTATCAAGGCAAGAGTGTATCACAACATCATATCAAGGGTATCATGGAAAAATAATAGATTTGGAAAGCATGCACCTGGAGATATGCGCCGAGGGCTATGCGCCTACATATATGCGCCCAAAGAGTGGAGCCAGGATGACTTGGAGAAAGTCAAGAGACTCACTCTATGACAATTGTGCTGGCAGGGTTTATGCACCGAAAAAAGAGACGATGCACTTGTGCGCATGCAAGGTTATGCGTCCAAGTCAGGGAGGTACTAGGCAACATGCGCCCATGGTGGCATGCGCCTAAGAGAAGGGAAGTCTGGGACACATGCGCCCAAGAGGAGGCATGCACCCAGGGGATTATGCGCCCAGCGCACATACGCCCACACAACTCGTGGGCGCATAGTTATGCGCAAGCACTGTGGAAGGCACGAAGCTTGGGCGCATATATAGGGCTATGCGCCTAAGGCTAAAGTCCCTGTAGGCACATAAAATGCCATGCGCCCACACTGTTCTTCATCTCCAAAATTCCGAGAAGAAGATCATGGAACCCATGAACTTCAAACTCCCATAACTTGGTCAAAACACAATAAAATCTAACTTTTCAAAAGTCTAAGTTGTGTAAAATCGAATTCTCTACCACATGGAACTCTTAGTTTTCGAAAATAAGATAATTTGATAGATCAAAACCCAAGAAAACTCCAAAAAGGTACAAAATTAGATCTACACAAATATATACATAAAAATACAAAATGACAAGAACTAAAGTAGCTTAGAATGTTGCATAGAAGAGATTAGGGTTCCTTCATGAAGCAAGTTGCACTTGCCTATGGAGGGGGAGAGGTTTTAATGAAGAAGAAGAAAGAGTTATGAGAAATATTGAAGATAGAGAAAAGTAGGTGGGTTTATAAAGAAAGGGGGTTTAACATGATGAACCATGGAAATAAACCAAGCCAAACCAAAATGAACCAAGTCAAACCATGATATGCCATGAAAAACCTAAACAAGATTAAACCAAAATTAGCTAGCAGGGCAAGATAAGAAAAAATTACAGGTCAGGATTTCGTATACGTATACTGGAAATACGGATAACGAAAAACGGGGATGACAACTCTACCCACCTTAAAAGAATTTCGTCCTCGGAATTTAATCAAGAGGCTAGAGATATCGGGGCAAGCTATACTAATCATAAGCAATCTATGACTAGCAGTCAATCAAGCAATCATTCATGCAAGCAAGGATTTAAAAACATAATGCATAAGGAAGATATTATACCTTACGAGTCAAACAGGTGTGGACATCGCGATAGGATATTATTCTTACGCTCCCACGTTGACTCACCCAAAGAGTGATGACCCCAAGCAACACGGACTAAACTAATAGTCTTGTTCTTGAGTATCTTCTCTCCCCGGCCCAGTATGGATACGGGTCTTTTCTCATACGAAAGGTTGGTACCAACAACCAATTCCGAATGATTAAGGACATGACTCAGATCCGGGATATACCATCGCAATTGGGATACATGAAAGACATCATGTACCTCTCGTAATGACGATGGAAGAGTAAAATGATATGATAAATCACCTACTCGCTCAAGGATATCAAACGGCCCTATATACCGAGGACTAAGCTTTCCCCGTACGTCAAAATAAATGACGCTATGGGTAGGTGAGATCCTAAGGAATACATGGTCGCCGATAGAAAATTCAAGGGGATGCCGATAAGAATCGGCCCAATGACGCTGGCGATCTTGTGCAACTCGAAGATGATCTCCGACTTGTCTAACCACCTCAATAGTCCGCGTAATCATCTCTGGACCAAGCATCTGCCTCTCGCCTATATCATCGCATGCTAACGGGGATCTGCACTTTCTGCCGTACAAGGCCTCAAAGGGAGCCATCTGGATACTGGCCTGGAAACTGTTATTGTATGAGAACTCCACTAGGTGCAAGTGATCTTCCCACGAACTACCGAAGTCGAGTGTATATGACCGCAACATATCTCCAAGAGTCTGGATCGTGCATTCTGACTGACCATCTATCTGCGGATGATAAGCTAAACTAAACTTGAGACGAGTCCCCAAACTCTCTTGAAGACTCCGCCAAAAGTATGATGTAATCTTGAATCTCTGTCGGATAAAATATTGACTGGTACTCCATGCAATCTGACTATCTACCTGAGGTACATCTCTGTAAGTTGATCCGTCGACTGGCCAATTCTGAAAGGGATAAAATGAGCTACCTTCGTGAGACGGTCAACTATAACCCAAATAACATCTCCCCTAACTGGGGATTTAGGTAACCCGGTTACAAAATCCATAATAATGTGCTCCAATTTCCATTCTGGGATCGGTAAAGGTTGAAGAAGTCCAGCTGGTCTCTGATGTTCGGCTTTAACTTATTGGCAAACTAAACATCGAGAGATAAACCGGGCTATCTCTATCTTCATGCCATTCCACAAAAAATGCTGACGGATATCACGATACATCTTCGTACCGCCGGGATAATTCGAATACTGCAAACTGTGAGCTTCTGCCTTGATCTCTTGTCTGATATCACCACTAAGTACACAAATACGCCTTCCATGTTGAAGTGTACCGTCCTCATGGATACATAACTCAGGTCTTCGTCCTGCTATATATTATGCCCTAACCCGCTGAAGCTTAGAATCTGCTGACTGAGCTAACTTAATCCTTTCAACTATACTGGACTGAACTTGCATACTGGCCATCAATGCCATATTGGTAGGAAGAACAACATCAATACCTATCTTCTGAAGATCTGCTAACAACTCTGGTTGTGCTGTTAAAAAATAAACTCCGGCTCTGCTGTTCAATGCATCTGCAACAACATTGTCCTTCCCAGGATGATACTGCAGGCTGATGTCGTAATCCACAAGTAGCTCTAGCCATCTCCTCTGATGCATGTTAAGATCCTTCTGGGTAAACACATACTTAAGACTATTATGCTCGGTGAAAATCTCCATTCGATCTCCATACTAGTAATGTCTCTACAGCTTAAGTGCGAAAACTACCGCTGCTAACTCTAAGTCGTGGGTCGGGTAATTCCTCTCATGATCACGAAGCTGACGTGACGCATAAGCTACTACCTTACCATGCTGCATCAAGACGCTTCCCAATCCCTTGTCGGAAGCATCACAATAGACTGAAAATCCTCCAGTCCTATCTGAAAATGTGAGAATGGGTGCCATCATGAATCCTTGTTTTAACTTCTCAAATGAACTTTGACACTCTACTGTCCAATTAAACTGTACATCCTTGCGAGTTAACTGCGTCAGTGGTGCTGAAATCCGAGCGAAGTCTGATACAAACCGTCGGTAATAGCCAGCCGATCCTAGGAAACTCCGAACTTCTGCGACGGTACTGGAAACTGGCCATGACTCTATAGCCACTATCTTCTGGGGGTCCACTTCCACTCTACCTCTGGTGATGATGTGACCTAAGTACGAGATACGATCCAGCCAAAACTCGTACTTACTGAACTTTGCGTACAACTGGTGCTTTCTGAGAATCTGAAGAACTATACGAAGATGCTGCTCATGCTCTGCCTCATTCTTGTTATAGACTAGGGTGTCGTCTGTAAACACTATCACAAACTAGTCTAGATAGGGCATGAAGATATGATTCATGAGGTCCATGAATACGGCTGGCACATTGGTCGCTCTAAATATTATAACAAGGAACTCCCAATATCCATACCTAGATCTGAATGCTGTCTTCGGGATGTCTTGCTCTCTGACTCTGATCTGATGGTACCCTGACCGTAACTCAATCTTCAAGAATACTGCCGCTCCTTTGAGTTGGTCAAATAAATTATCTATCCTTGGTAGAGGGTATCTGTTCTTGATTGTCACAGAGTTCAAGGTACGATAATCAACACATAATCTTGACGTACCATCTTTTTTTTCACAAGAAGTATCGGGGCTCCCCAAGGTGATCCACTAGTACGAATGAATCTATTGGTTCTAAGTTCTTCAATCATCTTGTACAGGATCTCCAACTCTGAAGGTGCCATCCTGTAGACTCCTCCTGACACTGGTGCCGTCCCCGAAAGCAAATCAACGATGAACTCTATCTCTCTCTCTAGGGGCATGCCTGGAAGCTCTTCGGGAAATATATCAGAAAACTCTTCAACGACTCTGGAAAACTGAACTGCCACTGCTGCTGCCATCCGCAATACTGGTGGAGAAGGTTCTACTTCGCCTCTGGAAAATGAAAACTCCGGTTCGTCGGGAATACCAAAAATTATCCTGCCAATATGGCAGTCTATTCTTTCATATTGATCCTACAACCAATCCATTCCTAAGACCACATCATAATCGACCATCGAAAAATCTATCAACCTAGCGGGGAACTCTCTACCGCTAACTATGATTCGACACAAGGAATAGACTTTACTACTCCCACAAGACCGTTACCAGTAAGTATATTGAGCCTTACTGATAATGACTCGGGCTCCAGTCCTATCCGTATTACGAATCGTACAGACATAAATGAATGCGATGCACCGGAATCAAACAATACTGATGCTGGAAAAGAGTTGACGAGAATGGTACCTGCCACCAACTCACCTGATACCAATTCTTCTGCTACGGTCAGAGCTATAGCCTGACCTTGTCCTCTTGGTGCTGGTCCCCTCTGTTGGAAACCTCTCTGCCGATTCTAATTCTAAGCTTGGGCATACTGCTGAGCCTGAGGCGGCAATGGCCTCGGAGGCTGGTTCTACTGCTGCACTAGTACTGGACCCTAACCAACGAACTGGTTAGGTTTGACGACGATGAACTAGCTCTATTCGGATAGGAACCAATCTTATGGTCCGGTGCCCCACAAGCTAAGCACAATCCCTGTGCTCTGTGACATTCTGACACTACATGTCCTGGCTTCCCACAATGAGTGCAGGCCATTGCGAAAGACTGCTTCTGCTGCTGAGGATACGTCGGTGTCGAGTGCTGATCCGACGAAACTGTGGTCGCCCTCTTAGGAGCTCCAATAGTCAAAGCCCTAGCTGTCGGGGCTGGTGCTGATGATCATATACGTCTATCCAAAATCATGAGACTCAGAATCTTTGTCATACTAGTAAGCAAGGCTACGATAATCATAGAGTCCCCAACTAAGGTACATACCTCTAGAATTATGGTATTTAAAATTTTCGCATTATCGCATGCTTGGCCACGAAAATCTTAAATTCCTACGCCCTAGAAATACGTCCAAAATTCGACTATATGTCCTCACTATGCTAGCTAATATGACTGTAGAAAATTTTAAATTCCATAACTAAGGTGACCTAGCCCATACGACTTATATTAGAAAAATCAAAATCAAATCAACACAAAATACTAAGAATCAAATTTATCGACGAACAAGGAGGTAGACAAAACTGTCGGAATTGAATTTCAAGATAGTTATTATAAGGAAAAAGTGGGAATGGAATCGAGAAGAACATAACCTGCAAGTATCCCTTATACTGCCTGTGCATCCTCAAGTGTCATGGCAAAAGCTCGCCCCTGCTGGCCTCTTCCTCTGGCCTGCTACTGATACTGGTCAAACCTCTACTGCCCTGTCGGAGCCCTAGCTCCTGCTGCTGCTTGAGCCAATGGTGTTTGGTTCTTGGGACACTTCCTACACTGATGCTTCGCTGAACCACAAAGTAAACACCTGACTAGTCTCTTCCTGCAGTCATTCCATCCATGACCCAGCTTTTTGCAGAAAGTACAACTAATGGGCTGCTGCTTGGGTGCCTGTTGGTAAAGTGTATGTCCATAGCCCTGAAACTGCTGCTGAACAGGCCTCTGCTGCTGTTGAATCTGTATGTAAGGCCTCTTGGCCTAGCCTCCGCTGCTGCCGGCTCCATGAGCGTCTCATCCCCTCTTGAGCTTCAGCTCAATATCATCCTCTGTTGCTGGGGCACCCACCAGAATCTCCTCAAAAGTGGTACTTCGGTCACTCTTGGTCAAGGACTTGACCTCCTTGACTAATTGTCATGCCCCAGAACCAGAATACTGGAGAGCGGGGGACAGACACAGCCAGCTACGTATATTGAAGTGAATCCTACCCCGATATACGGTCACGACTGTCTAGATACATGAGGGTTTAACTACAAGCCAATAGTCTCTTAAAGTCAAGAACAAGCCTAGTGTCTCAATCTCAAGCTAGCAAGTAAATATAACAAGATGGTATATCATCGGACATACAAAGTAAGGCATCCCATACATTACATATTCCGATGATCATGAAGCTAGTCATACAAAATGCAAAGACTAGCAAGAGTTTACGTCATACATGATCAACCATAGGATTTGTCAATCATGTTACAGCCCTTAGGCAGACAAGAATGTAAATTTAACACGAGCTAACACTTGTTCGGCGGCTAAACGCCTCAAAAGAATAATTTACAATAGAGTGGAAGAGCAAAATAAAACCCACTCGTTGCCAGGGTTGCGCCTAGTGTTCACCATCTGGCTGGAAGACTCGAAGATCCTCGGGTGTTACTCCGAAATCTGGCCATAGAAAACCAGCTGGGTCATACCCCAGAAAGAGCAAGTGCCACAAGAGAAGCTTCACTAAAGAACTAAAACCAGCATATTAGCACATGAACAAAAATAATAATAGAAAAACTTGAAATGTAAATAAGGCAACAAATGACGAGAGGACGAGGAACTAATCCGGAAGCCAGGTTACAATCCTTAAACCAAACAAGGATCGGAGTTGTAACCCTTCGCCTGAACAGAACCGGGTCTCTGGCCATTTATTGCTAAGATTAAAGCGTAAGCAAATATGTCCTGAGATAGCCATATAATCGTCTAGACAAGACTAGACAGGATTGGACTCCATCCAACTTTTACGGCCAAGCAAAGAATACGGCTTCATACTTTAACTAACTAGGGTTATCACAAGCCTAGTTACTAGCAAAATGCATTGAGAGGTTCCAATAGCCACAAGTCCTGCAGTCTTAATCCAGGTTATCCGGTCACAAGTTGAGAGAGTTGGATTAGGTGACTTGGGGGTGCAACACACGACAGTGTGCTGGAAATGTGCCCTACTCGACTACAGGCTACAAGTCCAATTAGAGCACCCAGATAACGGGACTGCCTGTAGCTGGGAAATCTCTTCATGAACTACTTGATCAATCTAGTCATTATCCTAGTCAGATTCAGTATGAATCCCTGACCGTGGTAACCAGGAATTCATGTCCTAGACATGATGCAAGACGAGACACGTAGCTTATACAAGCATAAACACCCACGGTGTCAAGATAAGAGTTACTTAGCAAGTCAGGATAGCCGTCACAACAATATATCAAGGTTATCATGTTAGGTTGCTTATCAAGATTCTTATCAAGGCAAGAGTGCGTCACAACGGACCACCATCAAGAATTATTATGTCAAGTTACTGGTCAAGAGTGCACCACGGCGGGTCACTAAACATGTAGTTTCATTATCTTATCGTGTTCATATTACTATATCAATATTGCTTGTCAAGGGTGTGCCACAACGGGCCACCATCATGTGCTATCATTCCATTAACATGTCATGCTCACATCGTGTTCATGTCGAGTTCATATCGAAAAGGCGTAAGGATATAAAATGGGTGCAAAAATCATAAAAAAAGGGAAAACTAGGGACATCATGCGCCCAAGGGGTGTATGCGCCCAGGGCTATGCGCCCATATATATGAGTGAGGCAGGGGGTATCATGGAAAGACAATGGATTGGGAAAGCATGCACCTGGAGCTATGCGCCCAGGGCTATGCACCCATATATATGCGCCTGCATATATGCGCCCAAAGAGTGGAGCCAGGATGACTTAGAGAAAGTCAAGAGACTCACTCTATGACAATTGTGCTGGCAGGGTCTATTCACCGAAGAAAATAGACGATGCACTTGTGCGCATGCAAGGTTATGCGCCCAAGTCAGGGAGGGACTAGGCAACATGCACCCATGGTGGAACGCGCCTAAGAGAAGGGAAGTCTGGGACACATGCGCCCAAGAGGAGGCATGTGCCAAGGGGATTATGCGCCCAGCGCCCATGCGCTCAAACAACTCGTGGGCGCATAGTTATGTGCCAGCACTGTGGAAGGCACGAAGCTTGGGCGCATATATAGGGCTACGCGCCCAAGGCTAAAGTCCCTGTGGGTGCATAAAATGCCATGCGCCCATACTTAGGGGTGGGCATACGGGTCCAGGACCCGCGGTTCCGACCCGGCCCGAACCGTATATTGGTTAAACGGGGCGGTTTCTAAAATTTGGAACTTAAACGGGGCAGGCCGGGGCGGGTCGTGTGACACTAACGGGGCGGGGCGGGTCCTATTTTCAAAATAAACGGGGCCCCGAACCGACCCGTTTCTAGGAGTATGATTTTTTTTATTTATCATTTTGATTTTTTTCATATTATAATTTATAAATAATTGCACACGTTATTGTTTAGTAAACAAATTCTAGAAATTGGGAAAAACATAATACTTGTTTTGTTCTTCTAGATAATAGAACATGTACAAATGTTTACTATTCTATAATTTTTTGAATTTTTTTGGATCCATTTGGACCCGCGGGTCGGCTCGGTTTGGACCCGTTTCGAACGGGTCGAATCCGTACCGGTTCTAATATTTTTTGGACCCGTCCCGCCCCGTCCCGCCAATTAACGGGTCCGGTCCGGATCCATAAAATTTGGACCCGGCCCGACCCGTGCCCACCCCTGCCCATACTGTTCTGCTTCGCCAAAATTTCTAGAAGAAGACCATGGAACCCATGAACTTCAAACTCCCATAACTTGGTCAAAACACAATGAAAACTAACTTTTCAAAAGTCTAAGTTGTGTAAAATCGAATTCTCTACCACATAGAACTCTTAGTTTTCGAAAACAAGATGGTTTGATAGATCAAAACCCAAGAAAACTCCAAAAAGGTGCAAAGTTAGATGTACAAAAATATATACATAAAATTACAAAATGACAATAACTAAAGTAGCTTAGAATGTTGCATAGAAGAGATTAGGGTTCCTTCATGAAGCAAGTTGCACTTGCCTATGGAGGGGGAGAGGTTTTAATGGAGAAGAAGAAAGAGTTATGAGAAATAATGAAGAAAGAGAAAAGTAGGTGAGATTATAAAGAAAGGGGGAGGGGGGTTTAACATGATGAACCATGGAAATAAACCAAGCCAAACCAAAATGAACCAAGTCAAACCATGATATGCTATGATAAACCTAAACAAGATTAAACCAAAATTAGCTAGCAGGGCAAGATAAGTAAAAATTACGGGTCAGAATTCCGTATATGTATACTGGAAATACGGATAACGGAAAACGGGGATGAAACTAACCCCTTCTGGAACCTCCGGGCCTTCGCTGTCTCACTGAGTCCCACAACAAATCTACCTAGACGACAGAACTCCCCAGCGTACTCCTCGACAGTCTGAATGCCCTGAACTAAGCTCTCAAACTGCGACTCCAGGACACCAAGAGCTGTGTCAGGAAAAAACTTCTCCTTGAACAACTTCTTGAAGGCTGCCCAAGTTTGTCCCTCTATACCGACCCTCGGGTCCGTCTGGTACCAAGTGCGAACCAGGTTTTGTATCTGGCTACCTGCCGCCTTAATCTGCAGTCGATCTGGTATCTCCGCCAGCCGGAAGATCTCCTCGATGTGCTCTATCCAGTCATCCGCATACCAAATCCCCTCTGTGCCGTGGAAGTCCCGCGGATGCATCTTCTGGAACTCCTGGATCCCTGGTGTCTTCAACCGATACTGTTGTATCTGGCCTGCCTAGGGCTGCACAATGACTCACTCCACCGTCGTCAGGGCAAGTTGATGGCATTCTCTATACCTTGCTAAAAATGAGCGGACTGCTGCTGCTGGGCCTCCACCATCCTCTGAAAGAAGGCGAACAACTGTGCTGCGTCAACCGATCCCAAAGGCGGCTGCTGCTGGAAGAAATCAGGAATGACAGGGGAAGGTCTCGGAACAGGCAGAGGTACACCCCAGAATTATACACGTATGCCTAGTATGAGTCTTATTCCTAACCTTTATCAAGTACGGAAAGGAAATATACGAATTATGGTAGAAAAAGATCAAACAAGAGGCAATTCAAAGCTGTCAAATGAAAGTTCGAAAATGGAATTCAATGGAGGGGATCAAGTATGTGGATGAGATCCTGGAATGTAATCCTATATGCAAGCTCACATGGGTACAGTAACGTAACCGAAGTGAAAACTCGACCTGCATGGGCTACCACAAAAATATGTAACGCTCCAGTCCCAAAATACTTAGGACTATGTACGTAGATATGCCAGCTGTATACATATAAAGTATACTCCAAAATATGAAACCATCGTATATATACATAAGCTGTAAAATGCAGTAAATCATGACAGCTAAATCTCATCCACAAAATAAAATAATAATAATATAAATCAACTATGAATTTTGTCATTTATACATGTAGTTGGGCGGAGACAAATCTATTACCAACTATTTTAAATGAGAAGAAATACATATGAAGGGTAGAATCTGTAAAAGTAAGAAAGAAAGATCCAAGGGCAATCTTCCTCGATAAAAAAGGGAAGACCACGATCTTGGCTAGAGCACCTGCAAAAATCATGAAAAGCACACACCTGGAGAGATTACCAGGTAATAAGAGGAATGTAACTAGATACAGAAAAAATATGCCATAATAAACTGAATATAAAATATGTCATAAGTCATAAGCGAAAATAAATAGTCTAAATCATAACAAGGTCTAATATCCCATCTTCGAAACAATGGACTACCCCTACAACCAAACAAGGACAAGGGTTAGCACACTATTCCATGATGCAATTTTGTCCCATGCCACTATTAGAATGGGTAGTGACATGACATCAATTGAGGTTACTTAACCAATATACTGTGTTCATGCAGTTAAGAATAAACCTTTAGTCGCATGTGCCCTGGCTATAAATAGGATCCGGTATAGTCCCCACTTGGGCACCAGTGACCAAGCACATCATGTTCAAAAATGTCAGTGGCCGGCCTGAGGGGATAATCATACTCGTATCTCCAGCAGAGCTTCCGGGTTACAAGGAAATGCGTAACAGAAGCCCATATGACAAGAAAATTTTCTCCCCACCCGATGCACCTATCTAAGTCACATCTGCGACCATGTATCTCTACTAACTGCTAAGTCTCCAAACATGCCTCTATTAACAGTTAGACCTAACGCATGCGCATGGATGATCAGCCAACACGCAAGTACCTCTACATGATACTCATCTCATACATATCTCGTGGTATAATTGTGTTAAGGTTTATAAAATACACTACAGACGGTAGTCTCTTAACTCTAGGTCCATATGCAAAATAAGAAATAAAATAGGACTAGTTTCATTGAGAGCAAGTAGTAAGTCATAAACTATAACAATGGTGCAACTAGAAGAACTGGAAATAAATAGGCAGTAATATGCAATAAAAAATGTGGACCAAATATAAGCAGTAAATATAACAAGGTATCTTGCCTGAGGTTGTGTGCAAAAAGGGCAGGATCCAATAGCTGAAACCGACAAATCGATGAAGCAAGAAAGCCAAATCTCCAAAACGTCTTCGGATGCTGAAATAAACACTATAAACATTTTTGATATAAAAGATATGTCTTGAAATGCCTGTCCAAAAGTTCAATTCTAGACACAGAAGCAAAATCGTAATTTTGGATCAAAATGATGTCCGCCATTGGACCCATTTTGCACCAAAAATCATGCCAGTACCTACAATCTCTAAAATCGTCGAACTATATGTCTACAAGTCCGGTTTGATGAGATGAACCCAAACGTGTGTCCAAAGTTGGATTCCAGTTGGCCATGCACAATTTCGTCCGTTAGATCGGGTCGCGGGCCCGCCAAAAAGGTATTCCGATCGACCTTCTCAGAATCGGACCAAACTTGGCATACAGGACCAGGAAAATGATTCGGTCCTGCTGGCGTAAGTTTCGTCTCGAATCGACAACTGCATACGAAGTTATGGCTTAATTTGCAAAGGGTCAATACAGGGGTATCTTGAAGGATACGTACTGATTTCGTCGCGCACACACAACAAAATCGAGTTCTGTCAGTTTCCACACGTCGACAACATCCCTATGCGCCTTTTGATGCTTATGGGTTGCGACCATGTTGCCCGATTTGTCCGGACGCACGCCATATCGAAAAATTTCTTCTAAAATTTTATTTATTGAAAATTAATTTTTCTGAAACTTTGGATTCGAAATTAATGTCTTATAGTGGATGAAAATTTAAACTACCAGAAGGGATTTTAAGTACTACATATGGTCTACAACTCTGTTCAGGTAGAATTTTTAAACTATTATTGGATCGATCAAAATTGATCCTTCAATATGGGTGGTTGGGGTTCTACGCCCTGTTCTAATGAACAATTTTTTATCGATTTCTTCCTCAATTTTTGAAGTCGAAACCTCAATCAATCTTAAACCTCTTGCTGGGACTGATAGAGGGTTATACGGGCTTTCTAAAGAACTTTACGAAAAAAAAGGATCGATAAGGGATGGAGAAATCGAAGTAGAAAGTTGGTACCTTACTGTGCTTATAATGCTGTTGTTCTGGCGGCTATTGCTACGTTTGCTGCTGCTGCAACCTCCGCGTACAGTGCTGGCCGGCCAGCGATCATGCGCTGGGCACATGCTGTCGCCCAGGAGGCGGCGCTGGGGTCGCGTTGGAGGTGGAAGGGGATTAGGGTTTAGTTTTTTTTTCTTTGTGTATATATAGATATGAACCTAGCGGCTATCTAACAGAGAAAAAAACTCAAGTTGCTATTTAAGTTCTCATTTGAGTTACTGTAGTCGAACTCAAGTACAAATGGTTTGAATTAAATGAGTTGATGCTCAGAAGTTCCTATTTCAGTCTTAATAAAAATACATTTGTGTATATATAGATACAATTGTTTATACACATAAAAATATATTTATTTACTTTAAGTCTTAATAAAAATCTATATTTAAACATGTTTTTAATACATAACTATGTTTCAAAAACTTACATAAATAATTCATCATAAATAAATGTTACTTTCTTACATCTCAATATTCATATATATATATATATATATATATATATATATATATATATATATATATATATATATATATATATAAATATATATATATATAAATATATATATATATATATATATATATATATATATATATATATATATATATAATATATATATTTTTTTATATAATATATATAATATATATATAATATATATATATATATATATATATATATATATATATATATATATTATATATATATATATATATATATATATATATATATATATATATATATATATATATATATATATTTTATATATATATATATATATATATATATATATATATATATATATATATATTTTATATATATATATATATATATATATATATATATTTTATATATATATATATATATATTTTATATATATATATATATATATATATATATAAAAATATATATATATATATATATATATATATATATATATATATATATATATATATATATATATATATATATTTTTTTTATATATATATATATATATATATATATATATATATATATATATATATATATATATATATATATATATATATATATATATATATATATATATATATATATATATATATATATATATATATATATATATATTTTATTATATATATATTTTTTACACACACTCAAAAAATTCTAAATAAATAAATAAAAATTCTCTAAAATCACTAGGATGTTTTTAAAAAAAATATTTTAACAACTAGCATGTACAATTTACCAACTAGCTACATTTAGAGTAGCCATTTGCTTGCAACTATTAGCAAAATCATTGATTTAATAAAAGCTATTTAAAATTTATAATTAAAACAAAGGTTCCTAAAAACTTCAATAGTAGTACAAATATTTTCTGCATATTTTTTTTTCATATACTTGTAGAAATTTATCTATGTGTACACATAGCGTGGCATGAAACTTGACACCCCAAAGTTTTAGTATAAACTAAATTTTCTTTAAATAACTTAAAAATAAAGTAAAAAGAATATATATATATATATATATATATATATATATATATATATATATATATATATATATATATATATATATATATATATAGGGTGGGATTTTACACCTTCGAGAGACGCAGGTGCTCAAAGATAGATAATCTTGCCGGAGTATTGGCTAGTTGAGCCAACATGTCAAAATTATATGGTTTTTCAAGTCCTTGCAATAGAGTTGTCTTTATCATGTTCTTATCAAAGCAGACCTGTTGCTTGTCTTTATCAGCTGTTGTCAGTTAAGAAGGATCCGAGTCAGCTGGTGGAGCTGATGTTGTAGGGGCATCATGAGCAAGAGGAGATAATGCCGGAGGAACATTGGATGCATGAGGAGAAGTGACTATATTCTCCTGCCTTTCTGGGTAATCACTAAGGTAGAGTTCCCTAGATCTAGTACCAGCCATGGCTTCTTCTTCTGGAACAGGTGAGAAAGAAACCATGTTGAAATCTTTCACTCGTGTCTTGCTTCTAGAAGATTTCTTCTTTTGGGGAGATGAATGATCTATCCAAAATCCCAGGTCGACACGGGATTGGTTGTCTTGAAGACGTAGAGAAAGAGGCATCGGGGACCCTTTTCCGTCATTCAAGCTAGTAGCTTTCTGTAGATCGTATCCTATTTTCATCATCAGTACGCGGGACTGCTGACTATACCGACAGAATTATGGTTGGTATTTGACCTCTAGCTTCGGTGACACAGTCGTCGAAGAAAGAAGCAAAGTTGCTGCTGGAATAAATATTGTGTTAAGAGAAGGAACACGATCATCCAGTGAAGTAAATTCGCGTGAAGTCATATTGCATGACATATTTGGCCGTCTTCTTTGACTTGGCAGAAGAAGTAGATGTCTTTGGTTGAAAGTCGGCTACAAAATCGTGGTAAATCCACATGATTTCGTCTTTCTCATGATAAAGGAACCAAGCCGTCACTTCTTTCTGGCGGGAGTTTGACGATCTCCAAGGTAGCCTTTGGAATAGGAACAACACCGTCCTATATCAGCTGAGCGGGGAAGTCACTGAACTGTAGAGAGACGACATTGGCAGTCACCGTCTTATCATCTTGCTGGAGAGTGATTGCCTTGGCATTGATCAGCTCTCGAATCTTTCCTTTGAGTACGTAGCACGCCGTGGTTAGATTCCACAGGAACCTTGATACATATAATATATAGGATTGTTAGTTTTACCTACTTCATCCGGTCGTTCAGCTTCGGGCAGTTAAAGTTTATGGCTTTTGATCAAACAATCAGATATTCTTAAGATGTCATCTTCATCAAAGGAATACACTTTTTTGGGACGTGGTGCTCTTTGCGAAGGTGTCATTGCAATAGGTTTCGATTGACTCACGTTGATGGCCAAGGCTTCTTTACCTTTACGGTTGTTTGATGACCACAACTGTTGGTAGCAGGATGTTCATCTTTGTCAAGATTAGGCATCGGGATGCCTAGCTGCTTGAACTTATTAGCACTGTCTTCGGCTACCCTGGCACTTACTATAAAGGGACTCCAATCTTAGAATTGTGTGGGTCCCGTCCATATGCTGACTATAGGTAACAAGTTTGATTTGTAAGTATCTATAGTCAATGTATCAAGAGTACCCAAAGACATTTTGAGTGCTTCTCTACGGAAGCGCTCTATGAAACGTTTAACAGTTTTATTAGGCATTTTTTTATTTTAGTAAGGTCTGACATGGTTATGTTGTTTGTTCCTTCGTAGAATCATTCTAGAAACATCTGCTTTAATACTGCAAAGGATGTTATGCAGCCATCTGGCAAGCTACGAAACCAATCATAGGCAACACCTGCTAAACATCCGATAAATACTCTAGTGAGTAGAGCATTGTTCTGCTGAAGATGATCAGTCAACATCTCAAAGTGGTTGATAAACTGACTCAGAGATGTGCTACCGTCAAACAACATTATGGTCGGCGTCTTATATTTAGATGGGAACGAAATTTTTTTCCACTCAGCATGATAGGGTTGTTTGATCCCTAGTTTATGCAAACCCTCCTTTTGCTTGAAAACTTTAAACTGATTCTGTAGAATCTTGACTGCCACCAAAGGGTCTCCGGATGTTGGATGGGCGGTAGACTGGTTTGATGGATTGGAAGGCGAAACTGCATGATAAGTACCACTCCCAGCACCAGAATTACTCGGGGTAACCTGAGCTGGCACAGTAGCACTGAGAGGGGATTATACCCCCAGACCAATGTTGGTAGGTGCAGAGACTGCTACGTGTTCTTGGGTAGGAATTGGATTCACAACCGGCAAAATAGCATGTTGTGTCATAATCACTGTGTGCATGTTCGTAACCATATCAGCCATGGCTTTTAGGTTGGCCTCGAGAAAAGTGGTTCATTGTTCCTGACTGGCGGAACTAGAAGCGTCTTGCTCTTCGTTGATAACATAGACAGATACTTCTCTGGACACTAAGGATGAGCTAGTGAAAAGGTAGTCCGATCAGAATCTTCATTATCGGCATCGAAGTCTGGTAAATTGCTACCCCCAATGTTAGTTGTGGGAAGATTCCATTGACTGAAGAAACTTTGATTTCTTGATCGTGTGTTCTGGTAAACACCTTCATTTGAATCACGGAGTCGATCAAGGTATTGTTGACTGGGAGTGCGGGGTAAGTTACGACTTGGACGTTTTCCACCCGTACTACCACGAGAAGTCATGTTAACTGAAGCAAATAGCAATTTGTTTTCTTCCACCATGATCAATTGAGAAGCCCGAGTGTAATTCAAACGGTCAAAAATAGACCGTTTAGCTGATTGACAATAGCACTTGATTACTATCTCATGATGTTGATAACAATGGTATTCCTGATGTGGAGTTACAGTTGTATGATATGGGCGTGCAGTCGTCCACTTTTTTACAAGAAATTCATGAAGATCAGTTACATTGACAGGAGATGAAGAAGAAGAAGGCACACGTTCCTTGATTATATTAGAAATATGGTTTCTATTCCTAAGATTTTGGATCCCCTGAGTATACAAGAAAGTGTTGAGTTCGTTGGCATAAGTAAGAGGATTCTTAATTTTAGAAGCCTTCTCTGAATGCCGATTGGTGGCTGGCGTAGACTATTTTAGACTTTTCTAGCATGCTATATGACTCGATGGAAGGAATTCTGCCCTATATTTATTAAGATATGTGTGCATATCAGTGTCATGCGCCACCTGTTTATCAGTCTGAGATACTATCAATTTCCCCTGCTTTGATCATGATATACGTAGGGTAGGGAGATTCTGACTTTGGCCTGATTGGTGTTGGCTAGTTTAAAGTGGGTAGGCAGTATGCCCTGTTGTTCTGCGCATACTAACCCAGCACGTTTGGTGTGGCACAAATGGGCAGCAGAAAAGGGACTTTGAGTATGTTGACCCAAACAGGATCACAGTCAACCTAATCTTGAAAATTAACAAAATAATATTTATCATAGTCCAATGTGACACATCGAGCTCAAATTCAATCTACTCAGCTCAGTGGTTCAAGATCAAACCTGCTTAAAGATTTATTATTCTGTGTATACTGAGTTTGTATTTTTATTTGTTTTTGAGTATAGGATGATGTACGTTGGGTTATACTGAGCAACTTTGGGCTAGACATAGCTTTATAGGTTTACTTAGCCTAAAACCCAATCAAACCATTCATCAAATAGCCCACAAAGAACATTCTGTCCATAGGAGACAGAGTTCGGGCCGAACTCTGCCTTTAAATAGAGTTCGGGCCAAACTCTGCCCCCTAAATTATAGGGTGCTGATTTTTAGGTCTTGATCACTGCTAGTTGTCTAACGGCCGAAAAATTGAATTCTACATATAGAATTCTGGCCGAATTCTGCCTACCCCGAACCCTATAAATAGGCCTTGGTTTCTCTCATTTGAAACCATCCATTCTTCTCCTACATAGCCTATATATTAAAGAGGCTTACCTTCCCATCCACTTAGCATTTAAACTTCCCAACTATCCAAGTTGCTCGGTACGATCCAGCTAGAAGTTTGAAGTGCAAAAAGTTGTAAGTAACTTAGAAAAGTCCAAGTTTCGCCAAAGCGATCGTTGAAAGAAGTTTGGCGTGTTCTTCTGTGAAAAGGCACGTGGTTGTAACCCTATTTCACAAATAGTGAATTTCAATCCTGAGCTAGAGTTCTCAGGCCTGGACTAGTCCTCCACGAGGGAAACCAGGTTAAAAATCTTGCTGTGCTGTGCTTTCTCTCTACTCTTTATTTTCGTATTTCTTTTACTCTGATTATTTAGTTGGTGAAGAGAGTTTAAATTTTTAATTAATCATTTTTGTTATAAACTCTATTCAGCCTCCCTCTAGAGTTGCCTACCTGTACTTCAATTGGTATCAGAGCTCTGTTCTCTTATCAAGGACTAACATCCTAGAGTTGATCCATGGCAACCACTCAACCCATGTTTTTTAGTCACGGTGAAGGGCAGTCCACTCATAGGCCTCCTCTATTTGATGGAACCAACTACACCTATTGGAAAACAATGATGAGTTTTTATCTCAAGTCGCTAGACTTCGACCTGTGGACCATTGTTAACGATAGTTACAAAAAGCCCGCCAGGATAGTTGTCAATGGTGATCTCGTTGAGAAACCCCACGATAAATATTCTGATGAGGAGAAGAAACAGGCGAGTCTAGACGCGAGAGCTATTAATGCTTTATTTTGTGCTATAGACTGGAATGAGTTTAACAGGGTCTCTACATGCACCACCTCTCACGAAGTATGGAGACTTCTAGAAGTGACGCATGAAGGAACCACCCAAGTCAAGGAGTCAAAAATAAGTTGTCTCACTCAAGAATATGAGGCATTCAAGATGAAGCCAAATGAGACGATCACACAAATGTTTACAAGATTCTTCGACATCATCAACCCCTTGTCCTCTCTCGGCAAGCAAAATACAAATCACGAGAAGATCCGCAAGCTACTTAGGGGGCTACCAAAGATTTGGAACCCTAAGCTGACAACCATTATAGAAGGAAACGATCTCACTACAATGTCCATGGAGACCTTGATGGGAAAGCTGATGACTCATGAGCTTGACCTCAAAGACTTCGAAGAGCCTGCTCCTAAGGCAAAGGAGATTGTCCTTAAAGCTCACTGTCGAAGGGCTGATCCTGAAGAGGCGGATGACGACAACTCGGAAGGTGATGATCAAGCTCTCCTTGTCCGCAACTTTAAGAAATTCCTTCGCTTCAATAGAAGAAAGAAGGAACCACAAGAAGATGACGAAGAAGAGCCAACATGCTACGGCTGCAAGAAGACTGGACACGTCCGAAAAGACTGTCCATTCGTAAAGAAGGGCAATCGATATGAGAAACCATACAAGAAGGCTTCCTCAAGAAAATATGCCAACACAAGCATTTGGCATGAAAGCGAAGCTAGTGACTCCGAGGAAGAAAAAGACTCTCCTCAAGATACCGCCAATGTATGCCTAATGGCAACTCCCGATAAGTTAACTAGCGAAACCCTCGATGATTTCACTTTTGATAAACTTGGCGATGCATTCAATGATTTACTCAATGACCACAAGAAAGTCATTAGTAAATATAAACATGCCAAGGAGAAGATCAAAAGTTATGAAGTCAAGATTCAAAAACTCTCTTCTTTGCTTGATAATATTAGAGACACTTCACCCACAAAAGTCACAAATGAGGTGTCTAAGCTTAAATTAAGCCTACATGATGCCGAAGCACGTATTGAAAAGCAAACACAAGAGATCACAGTGCTCAACACTGAGCTTGCTGAAGAAAAGAATAGACACAAGATCTCTATTACTAAGATTTATGGTTTGAATGGTAAGATTAGTGAACTGTAAGCTGCCTCTAAGAAATTAGAGACTAGATTGGGAAAACAGGTTGCTCAACCTCAAACCCAATCACATGAGGCACACACAAAGCACAATACTGCTCAAAATAGTCAAACACGTCATCCACCTGTAGCACGCAAATATGCTTACATGTACACCCACTTCTATGCAGCACATAAACCACGTACACGTAGAAATTATTCTCTTAACTTTCATTCTAATGTGACACATAATCACCCTGCTACACA
This sequence comes from Iris pallida, assembly GCA_029216955.1. Lineage (NCBI taxonomy): Eukaryota > Viridiplantae > Streptophyta > Magnoliopsida > Asparagales > Iridaceae > Iris > Iris pallida. Next base: position 3,225,632 of record JANAVB010036420.1, on the reverse strand, counting down.
TAGATATAATCATCACTATGTTGCACATAAACAAAATTGCCACCACACTGCATATAGATATAATTATCATCCTGCTGCTACATATATGCATTATCATGCTGCTCCACACCACTCTTATCATGCTACACATAGACATCATCAATATGCTCCTAACATAAATAGGAATGCTACTTGTACCTATTGTGGATTGTATGGACACATCTCACCACAATGTATAGTTAGGAGATTAGTAGACATGAATATATATGCATGGATGCCAAAAACTAACTTTTCAGGACCCTCAAGAACATGGGTACCAAAGGTCAAATCTACTCTTGATGTAGGTTAACCTTCCTTCCTCAACTAAATGTAAATGGATTTTCGATAGTGGATGCTCGCGACATATGACAGGAGACACAAATCTTTTCTCATCACTATCGATGAAGAGAGAAGGGTATGTATCCTTCGGCAATAACCTAAAAAGGTATATCATAGGTAATGGTACTATTGGTCATCCTCCTTCTCCTGTAATAAAGGATGTCTGTCTAGTGATCGAGTTAAAGCATAACCTGCTCAGCATAAATCACCTTGCTGATCATGGATATGATATTAACTTTGGACAAAATAAATGCTTTATTTATGATAGGTCAACGGAAGACATCGCTTTTGAAGGGATAAGAGAGGATAACATTTACATTTTCTATCTATCTAGAGATACTAACAATACAGAAGATGCCTATATGCTCACAAGGATGAGAGATTATTGTGGCACCAGCGTCTTGATCATGCCAATATGGATACTATATCTAGGCTATCGACTAAGAAGCTAGTTAGAGGCTTGCCCGACATCACATTCAAAAAGGACACGGTATGTGCCGAATGTGCGTTGAATAAAGCAACAAAGTCCTCATTTCATTCCATAAATACTGTAAGTACTACTAGACCCTTGCAATTACTTCATATGGATTTATTTGGCCCTAGTAGAGTAGCCAGTCTTGGTGGAAAACTCTACGCTTTTGTTATAGTAGATGACTTTTCTCGATTTACTTGGGTTTTTTTTCTTACAAACAAAAGTGATGCCATTTCTGTTTTCAAAATCTTTGCTAAAAAGGTTCAAAACGAAAAAGGCTACATGATTACTTGAATCCGAAGTGATCATGGAGGCGAATTCGAAAATACTGATTTTGAAAAGTTTTGTATGGTTTTAATCATGAGTTTTCTTGTCCAAGAACTCCTCAAAAAAATGGTGTTGTGGAGCGAAAGAATAGAACTCTTGGCGATATGGCTAGAGTCATGCTGAATAAATTTTTACTTCCGAAATATTTTTGGGCTGAAGCTGTCAGTACAGCATGCCACATTTTTAAATAGGGTGCTCATTCGTCCTATTACAAAGAAAACACCCTTTGAGCTTTGGTTTGGAAGAACTCCAAATGTTTCATATTTTAGAGTTTTTGGTTGTCGATGTTTTATCCTTAACACCAAAGACAACTTAGGCAAATTTGATGCCAAAGCTGACGATGGTATATTTCTTGGCTATGCTACCAAGAGCAAGGGATATAGAGTGTTCAACAAACGCTCATTAATTGTGGAGGAGTCTACCAATATGACTTTTGATGAGGATAACAGTGCAGCAGCTACTCTTGACGATGATGTTGAAGCATCAACTTCTACTCCGATGAATACTACCATTGAAACCAATTCTCTGGAGGGCTTGCCAAAGAAATTTTCTTTCAAGCCGTCACATCCAGAAAACTTGGTCATAGGTGAGGTTTCACGCGGAGTAAGTACTCGATCATCATTAAGAGACTCCATTGCTAGCACTGCCTTCATTTCACAAATTGAGCCTAAAAATGTTTTAGAAGCTTTTAATGATGAGTTTTGGATTTCTGCCATGCAAGAAGAACTCAACTAATTCGAGAGGATCCAAGTTTGGGAACTCGTTCCTAGGCCAGCTAATCATTCAATTATTGGTACGAAATGGGTTTTTCGCAATAAAGTAAATGAAGATGGTTCAGTTACACGCAACAAAGCTCGTCTAGTAGCTCAAGGATACAACCAAGAGGAAGGTATCGACTACGATGAGACGTATGCTCCTGTTGCAAGACTTGAATCCGTTCAGATGCTTTGTGCATTTGCTAACTTTCAAAACTTTAAAATGTTTCAAATGGATGTGAAAAGTGCCTTCTTGAATGGATTTATTAAGGAGGAAGTTTTTGTAAAACAACCCCCTGGTTTTGAAAATCATAAATTTCCCGACCATGTTTTCAAACTCAAGAAAGCGCTATATGGCCTCAAATAAGCCCCTAGAGCTTGGTATGAACGGCTAAGCAATTTCTTGCTTGAAAAAGGTTTTTCAAAAGGGAAAGTTGATATTACACTTTTTATAAAATCTTTTAAAGATACTATTCTCTTAGTGCAAATTTACGTTGATGATATTATAATTGGTTCTACTGATGAAACTCTCTGTCAAGATTTTGCTAAGTATATGCAGACCGAGTTTGAGATGAGCATGATGGGGGAGCTCAATTACTTTCTTGGACTGCAAGTCAAACAAACATCAAATGGAACTTTCATCTGTCAGTTAAAATATACAAAGGACATGCTGAAGAAATTTGACCTTGACAACGTCAAACCAATCGGCACTCCAATGGCTACTACAAACAAACTTGAACCAGATAAAAGCGGCAAACCTGTTGATCAACGTAAGTATCGGGGTATGATAGGCAGTCTACTTTATTTAAGTGCTAGTCGCCCTGATATTGTGTTTAGCGTTTGCCTGTGTGCAAGATATCAAGCAAATCCAAAGAAATCACACATGTCCACCGTTAAGCGTATCTTTCGATACCTTAAGGGTACGGTTACAGTGGGCCTATGGCATCCCAAATCAACATTATTTGACCTCGGTGGTTACTCTGATGCTGATTTTGCCGGATGCAAGGTCGACCGTAAAAGTACAAGAGACACGTGTCATTTATTAGGAAAGGCTCTAGTCTCTTGGTTTAGCGAGAAGCAGAATTTTGTCGCACTATCCACAACAGAAGCTGAATATATCGTAGCTGGTCGTTGTTGTGCACAAATTCTGTGGATGAAGCAAACCCTTGAAGACTATAACTTATCTTTCATGCATATTCCTATTTTTTGTGACAACACTAGTGCTATAAATCTTACTAAGAACCCCATACGTCACTCACGCACGAAATACATTAAAATTCGTCACCATTTTTTGCGTGATCACCAACAGAATGGCACTATTAATTTAGAATTTATTGACACTGATCATCAGTTGGCTGATTTCTTTACAAAAATATTATCCGAGGAGCGATTCGATTTTCTTTGTCGTGAATTAGGAATTTTAGATGAAACGGTTATACATTAAATTTACCTGCATAATTATCGATTATGTTACGATTCTCTATGCTGACTTTGCTATGGGTACACGCCGAAAGGGTCCTTCTGACAACAAGGCGTAAAAGCCTAAGCGACACGGTGCACTAGTCTTCGGACTACCGCTAGCTGGGATCCGGCCCCTGCAGCTACCCCATAGCAGCTTCACCATAGTGATTTATGTCATAACTCCTTAGTTATTATATGGTTAATTTTTATTTATAGCCTGCCTCATTTGAAAAATTTTAATCATGCTTTTATATCTTTGACCACTTATTCATAATATTCTCCCTTTCTTGCTTTTAATTTCATGCTTGAAGTTCTGGCCCAAGGGACCAGAACTCGGGCCGAACTCTGCCCCCATACAGAGTTCGGGCCGAGTTCGGCCTCCTTGTTCCAGAACCTCGGGACATTCTCAGCCGTTGATCAAATCTTCATCCAATGGTCCCTGTTTCACCCGACCAGCCGACCAAAGAGACATATATTCAGGATTTTCTCTCTCTCCTCCCTCCATTGTCTTCTTCATACATCTCCACACATATTTCTTTCAAAACCCTAACCCTAAAAGTCTCCGTTCCTTGGGAATTCTCTATCCAAACTCAAGGAAGTCATTCTTGGAGTTATTCTCCTCCATCTTAGGTCTCTTTTGTTAAGGTATATCAGTTTCTTCCTCTTCAAATCTCAATTTTTTTCATGGCACCTAGGTTGCTTGGTAGGGGTAAAAGACCAAGGAGAAGTATTGGTGAATCCTCTACTAATCCTAACCCAAACCCACAACCTAATACACCACCACAACCAATTCCTCATCCTCCTCCTCACATGATCCACCCTTGTTTTAATCTACCTCCACCCATCAATGCCGACACATACGATGACCATATTTTTGTATCTTTAGATGCGTCTAACGTTTGGTTCGCCGACTTTCGTCATCGTAGTGTCTTTGCGGGACACCCGATTAAGTTTACGGTGTTTTCCGATTTTCTTCCTAACTTTCGTGACTTATGTCTTGATGAACTTGTTGCAACTCGTGAACCGATCTATGTGAATGCCATACAAATATTTTATTGCAACATGACTTATGATCGCGACCGCATCTATTCACGTCTCGCCGGTATAGACATATCTTTTGATGATTTTGAGTTAGCCGACCTTCTTGGTTTGCCCGACACGAACACTTGGGAATGGCTTAATGATGCCCGGGACTTTGTTTTCTCCGGCGAAACCACGTTAGAAAGTTTCAAGGGGGATCTTTGTTCTCCAAATCCTTCTCCTCGAAAAGTTATGGCTAAACATCTCAATAATCATTTTTATGAACTTCATCGTATTGTATTCTCTTCGGTCTTGCCAAAAGCTGGGTCGACAGGTGAAGTCACTTACTTTGAGATTACTGCTCTTTTCTTCCTCCACTTTTGCGTCCCCTTCAACTTTCCTCGCACGATGATGGATTGGATGATTCTTGCTAGGCCTAAACCAAAATCTTTGGTTTATACCATGTATCTTCCTTTAATTTTTTGTACCTTTCATGTCCTATTGGATCAGTGTCAGTCCTTGCCCCCTCCTGTCTTTCTGACCAAGGCAAGGAGAACTATTGCTCTGTAGCCTCTTCTGAGTCTGATGATGTTGAGGAGCCTGACTCTCCTGCACCCTTTGCGGCTTCCGATTCTCCTGCTCCCGAGTCCACTGCTACACTGGAATCTCTTCAGACCATGCTTCGCGATCACTTTCATTTGGAGGACGCACGTTGGGTTGAGATAGATGATCGCTGGACGCAGATGGACTACCGTACCATTTTGCAGATGAGTGCGCTCAGCAACCCCATCCACAACATTCAGTACTCCATGGCCTCCCATCCGACGATGCCGATTCCGTTGATACGCGATCCGTGTAGCGACGGTTATCGCATTGACGATTCTTGGGTTCGTCGCTATCTTGATCCGACTTCTGTATTTGTGGATCCCCGTCGTATCGGTTTTGATGGTGTGGGGCCTTCACATGCTCCTTGATGGATATGGCTCTTGTACTGCCACTGATGATTCGGACTATTTTTATTTTGTCACTATGTTTCTTTTTGCTTATGCTTTTATGTTTTTAGACTCTATGGCTCAGTTTGGTCTTCGTACTACTACTTGCATGTTCTATTTCATTATGTGGATTGTAGTTTTATTACTTCTATATTTTTGTCTCCATTTTTGCTGATTGTCAAAAGGGGGAGATGTCGCACCCCAGAACCAGAATACTGGAGAGCGGGGGACAGACACAGCCAGCTACGTATATTGAAGTAAATCTCACCACACAATACGGTCACGGCTATCTAGATGCATGAGGGTTTGCTACGATCCATCAGTCTCTTAAGGTCAATAACAAGCCTAGTGTCTCAATCTTAAGCAAGCGAGTAGATATAACAAGATGGTAGATCATCAGACATACAAAGTAAGGCGTCCTATATATTACATATTCAGATGATCATGAAGCTAGTCATACAAAATAGGAAGACTAGCAAGAGTTTAAGTCATACATGATCAACCCTAGGATTTGTCAATCATGCTACAGCCCGTAGGCAGACAGTAAATAAAGTTGCAAACGAGCTAACACTTGTTCGGCGGCTAAACGTCTCAAAAGAATATTTTTACAAGGGAGTGGAAGAGTAAAATAAAACCCACTCATTGCCGGGATTCTTTCTAGTGTTCACCATCTGGCAGGAAGGTTGGGAGATCCTCGGTAGCTGCTCCGAAATCTGGCCATACAAAACCAGCTGGGTCAGACCCCAGAAAGAGCAAGTGCCACAAAGGAGGCTTCACTTAAGAACTAAAACCAGCATGTCAGCACATAAGGTCATAAGTGAAATAACATAAGACATGAGTTAAAGAAAACATGATGATAAACGATAGGATAACTAAAGGACTATTCCGGTAACCAAGTTACAACCCGTAAACCAAACAAGGACCGGGGTTGTAACCCTTCACCTGAACAGAACTTAGCCTCGAACCAATTATCAATAAAGTAAAGCATAGACAAGCATGTCCGGAGATATCCATGCACCGGATCTAGGCAAGACTAGACAAGATAGGACTCCATCCATCATTCACGGCCAAGCAAGGAGTACGGCTTGATACTTAACTAACTAGGGTTATCACAAGCTTAGTTACTAGCAAGATACAATGAGGTACGCCTATGGCTACAAGCCCTGCAGACTATCCAGGTTATCCAGACGCAAGGTTCAAGCTTAGAGTTATCATGTCTTGTTAGGTGACTTGGATGCAACATATGACATTGTGCATAGTAATCGTTTCATGTAGTGCCCCACATAACAGTGAGCTAGAAATATGCCCTACTCGTCGGCAGGCTACAAGTCCATCAAGGAAGGCGCCCAGATAACGGGATTGCTTGTAGCCGGAATACCTCTCTATATGCTCTACTTGATCAATCTAGTCATTAACCTAGTCAGATTCGGTATGAATCCCTGACCGTGGTAACCAGGGATATATGTCCTAGACATGATGCGAGACAAGACTGGTTGCTTATACAAGCATATTCAATACAATCACCCACGGTATCAAGAATTCACTTAGCATGTCAGGTTAGCCGTCGCAACACCGTATCAAGGTTATCATGTCAAGATTACTTGTCAAAGGTGCACCACGGCGGGTCACCATCATGTCATGTTACTTATCAAGATTACTTATCAAGGCAAGAGTGCATCACAACGGTATAGGGTGTGAAAAATACTAACACGCTGACATAAGACCAAGTCAGCCAAAGGCCATACGCTCAGTGAATATTTATTATTTATTGGGAGATATGGCATATTCGAGAAGATTGAGGACATCCACGTGTCTACTTCCCCAGTTATACGACTCCTCATCAAGGCAGCGTATGTACTCCATACGACTCCTCATCAAGGCAGCTATGAGGTCTATACGACTCATTGTCACCCAAGTCAGCGTATGCAAGACATACGTCTCCAAAAGGCAGCGCATGGACTCCATACGACTCCTCTTCAAGGCAGCGTATGTACTCCATACGACTCCTCATCAAGGCAGCGTATGAGGTCCATACGACTCCTCTTCAAGGCAGCGTATGAGGTCCATACAACTCCTTGTCACCCAAGTCAGCGTATGCGAGACATACGTCTCCAAAAGGCAGCATATGGACTCCATACGACTCCTCTTCAAGGCAGCGTATGTACTCCATACGACTCCTCATCAAGGCAGCGTATGAGGTCCATACGACTTCTCTTCAAGGCAGCGTATGTACTCCATATGACTCCTTATCAAGGCAGCGTATGTACTCCATACGACTCCTCATTAAGGTAGCGTACGAGTCAGACTACGCTGCACTAAAGAGTGCGCGCAACTCAGTGGCACAAGCTAAAAAGCTCGCGCACACTGCTCACTGTCTTCTCCAAATCAGCAAGAACTCCATGGTTTGAACCCAAAGCTTCAAAAGTCCATAACTTGGTCAAAACAAGTCCAAATCCAACTTTTCAATGGTCAAAATTGGGTAGAATAAAATTCTCTACAACATGGAACCATCAAAACTTGAAAACAAAGAAGTTTGATAGATCAAAACCACCAAAATCCGAAAATAACTAATTTCTAGATCTACAAAAATTAAAGCCTCAAAATGGAAAATGACAAGTTCTAATGTGTCTTAGAAACATGAGGAGAAGCTAATGGAACAATAGAAATGGGCTCTCTTGTGGAAGCAAGTTGCACTTGCTTAAGGGGTGTTCTTGGTTGGTGGTGGGTCTAATGGAGAAGGAAGAAGAGTTAATGAGAAAGTGGAGAAGAGAGAAAAGTTAGGTGGGTTATAAAGGGGGATGGTGGTGGGTTTAACATGATGAACCAAAGAATAAACTAAGCCAACCCAAAATAAACCAAGTTAAACCATTACATGCCATGACGAACCTAATGAAGATTAAACTGAAATTAGCTAGCCAGGCAGGAAAATAAAATACATGTCAGGATCCCGTATACGTATACTGGAAATACGTAGAACGAAAAACGGGGGTGACAGGAGAACCATTGATATTTGTCTTAGTACTATGATTTGTGAACCATTGCTAGCACTATGAATTGTGGATACTTGGATATGTATATTTGGATGAGTACCTGTTACAGGAAATATCAGTTTACGGGAGAGTACGGTTGTTCAAGTACGGGGAGCCATAATGTGTCCAGGTATGAATATTGGACATACAAATATCATGTTTTGTCAATTATCAAAATAGGGGAGATTCTTGACCCAAACAGGATCACAGTCAACCTAATCTTGAAAATTAACAAAACAATATTTGTCATAGTCCAATGTGACACATCGAGCTCAAATTCAATCTACTCAGCTCAGTGGTTCAAGATCAAAGCTGCTTAAAGATTTATTATTCTGTGTATACTGGAGTTTGTATTTTTATTTGTTTTGAGTATAGGATGATGTACGTTGGGTCATACTGAACAACTTTGGGCTAGACATAGCTTTAGAGGTTTACTTAGCCCAAAACCCAATCAACCCATTCATCAAATAGCCCACAAAGAACATGCTGTCCATAGGAGACAGAGTTCGGGCCGAACTTTGCCTTCACACAGAGTTCGGGCCAAACTTTACCTCCACACAGAGTTCGGGCCGAACTCTACCCCATAAATTACAGGGTGCTGATTTTTAGGTCTTGATCACTGCTAGTTGTCGAACGGCCAAAAATTTAAATTCTACATACAGAATTCTGGCCGAATTCTGCCTACCCCGAACCCTATAAATAGGCCTTGGTTTCTCTCATTTGAAACCATCCAATCTTCTCTTCTTCTTCTCTTACATAGCCTATATATTAAAGAGCCTTACCTTCCCATCCACTTAGCATTCAAACTTCCCAACCGTCCAAGTTGCTCGGTACGATCCAGCTAGAAGTTTGAAGAGCAAGAAGTTGTAAGTAACTTAGAAAAGTCCAAGTTTCGCCAAAGCGATCATTGAAAGAAGTTTGGCGTGCTCTTCTATGAAAAGGTACGTGGTTGTAACCCTATTTCACAAATAGTAGATTTTAATCCTGAGCTAGAGTTCTCAGGCCAGGACTAGTCCTCTACGAAGAAAACCAGGTTAAAAATCTTGATGTGCTGTGCTTGCTCTCTACTCTTTATTTCCGCATTTCTTTTACTCTGATTATTTAGTTGGTGAAGAGAGTTTAAATTTTTAATTGATCATTTTTGTTATAAACTCTATTCACCCCCCCTCTAGAGTTGCCTACCTGTACTTCAGAGTAGAGTATACTTTCTTAGCAATGATTTAATCATCTCACCAAGAGAAGTAGAGTTTCTACTCAAAAGTGTTCTGACATCAATTGACACAGAGGCATAATCAGACAGATTTTCCACCGAGTCCAGGACTGGAGAAGAATAGGGAATGGCCATAGGACACTTTTCTTTGTTCTGCACAGGAGCAGTAATGGGTGTACTCTCCACCAAGTTTGGAACTGGAGAGGAATGAGGAATGCTCGTAGGGCGCTTTCCCTTATGTTGTGCAGCAACAGTGGTTGGCGTATCTTCCACCAAGTTTAGAACTGGAGAAGAGTGAGAGATAGCTATATGGCGCTGTCCCTTGCTTTATGCAGGAACAGTGATTAGTGCGTCTATGGACTTTAGAGTCCAGATGGTGCGAGTCTTGCTGTCTTTAGAGACATCAGCAGATGCACGTTCGACAGCAGTGCGCTTGGCACCCCCAGTCCCAATCATTGCTTCGTAGGCTGTTTGGTCGACTTGGACGACCAAAGTCTTCTGTGTCATGCTGCCCGACGTAACACCGTATTGAGTTATCACTTTCTATTCAGAGGAGAAAGTCGCCCCCAGCAGAGTCGCCATTTTGTTTGCAAAAATAAAAGTTTTTTGAGAAAACTATGTTACAAACTAAGAAAGAGAGTACAAGAGTACAATTTAATTCTAGGAAGTACAACTATAGGAATCTGATCAGAAGACGATCACTTTATCCCTTGGACGATGCTATGTCGAAGAAGAGAAGCTCTAAAACGTGCTGTAGCAACTTGGTCAGGAGATTATGATTAGTAGTGGTCCTTTGTGAAGTGATTTTGAACTCTATTTATAGAGTTTTGAGATAACTGTCAGATAGTTACACTGATTGGCGCACAGTGCAATTGGTGCGCCATAACCAATTTGTGCGAATGGTTGGCTTAACTGCATGGGACGTGTGGCATTCTGTGAGAGAGATGCGCTTGGTCGTGGACAGTATTGCATGCACGTTCTTCAAGATTAGTGGCATGCGCGCTACGTCATCTAACTGCTTCTGGAAGATAGTTGATTAATTGGCACCAATTGATGAATGGTGCATGATGTTATTAGACACCATTTGTGAAAAAGCACTAAGCATCTTGAAACTGTTTGATTCCTTCGTGCCAACGATACACGGCACAAAGTAAATGACAAAATGTATTGATGATTCCAATATTTCCTTCTCGAGCGCCACGCGTTCGGTATTCGAGGAGATCTTTTTCATTAGATGTGATGTCAGTCATAATAACAGACGTTTGGCTTCTCAAAGAAGCTGGCCACATGGCCGTTGGATAGTTCAGAAAATGACTAGGACTAGGAGTCCCTTGTTTAAATTGACCGTTGGATAGTTAAGGTTATTAGATAGGCCATGCAATTTGGATAGCTTGCTAGATCCCTATAGGTACACTATTACTTTTGATAATGACAATGTGATCCAATGTGGATATACTATTCGCTTGGTATGTTAGGCTTGCCTAGGATTAAGGCGTTAATTTTGATAAACTGTTCAATTTTTTTATTTAGATATAAATCTTATATCATAAGTTAGAATTGCATGTTTTAAATTCTATTTTGCTGTAAGGAACTGGTTTATAATTTCTGATTCTGCTATTCATATACAAATCTCGAGGTAGAATTGGTTCAAAGTTTTTCCCTCAACCATTTGAAATATATATGAGATAAATGTTGGGATGTTCTTATTTTCCTTGCCTTTAGTTATTTCCTCCCCGATCAATATATTACTTTAAGGATTGAGACTTGTAGGCAGATTTTTTACACTTTCTATCATAGCCAATTAGTTTGAACCCCTAGCAACTCCTTGAAGTCCTAGGGATATAGTTGGAGTAGTTTTAACGACTACGATGGCCAGCCAGCAGCGCACTGGCGAGGCACGACCCATAGAGTTAAAATTGTTTCAAGGAATCATAGGTTATGGAACATTACTAAAACTATGTCTTCGTTGACCTCTTTAGACCTTGTGTTAATATAAGGTAGAGTATCTGAGAGCATATCATATCTGAATCGTGGAACCAAGGGTTTACCTAGAATATAGAATTTAGAGTTCCATAACTCATTAGTCGACCAAGGCCTTATGGATAGAAAGATAGTAGGAAGACTGTATGAGCTAGAACACCAGGTAAGGTTTTGATTCTCTCAAAACTCGAACTACTTGTGCCTCCCTTCCAAAAATCTCATATATTTATATTTTGACTCTCTTGACCAATACTGCTATTACAGCCTAGTTTTGCAAGCTTGCCCTTTTATTGAGCTTGATTCGAGACATATGTTTATTGGGGACGCCCGCTAACATATTATCTAATCAGAATTATTGTATTACGGTCTGATCAATGATGATGCATTTGGTTCGCTTTTTATTTAACTATCCTACGTGAATTGAGATGTAGATGTCTCTAGGATCTCATCCGCGACTGCTTTGACAATTCCTCTTGAATTATACATTCGCCTTTGAATCACGTAATTGTATTCAGTGACATCTCTTGAACTCTTCATTGTTTTTGTCTTTCACTGATTGTAAAGACGAAAGCTCATAATTGATAGGTAGATACAGAGTATTCTCCATGGCTACGATAGTTGTATACGCAAGTGTAGCTACCATCGGCCAGCCCTGTGACTGGAACCTTGACTTGAGTTGCTCATCCTCCCTTCGACACTAAACCTACTATCTTGATCTTCTAGTCATTGGAGATCGAGAATGATTAGGATCTTCCCTAGATCAAATGCCAATCTAGGAGACTACCTATTCTCAAGAGACCAAATGTTGTAAGCCTCATAAAATTTTGGGATATCTGAGGACTACCGAATGATTAGAATAATTTCCATTAGGATGATAATTAGTGCCCCATGGACTCCCACTTTTCATTTAGATCATTTTGTGCCCCTGGTCGTGTCATTAATATTCGGAGCGCGAGACCAGCTGTTACCTTCCAACAGATTTCACATGCAAGATCTAGACGAGTCCACCTTCATCTAGGTATACCGTGTCCCACTCAAACCCATCCCCTTGTACTCTATTTTTGTAGTACGACTTTCAGGTCAAAAGGACTAGTTATATCCCTTACCATAATACCGATATACTTCCCGACTTCCACTAGAGCCTCAAGCTTGACTCAATTCCTTCGACCCAATATATGGTGGTGATCTACTCGAAGCCCACTATGCACATGCCACTAGTGTGCCACTCGATAGAGGCCACTTGTGATGCTTAAACACAAAAGTCACCGAAGGCACTTTTTGGACTTTAGGAACTTAGCTAACCAACCTGACTGGCAACTAGCTCAACCACTTGGGTTGAAGCCTATTCTAGGTTACCCTAACCTAGTAGACATAGTTTCATCTTAGGATCTTGTTCAGTCCATATAGATTGAGATCCAAGGTTCATCCAACCAACGATTGATGCCCATATAGGGAACTCATTAAGACCCAGTAAAACCCATCCAGGCATACTACCATATTTGGACTATAAAACCAAACTAGTTGGAATAGGTCCCTATACCTATTATGTAGCCTCTACCTCTTAGAATGTGAAGTCATTCGTAACCCTTATTCCATCTACCTGGAAGTCGCGATTCGATCTTGTATTGCATTTAGATCCCTTGCTCGTCTGTTTAAATAACCACGGGAAAGATCACAATCTTGATTTATCAAATTTTGTTCTAATTTGGAACCTTGTTTAGGACTTCAAGAACATAATTTCTGTATTGCATGGATTGCAAGCCCCTCTAAGAAACGAATGATTCTTCGATTTAGCAAGTGACTGGACTAGGGTAGCCCAATCTAGCGAAGTAGTCAATGGTTCATAAACATTCTTTCTATCTGTATCATTGGATACGCTCTACCGCTCTGAAATTTCATAAATGCTCTCGATTACTCTTCCTTATCTTCATGTCCTTCCTATTTCAGAGCAGTGAATGGTCATGCTTATTAGAATTTATTAATAATTCTTAGCTAGTTGTATAAATTACTGCTTGTTAAATTTTGGGTTCCTTGATGGATCGGAGAGGGTTCTAGATGCCATGTGTTTAGATATCTATTGGTAGGATTGTTGGCAACTAGTTAGAAGATTACAAGATTTTAGTTTGAGGAGTAGTGTGACCAAAAGTTGGTAGAAGTCCTCGAGGTTATGTAGTTACAAAATGGCTAGGAGGAGGTATAAATATTTCTGAAAAATTAAATTTGAGAAGATTGAGGTAATAGTGGATTTATTTTTCTTATTTTTGAATTTTAGGCATGTTTATGAGTTGGAATTTCGAGGACAAAATTATTTTTAAGGTGGGTAGATTTGTAGCTCCCCTTCCCGGAAATTCTGAAATATTTTTTATTATTATTATTTATTTTATTTAAATGGTGATTTTTAGTATTGGAACTATTTTACCCAAGTAAGGGTGTGTGGTAAAAATCACCCATTGGGGCAATTTTTATTATTTTATTATTATTAAGGTTATTTTGTGGAGATTTAATAAGCATGTTCATTCCATTTAAGTATTATAATTATTATTGAGTCGATTTATGGTAAATTAAATTTATATATATATGTAGATATAAATGTGCTCTTCTATATATGGATAATAAGGATATTGGTATTTATAATATTGATTTAAAGTATTTTAGGTTTTTGTGAGTTTAAGGATATATATATATATATATAAATATATATATATATATATATATATATATATATATATATATATATATATATATATATATATATATATTTTATATATATATATATATATATATATATATATGTATGGGGTATAAAAAAAATATATATATATGGGGTATATATATTTGGTATAATAGATATATATATGTGTATGTATACAAATATAAGTATATACGTGTATATAAATACAGGTATATATGTGTAAATAAATAAAGATATATATGTGTGGATGTATAAATAAATATATATGTGTGCGAATATATAAATATATTATCTACGTGCGTATGTGTATGCATATATAAATATATATTAAATTTTTTTTTATCTATGTGCGTATGTGTATGCATATATAAATATATTATATATATGTGTGTGTATGTATATATAAATATACATAGATATATGAGTGTATGTGTATATATATAAAATATATTGGGTTGTATACATATAAGTGTATGTGTAAAATATATATATATATATTTGTTGCTAATAATAATATATAAAAAAAAAGACTCAAATACTAAACCCCCACAAACCCCAGCCCAGCCCAGGGTCTCACTTCCCAGGCTCGAGCCCAACATCCCCAAAGAGCAAAAGAAGCCGTAGCACCCCAAACCAACCCCGAGCCCGACCACTCGAGCGGCACAAACCCGAGCGCATACACACAGCCGAGAGAGGGAGAGACCCGTATATATATATATATATGCGAGTAGTCGAGAGGAGTTCCAACCCCAAACCCTAACACCTGCGCCTCCTTCCCCCACACGCCCGTGGTCGCCGCACAGGCCGCCAGAGCCACGGCCAGCCGGCCACGCAGCCGCGACCGAACAGCGGCTACGCTCGGTAACTGCAGCAGTAGCAGTTCCAAAAGGTTGGGTTCGCGGTGTGATTTCACAACTCTCGCTCCACGATTTCGTGAGCCGATTGAACAGGTATGTTCACAACATATACGACTCCAATCACCTTCATTTACTTTAAAATTATACGCCCGAGGTTGCCCGAAAAATCGAGCCCAAGTTCGACGAAAATTTATCCCAAACAGGACAGAAAAACCAGTCCAACGACCGTAGTTCACGGACAGTTTTCTCCCAACCCATGCACGATTTCGAGATTCTGTTTATAGAGATTCATAGACAAGATATACAAGATGGAAACCCAATTCATAGTTTTATTGTTCATTGGTTAGTTTGTGGTTAATTCAGTTTCAAACTTTTAGAAAAAACTAGTTTCAAAATTATAGAAATTCAATAAAACTCTTCGATACGACATGCGTCCCACCATTCCGGGCGACGTGGTCGCGGACCGAAAGCACCGAAAGGTGCGTAACGGCTTCGTGGTCGTGTGGGCTTTGACGGAATTCAAATTGGTCGCGTGTACGCGACGAATTTGATGCGTATCCGTAGAAATTTACCGTATCGACCTCTGTGCAAACTTTCCAATTACTTGGTGCACGCTCGTCAGATTGAGACAAAACTTACGCCAACAGGACCGTATCATTTTTCTGGTCCTGTATGCCAAGTTTGGTCTAATTCTTAGATAGTTGATCGGATCGCCGTTTTGCGGGCCCCACGATCCAACTCAACGGGCGATTTTGTGCACGGCCCGCCGGAATCCAACTTTGGACATACGGTTGGATTCGTATCAGAAAACCAAACCTGTTGATATATAGTTTGACGACTTTAGAGACCGTTGACTCTGGCACACTTTTCGGTGCAAAGCGGGTCCAACGGCGGACACCGTTTTGACCCAAAATTACCGTTTTGCCCTTGTTTCCAGAATTGGACTTAAGGACAGGCGATTCTAGCTAATTTGACTATTCTGAAAACGTTGCTAACATTTATTTTAGCATCTGGAGACTTTTTGCATGTTTGACTTTAGTGACTCATCTGATGTGGTTGTACTATCGGTTTCTCCAGCTAAGGACCTCATGCAAGTGCACTTTCTGATTGCTTTCGATTCATAGTAGTCTTCTCATTTCATGTTTATACATATATCTTTCTGCTTGTTGACACGCTCGTCACACGGAGTAGTCGGGAGGGAAAATATCTTAGTAGATATGTGGACTACCAAGAAATATTCTCAAAATGTCTATTCTTGCCTGATAGCAGCTGCACACGACACGTGCAGTGTGCCGGATTTACCCCCTAGCCGTTCACATATCGAAACAGATATTTCATACCACATAGGTAGATGTCTTTTATTTATTTTTCCTTTTCTTCTCCTCCGTGCCATGTCATCTGTACTTTCCAGTTTTCATATCTCATATGTTATTTTCATGTCTTGTTAATTCTATTGTATTTTTTGCATTGCCGTCGGTTTGTGTACTTGTTCCATTCCTGACTGGAAACTATCATTTTTCAGGTTAGCTATGGCTTCACTTAGCTTGGGAGATTCGGGTGTACTTGCAGGCAAAAACCTAGAAATAGATAGCAGTTGTATCAATTTCATTAATTGTAAAATCTTGTATTTTCTTTAATTATAAATGTTGTAAATGTTGTAACAAATTTAGAAATGTGAATGAGCAGCAAATGTTATATTTTGAGCATTTATTTCTTACGGGCTTGACAGCGTTCCACCGCCGACTCTGCGGCGTAGGCTGGCTTAGACACGTCTCGTATCCGAAAAGCGAGTGCGGGTCATGACAGGCCACATGGTGTCCAGCGCCATGTAATGTTTGGCGCTATCTGATACAGTGCACAATCTGACCCTGTGCGCCATTTGATAAGTGTTGTCTGGCGCTATCTGTTAATGGCATATTTGCAATGATTGATATATTTTGTGCTTCTATAGTCGCCAACTTTGTTTATCGAAAATTTAGATTATCGGAAAAGAAATGTAAGGTCGTTGATTAGTCGATCAACTGTCAAGACCCGTACCCACTTTTTCGGATACGTGACGTGTCCAAGCCAGCCTACGCCACAGAGTCGACGGTAGAACGCTATTGCGGCCAAGATGCTCAAAATCACAAAAATATAACATTTAGTGCTCATTCACATTTCTAAATTTATTATGACAGTTACAACATTTATATTTAAAGAAATACAAAGTTCTCACAATTAAGGAAAATGATACAGCTGCAATCTATTTCTAGGTTTCTGTCTGTAAGTACATCCGTATCTCATAAAGCTAAGTGAAGCCACGGCTAACCTGAAAAATATTGGTTTCCAGTCAGGAATGGAACAAGCACACAAACCGACGACAATACGAAAACACAATAGAATTAACAAGACATGAAAATAACATATGAGAGATGAAAACTAGAAAGTAACTGATGACATGGCAAGTGGTTAAGAAGACAAGGAAAACAAATAAAATACAACTATCTAGGTGATTTGAAATATCATGTTCGACATGTGAACGACTAAAGGGTAAATACGGCACCCTGCACGTGTCGTGTGCAGCTGCTATCAGTCAAGATTAGACATATTGGGATGGGTAAGGGGTAGTTCACACGTCTACTAAGATATTTCTCCGTCCAGCTAGTACTCATGGAATCAGGTCGTAAGCATGGTAATCATGAAAATGACAGTCAAGGATGTATAAAAAATCTATGATACTAATCTCCGTGTGACGAATGTGTCAACCAGCAGCAAGACATATGTATAAACATGAAATGAAAAGACTACTATGAATCAAAAGCAATCAGAAAGTGCACTTGCCTGAGGTCCTTTGCTGGTGAAACCGATAGTACAACCACTTAGATGAGTCACTAAAGTCAACACATGCAAAAAGTCTTCGGATACTGAAATAAACATTACCAATGTTCTCAAAATAGTCAAATTAGCTAGAATTACCTATCCTTAAGTCCAATTCTGGACACAAGGGCAAAACGGTAATTTTGGGTCAAAATAATGTCCGCCGTTGGACCCGCTTTGTACCGAGAAGCGTGCCAGAGTCAATGGTCTCTAAAGTCGTCAAACTATATGTCTACGGATTCGTTTTGATAATAAAAACCCAACTGTATGTCCAATTTTTGGATTTCGGTGGGCCGTGCACAAAATCGCCCGTTGAGTCGGACCGTAGGGCCCGCAAAACGGCGATCCGATCAACTGTCTCAGAATTGGACCAAACTTGGCTTACAGGATCAAAAAAATGATACGGTCCTGTTGGCGTAAGTTTCGTCTCGATCTGACGAACATGCACAAAGTAATTGGAAAATTTGCACAGAGGCCGATACGGTATGAATTTCGACGGATACGCATCAAATTCGTCGTGCACACGCGACCAATTTGAATTTCGTCAAAGCCCACACGTCTATGAAGACATTACGCACCTTTCGATGCTTTCGATTCACGACCACGTCGCCTAGATTGGCAGGACGCACATCGTATCGAAGGTTTTTATTGAGTTTTGTAGTTTAAAAAGACCAGTTTTTATCAAACTTTGAAAATAGTTTAACAACAGTATAACCAATGAAAAATAAATCTATAAATGGGGTTGCCATCTCGTATATTTTGTCAACAGACGTGTTTAACTAGATTTTCTAAACTGTCGAGGGATCGACAATTATGCGCCTTCCAAAACAGTCTCATGACAGTTCATTCATGCTCTATTTTTATGGGTTTTTGACCAACTTTATGTCGATCTCGTGGACTGGTCGTGCAACCTATACAAAATCCAATTACTGATATATATATATATATCACAAGAAGAATATTCATCCAACTTTATGTCGATCTCGTATACTATATATATATATATATATATAGTATAAAATCCTAGAGATCTAGAAATACATCACAAGAAGAATATTCATCCATTTTCTAAGTAAAATATCATTTAACTAGAAATAACATATTTAAGGTATTTAAGCAGTATAACAATAATATACTTTCTAGACCAAAACGTAAATACCAATATAATAATAGTCAAAAAGTACATCTATATGAACGTCTCTGGACTCACTACTCGACTACATGAGCTTGGATTTGGTTCGGGTCCAGTCCGAGCTAAATTGGTACAACCCGATCTCCTACAAGTCAATAATCATTAATAATTAAATAATTAGATTATTTATGGGGTCATTTTACAACTTAGCCTGGTTTTCCTAGTTAGAACAATCATATGGCTCGGCTTTCATCTACCATGGCTAAATACTAGTCAAAGCACGCCACTACACTATCCGTGTCATAATTTCTAGTCACCTTGCAGTCAAATTCTTAACCCTAACTAAAATTATCTACCGTAATAATTAACTAATTAATTATTTATAAAGTCTAAAAAATCACCATTTAAATAAATAGATAATAATAAAAAATATTTCAAATTTTCGGGAAAGGGAGCTACAATTCTACCCACCTTAAAAATAATTTCGTCCTCGAAATTCTAATCCATAATTATTCCTAAAATTCAAAAGAAAGTCTACCTTAACCTTAATCTCCTTAAATTTTAATTCCTCGAAATAGTTTATATACTCCTCCTAGCCATTTGTAGCTGCATAACCTCTAGGACTTCCACCCACCTTTGGTCACACTACTCCCTCGAACTAAAATCTTATAATCTTCTAACTAGTTGCTATCAATCCTAGCAACAGATATCTACTGCATATGGCATCTATAACCCTCTCCTACCTATCAAAGAATCCAAAATTTAATACGCAATAATTTACACAAGTAGCTAAGAAATATCGATAAACTATAGTAAGTATTGCTATTCGTCGCTCCGAAATAGGAAGGACAGAAAAATAAGGAAGAATAATCAAGAGCAAATATGAAGTTTCAAGAGCGGTAGAGAGTATCCAATGATACAGATTAGAAAGAGAGTTTATGAACCATTGACTTATTTGCTAGATTGGGCCACTCTAGTCCAGTCACTAGCTAAATCAAAGAACCCTTCGCTCCTTAGAGGGGCTTGCAATCTATGCAATATAGAAATTCCGTTCTCAAAATTAATCTAAACAAGGTTCCAAAACAGAACGAAATTTGAGAAGTCAAGATTGTGATCTTTTCCATGGTTATTTAAACACACGAGCAAGTGATATAAATGAAATACAAGATCGTATCGCGACTTCCAGGTAGATGGAATAAGGGTTACGAATGACTTCACATTCTAAGAGGTGGGGACTACATGATAGGTACAGGGACCTATTTCAAATAGTTCGGTTTTATAGTACGAATATGGTGGTATGTATGGATGGGTTTTATTGGTCTTAATAGGTTCCCTGATTGGACATCAATCGTTGGTTGGATGAACGTTGGATTTCAATCTATATTGACTGAACAAGATTCCAAGGTAAAACTATTTCTACTAGGTTAGGATAACCTAAAATAGGTTTCAACCCGAATGGTTGAGCTAGTTGCCAGTCAGGTTGGTTAGCTAGGTTCCTAAAGCCCAAAAATGTGCCTTCAGTGACTTTTGTGTTTAAGTAGCACATGAGGCCCCAAAAATGCGCCTTCAGTTCACAACCATATATTGGGTCGAATGAATTGAGTCGAGGTTGAGGCTCTAATGGAAGTCGGAAAGTATACCGGTACTATGGTAAGGGTTATAGCTAGTCCTTTTAACCTGAAAGTCGTAGCACAAAATAGAGTACGAGGGGACAGATTTGTGTCACGGCCCGCACCCACCGTGAGGGTACGAGAACGTAACAACGCCCAGCCTACGTCGCAGTGTCGGCGGTAGAACGCTGTTCTAGGTCATGAACTATAACTACATAACATGAAATATACTCTCCAGAAGGAGGCCAACACCGAGGTACAACTCAATCACAATCTAAGGTAGAATGTAGCACGATGGAAATAGATAAGAAATCCTCAACTGAGGTACAGCAGAAATGGAATACAAGTCTCATCATCTCTAAAATATACAACTCTGAAAATAAAGACAACAGCTAAGCATGAAAAGAAGGAACAGTCTAAGCTATCTACACTATACAAGGTATCATCCTGAGCAGCTGTCTGAACCTCCCCAGGGGTCCAGATCGCGAGTGTCAACTAGGCAAACTCCAAGTAAGGGTGCAGGGTTCCTCATCATCCTCTGTAAAATTTTCAACAGGTCTAGTCAGGACGAGAGTGAGCACAAAACATCTCACGCAGTTCATATCATGTTAGAAAATATAAAGCATGCAATAGAGAAAGGTATATGAAACGCTGAAAGAAAGAAGTGTATAAAAAATAGTAGAGATTTGATAACAGGAAATATCTAAATATGATAAGTAAGAACTGTAAGCCTACTGTGATTTAGAGTACAATATGGTTATGTAAACGGTCTAGGAAAATGCAATGGTAACTCCATTGTACGTGGGTGTACAATAGACATATACAATAGTTATACAATCTTGTACAATATGATTTGATTACATAACCAATTCTACTCCCCCTCCCCAATCAATACACAAGGATCCACTCCAGTTACGTTATCTTGCACAATAGTGTACAATATTATACAATGGATGTACAATATTATACAATAGGTGTACAATGTTATACAATAGTTGTACAATGTTATACAATAGTGTACAATGGTCTATCCCTGGAACTCATGTGATAATGAGAGTACAATATGCACAATGAGTGTACAAAGATATAGGTATTCAGTAAATACAATATGGAAGTAAAACGCACATCACAATATGTATCTAGTGAATACAAGGGGATAACATCCCAAAAGAAGATCCTTATAGTACCAATCCATGATAACAATCGTGTCAGCATCAAGTACAGTAATCTAGAGCAAGAATATAAATCCAGGCAAGTATGAAACGGTCAGAGAATGTACTCGCCTCGTATCTGAATGTCTGAAGTAAATATATTGCCTGAGGAGAGATGTTTGTCTCCTAATCAGAGCAACACAAGTTACAACATGTCTAAAATAAGGAAATAGACTGCTACAATGCATCTACATACTGTCTAGGTCAAACTAGGCTAAAGTCAACACTTGGTCAACTCTAATCAACTATCTAGTCAAAGCTAGGTCAACTGGGTCAACATAGACTCAATGAAGTCTCACTAGGCCTAACCAGTCTACCCTAGCTAGTACACACCATACAAATCTAAGGCTATACAAGCCAACACAAGTCACATATCAAGATACATCACATTCATGCATATTCAACATTATATATATATATATATATATATATATATATATATATATATATATATATATATATATAAGAGAAAAGAACTAACATATAAAGCTATGTGTGTGTGTGTGAACATGGAGGTGTACATGAAAAGAGAAATCAACACTAGTTATGAGTTTACACTACACATGGCACAAAGCTAACCCATCTACATTACACATGTATTATACTTAACATGCATGGCTACAAGTATACATCTATATACATTAGAGTAGAGACTATTTAAGTTATAACTAACATACATCTATACTTTACATAAATCTATATATATTATAGTAATCATTTAGAGAAAGGTTACATGGCATGGTGGTTGATATAGAGTGGGGTGTCCTTGTGCAGAGGGTGAAGTTCATTCTCAGTTTAGTTTCACATTTATATATAAACTAAAGTGAGCTATCCCATAAACTGGTGTAACTAACCACATAAAATGAACCATGTTATCTGAAATCTGCCATTAAGCCAACATCCCATATGCATACAGCTCATGTATTGTCTAATACTGAAATTAACTAACATTTCGAATTAAGGGATTGAAGGTTAACATTACATTCATAGACATTCCACTATATTGAAAACTAAAATTGGCTTGGCAATAGAAAAAGGAAGGTATATATGCTTACATGGACAGTTCAGTGTTCGAACAACCTAAAATGAACTAACATTCAATCTAAATATCAGCTATGCATTGGTTCTATGTCTACATATGAAATCTGATATTGCATTTACAATATTTATACATTATGCATTCATATCTATCATTACATATATACCTTGCATTTATATCTAGCATTCATTATATACTTTCATGCATGCATTGTATATTATTCTTTCATTCATGCATTTATGCTTTGCTTACATATATTACATTAATTGCATTCCTACATGCTTGCATTCAACCATATATATACATTAATGTAAATAGGATATATATCATATATATATCATTTCATTCATCTAACATATCATGCATTACATACTCTATATTCATTTAATATCCATACTACATAGGCTCATAGGTTACACAAAATGCATATATCGTATAGTCACTCTTTTACTTAAAACCAATACTGTACCAATTGGGCATTCACTAAATTCTAGGATTAAAGTATATTGTAGTACTTCATTCTAGCTTTCCGAAACTTTAAACGGATCGCATTTTTGTGTCCGGAAGCTCCCAGAATCGCGAAAATACTGAAACGCGTTCGTCTTTCGTACAGCTGATACTCAAATAATTCTACAGAAAGTTACAGAAAGAACTTGGCTTATTAATATATATATTTGGAAAGCTAACTTCGATACGGTTCTTTAAAAAAAAACGGAAGATAAATCGGAGTTTTAAGC
Organism: Iris pallida; assembly: GCA_029216955.1. NCBI lineage: Eukaryota > Viridiplantae > Streptophyta > Magnoliopsida > Asparagales > Iridaceae > Iris > Iris pallida. The sequence continues at coordinate 3,201,895 of JANAVB010036420.1, read as the reverse complement.
TAAAAGTTATGACATTTCTAAGTTGCTATTGCTACTAAAAACGTGGATAAAAATTATGACGAATTTGGGTAGTTTAAGACAAAAGAACACAAGTATAAAACATAATATATCAAGAAGTCACTCTCTACACTAATATATATATATGAGACACTATAGAACACATCTCCAATACAAAAATATGAGATTAAACATGTAATAATTCATTCATACATAACAACAACACATAGTGTGTCCAAATTTGGGGTTTTCCCACATGGACACAACCACAACACAAAGGACACTCCTATGACCTCCAAATGGACACGAAATGGACACAAATGGAGATACAACCATGGGGGTCATTCCTATGGGTTCAAAATAGACTTATATGCATGAGGAAATGAAAAGGAGAAGGGATTTATACCTTCCGGTAGATCGAATCGAAGAAAAGCCTTTCCGGAGCGACACCGACACGTAGAGATTCCAAAAGGACACGAACGAGCTCCGAATCCTCCCAAACTTGGGTAGCTTCCTCCTTGGCTAGAATGGAGATGGAAAGAAGAAGATTTGGTGGCGAAATGGAAGAATTTGGTGGAGAAATTGCTAGGGATTGCTCTCTAGGAATTTGGGGAAGAACAAGAGAGAGAGTGTGGATGAGAATAATGAAATGAACTTGAGCCTATCCTCTCCCAAAGTGGCTGGCCATATGGGGCTATTTGTCCTATTATGGTAAGGTCCAAAATGCCCCCACTAACCTATTCTATTAGTATTAGGAAAGGGCTAATTGGTTGGGGCTAAATTAGTCATTCTAAAGTATCTAATCACACTAACCTTATCCATAATAATTAGTCTAACCTCTAACTAAAATATTTCTATCATGTGGACCATGGCTAACTAATGTGTGGGTCCACTAAAGTCAATACTACCCCCGGGTCTCCGTTTCAAGTCGGATTGAGCTGAAATTCGAACCCAACTCAAATAACCCCAAAACAATATCATAAATAATAAAATAAATTTCAACCCCAAAATAATATCATAAATAATAAAATAAATTTTAAAAATATTCAAAAATATAAAATGATAAAAATACCCATGTTTCTGAAAACTGGGGATGACAAATTTTTCGAAATTAAAACCAAACAATAGTAAAATGTCAAAATCACAAGTCATAATTTTAAATAGTTTTAAAATGATTAAAAATCACCAAAAATCATAATATAAAATAGTTATCAATAAATAATAATTATAATTACAAAATTTTAAAATTATCCTCATCTAGAAAACTGGTGTTACAATCCTACCCACCTTATAAAAATTTCGTCCTCGAAATTAAGATGATCGCACCCCCTTCTAGGTCAAACATAGTCAAGGGTCAATCACTAGTCAATTTCTCAACATCCAAGTACTTGGTCATCAACTGGTCAACTTCTTAGGGTTTTACCTATGCTAGCTATTTAGGTGTTGGCAACTAGAATTTAGCAAAAGAGAAACTCTATAATAGACTAACTCTTAACTTCCCAATCCTATCAAGTCACCTACAACTAAATACCAACAAGCTAAGCACATGAATACCAAATACCACATATATATATATATATATATATATATATATATATATGCTCAAGAACAACAACCCATCACATATATCCTAAGTATATCATCTATATATATATACATGACTGATCAACCAAGGGTTAAGGTAAACTAAACTTATAAGGGTCTGAAACAATACTTAGAACTAGGCTAAGGATGAATGGTCTGAATCAAGGGGACATGGTATCTAGTAAAGGGTCTGCACACTGCCTATATAGGTGATCAACATAAAGGAACTCAACACGAAGAGAACTTAACTAAAATGGAAAACTGAACCAAGTATAGGCTAAACAACATGTTTATAACCCTATACAACAATGGCCTATAGATACCAACTAACCTATATCCCATATGCCAATATCATCTGCAATCTATCTATACAAATAGACCTCTCGGTCTTAGGTAAAACTACAACTATACTCAAAGGCAGGTTCTGGTCATAGGTGCCTCACTGGAAAAGGTAGGGGAAAGTAGTAATAATCATCAAGGCTGTAAGGCATACTAACACCCTATGTGTAACTGGTTGGTATTATAGATAACAGGAGAATTATCTGCAATGGGTTGCTATTCTAACACCAATGCTAACTATCACCTCTAGGGTACAGATACTCTACAAGTCATCATACCATTATACTATGAAGGAACTACCTATGAATAAGCTCTACAAAACTAAATATCCCTACTCCTAAGTCATTTATAACAATCAAAAGGGTATGATGTTTAAACCTTCTCAAGATATAATCTGTTAATCAGATGCGTCTGTCCAAAATCATATTGTCCAGAGTCTTCATCATGCTAGTGAGCAAGGCTACGATAATCACAGAGTCCTTGACTAAGGTACGTACCTCTAGGTTCAAGGTATTTAAAATTTTTGCACTGTCGCATGCGACGGCAAAAACCTTAAATTCCCATACCCGAGAATACATCTAAAATCTGACTATATGTCCTCACTATGCCAACTAACACTACTATCGAGGATTCTAGATTCCATGATTTAGGCGACCTAGCCTATATGATTTTCTCAGAAGAAAAAACAAACACAACAAAAGAGTAACATGACAAAATTAATCAATCAACAAGGAACAGATGGAATCGGATTTCAAGGTAATTATAAAAGACAATTGCGGGAATGGAATTGAGAAGAACGGAATTTGCAGCAAGATCTCCAATGGTCTGCGCATCCTTGACTGTCCTGACGATAGCTCGCCCTGCTAGTTTTTCCTGGTCTGCTGCTGATGCTGCATGAATCACCGATGCTGAGAGAAATCAGAAATGACAGGAGAAAATCTCTGTACAGATAGAGGTGCACCTCCAATGTAGCAGAAATGCCAACCTGAGTTGGCACAACAGAAGCTGCGGTCTCGAGGCCCTGATGAACAGGACGAGAAGTGGCCAGCCTCTCGATAGTATCCCTCGAACCGAAGCGATGAGATCGTGTCTTCATAACCATCATGAAAACTGATCAAACAAGAAGCAATTTCTGAGAATAAAGCAAAAAATTCAAAGGAGGACAGTTTATATTCAAGGGAAGTCAATAAGCAACAATTTTTGACAAAAAAGAATCTGATTAAGAGTTTTTCCTAATATGATTGAGTTCCTCCAAAATATCCTAATCATACTGCAGGCTGTAGTGATACTCTAGTTCGAATACCACTACATAAACTCGACCTGCATGGGCCACCACTAAAAACGTGTCACGACCCGCACCCATCGTGAGGGTACGAGAACATAACAACGTCCAGCCTACGCCGCAGTGTCGGCGGTAGAACGTTGTTCTAGGTCATAAACTATAACTACATAACATGAAATATACTCTCCAGAAGGAGGCCAACATCGAGGTACAACTCAATCACAATTTAAGGTAGAATGTAGCAAGATGGAAATAGATAAGAAATCCTCAACTGAGGTACAACAGAAATAGAATACAAGTCTCATCATCTCTAAAATATACAACTCTGAAAATAAAGACAACAGCTAAGCATGAAAAGAAGGAACAGTCTAAGCTATCTACACTATACAAGGTATCATCCTGAGTAACTGCCTGAACCTCCCCAGGGGTCCAGGTCGCGAGTGTCAACTAGGCAAATTCTAAGTAAGGGTGCAGGGTTCCACATCATCCTCTGTAAAATTTTCAACAGGTCCAGTCAGGACGGGAGCGAGCACAAAACATCTCACGCAGTTCATATCATGTTAGGAAATATAAAGCATACAATAGAGTAAGGTACATGAAACGCTGAAAGAAAGAAGTGTATGAAAAATAGTAGAGATTTGATAACAGGAAATATCTAAATATGATAAGTAAGAACTTTAAGCCTACTGTTATTTAGAGTAAAATATGGTTATATAAACGGTCTAGGAAAATGCAATGGTAACTCCATTGTACGTGGGTGTACAATAGACATATACAATAGTTATACAATCTTGTACAATAGGATTTGATTACATAACCAATTCTACTCCCCTTCTCCAATCAATACATAAGGATCCACTCCAGTTACGTTATCTTGCACAATAGTGTACAATGTTATACAATGGATGTACAATATTATACAATAGGTATACAATGTTATACAATAGTTGTACAATGTTATACAATAGTGTACAATGGTCTATCCTGGAACTCATGTGATAATGAGAGTACAATATGCACAATGAGTGTACAAGGATATAGGTATTCAGTAAATACAATATGGAAGTGAAATGCACATCATAATATGTATCTAGTGAATACAAGAGGATAACATCCCAAAAGAAGATCCTTATAGTACCAATCCGTGATAACAATCGTGTCAGCATCAAGTACAGTAATCTAGAGCAAGAATATAAATCCAGGCAAGTATGAAACGGTCAGAGAATGTACTCGCCTCGTATCTAAATGTCTGAAGTAAATGTACTGCCTGAGGAGAGATGTTTGTCTCCTAATCAGAGCAACACAAGTTACAACATGTCTAAAATAAGGAAATAGACTGCTACAATGCATCTACATGCTGTCTAGGTCAAACTAGGCTAAAGTCAACACTTGGTCAACTCTAGTCAACTATCTAGTCAAAGCTAGGTCAACTGGGTCAATATAGACTCAATGAAGTCTCACTAGGCCTAACCAGTCTACCCTAGCTAGTACACACCATACAAATCCAAGGCTATACAAGCCAACACAAGTCACATATCAAGATACATCACATTCATGCATATTCAACATTATATATATATATATATATATATATATATATATATATATATATATATGTATATAAGAGAAAAAATATATATATATATAAGAAAAGAACTAACATATAAAGCTATGTGTGTGTGTTTGAACATGGAGATGTACATGAAAAGAGAAATCAACACTAGTTATGAGTTTACACTACACATGGCACAAAGCTAACCCATCTACATTACACATGTATTATACTTAACATGCATGGCTACAAGTATACATCTATATTCATTAGAGTAGAGACTATTTAAGGTATAACTAACATGCATCTATACTTTACATAAATCTATATATATTATAGCAATCATTTAGAGAAGGGTTACATGGCATGGTGGTTGATATAGAGTGGGGTGTCCTTGTGCAGAGGGTGAAGTTCATTCTCAGTTTAGTTCTACATTTATATATAAACTAAAGTGAGCTATCCCATAAATTGGTGTAACTAACCACATAAAATGAACCATGTTATCTGAAATCAGTCATTAAGCCAACATCGTATATGCATACAGCTCATGCATTGTCTAATACTGAAATTAACTAACATTTCGAATTAAGGGGTTGAAGGTTAACATTACATTCATAGACATTCCAGTATATTAAAAACTAAAATTGGCTTGGCAATAGGAAAAGAAAGGTATATATGCTTACATGGACAGTTCAGTGTTCGAACAACCTAAAATGAACTAACATTCAATCTAAATATCAGCTATGCATTGGTTCTATGTCTACATATGTAATCTGATATTGCATTTACAATATTTATACATTATGCATTCATATCTATCATTACATATATACCTTGCATTTATATCTAGCATTCATTATATACTTTCACGCATGCATTGTATATCATTCTTTCATTCATGCATTTATGCATTGCTTACATATATTACATTAATTGCATTCCTACATGCTTGCATTCAACCATATATATACATTAATGTAAATAGGATATATATAATATATATATCATTTCATTCATCTAACATATCATGCATTACATACTCTATATTCATTTAATATCCATACTACATAGGCTCATAGGTTACACAAAATGTATATATCGTATAGTCACTCTTTTACTTTAAATCAATACTGTACCAATTGGGCATTCACTAAATTCTAGGATTAAAGTATATTGTAGTACTTCATGCTAGCTTTCTGAAACTTCAAACGGATCGCATTTTTGTGTCCGGAAGCTCCCAGAATCGCGAAAATACTGAAACGCGTTCGTCTTTCGTACAATTGATACTCAAATACTTCTACAGAAAGTTACAGAAAGAATTTGGCTTATTAAGATATATATTTAGAAAGATAACTTCGATACGGTTCTTTTAAAAAAATGGGAGATAAATCGGAGTTTTAAGCTAAAAGTTATGACATTCTAAGTTGCTATTGCTACTAAAAACGTGGATAAAAATTATGACGAATTTGGGTAGTTTGAGACAAAAGAACACAAGTATATAACATAATATATCAAGAACTCACTCTCTATACTAATATATATATATGAGACACTATAGAACACATCTCCAATACAAAAATATGAGATTAAACATGTAATAATTCATTCATACATAACAACAGCACATATTGTGTCCAAATTTGGGGTTTTTCCACATGGACACAACCACAACACAAGGGACACTCCTATGACCTCTAAATGGACACGAAATGGACACAAATAGAGATACAACCATGGGAGTCATTCCTATGGGTTCAAAATAGACCTATATGCATGAGGACATGAAAAGGAGAAGAGATTTATACCTCCCGGTAGATCGAATCGAAGAAAAGCCTTCCCGAAGCGACACCGACACGTAGAGATTCCAAAAGTACACGAACGAGCTCCGAATCCTCCCAAACTTGGGTAGCTTCCTCCTTTGCTAGAATGGAGAAGGAAAGAAGAAGATTTGGTAGCGAAATGGAAGGATTTGGTGGAGAAATTGCTAGGGATTGCTCTCTAGGAATTTGGGGAAGAACAAGAGAGAGAGTGTGGATGAGAGTGATGAAATGAACTTGAGCCTATCCTCTCCCAAAGTGGCTGGCCATATGGGGCTATTTGTCCTATTATGGTAAGGTCCAAAATGCCTCCACTAACCTATTCTTTTAGTATTAGGAAAGGGCTAATTGGTTGGGGCTGAATTAGTCATTCTAAAGTCTCTAATCACACTAACCTTATCCATAATAATTAGTCTAACCTCTAACTAAAATATTTCTATCATGTGGGCCATGGCTAACTAATGTGTGGGTCCACTAAAGTCAACACTACCCCCGGGTCCCCGTTTCAAGTCGGATTGAGCTGAAATTCGAACCCGACTCAAATAACCCCAAAACAATATCATAAATAATAAAATAAATTTCAACCCCAAAATAATATCATAAATAATAAAATAAATTTTAAAAATATTCAAAAATATAAAAAGACAAAAATACCCATGTTTCTGAAAACTAGAGATGACAAATTCCTCGAAATTAAAACCAAATAATAGTAAAATGTCAAAATCACAAGTCATAATTTTAAATAGTTTTAAAATGATTAAAAATCACCAAAAATTATAATATAAAATAATTATCAATAAATAATAATTATAATTACAAAATTTCAAAATTACCCTCATCTGGAAAACTTGGTGTTACAGTTTGAGTGGGACATAATATACCTAGATGAAGGTGGACTCGTCTAGATCTTGCATATGAAAGTTGTCCAATGACCATGCAAGACTCAACTAGATCTATCCAGTCATTCCTTAATCATGACCATGTTTTTCCTCTTTCTATCGAGACTACCAAGCCGCGGGACCGATCTCGTGTGTTTCCTTTCAAGACATAGCGAGACTCCCAAGTAGCGGGACTGATCTCCTGTGCAGGACTTATCATGACTAAACGAGACTCCCAAGTAGCGTGACCGATCTCGTGTGTGGGACTTATCAAGACTTAGTGAGACTCCCAAGTAGCGGGACCGATCTTGTGTGCGGAACTTATCAAGACTTAGCGAGACTCCCAAGTAGCGGGAGCGATCTCGACGACAACCAGTCGCGGGGACTTCCTTTGGCCGTGGCATAATTTTTGCTAAATCCACCCTAGCTCGTGCCTTAGACAGACCTGGTTCTATAGGCGACGCTAACGCTCAAGTCATATACCTTATACAATGAGCCTTGTTCTCGAGGGACTACGCGACTTGACAATCGCAGATAGAGCGGGACGGTGCTAGAAATGGCTTCGATAGCCCAGCACAACTTTTGTCTACCTTATTCAGGCAACGACTCGACGAGGAAAGGCTACGCCGAGCTACGCATCACGAGAACGGGCTGTGCACGCGTTCGACTTGAACGCCGAAGTTCTCGGGTGCCTAGACTGAAGCCAACAGCTGTGAAAGACGACTTAACTCGCGGGACGTGTGAAGGCTATGCCATGCCTTGGACGATGGAACCGTGCATGCTTTATCAAGCATTCATGCGGGCGACGCCTATGACTTAGGCCAATTAGAGTGTCGGGGCAACTTAGCTACTTAAGCTAACTTCCTTCTCCCAAGCCACAGGAACGAAGGATCGAGTGTCATTTGAAAGCACGCTGAGCCGACTTCTAAGCAGACCGTAGGACCATTTTCATGTTCTAAGAAATTCCGACGGGTCGGGATTATTCCCTTAGCTATGTGGATGCATCTCTTTTATTAACAAGCTTAACTTGTGCAAGTTGAAAACATGCGAGTTATTAAGTGAAGGCTAAGATGAGGCGAGTTCACCGAAACTATCCCACCTGTGCGAGGAGTCGCCTCGGCCGAGCGAGCCGTTGAGTAGCCGTTGTAAGGCTAAGTCCGAACGCCGTCGGCGTTTCAATTTCTCCGATTGACTTTGCGGGACAGGGCACTAAAACATACACCACTCAGAACAAGTCTCGTCCTCGAGACTTTCCTGAAGGCAAGCTATCCTACCATTTCTATGGCCAAGACTTAATCGAGCCTAGACACAGAACTATAATAGTCATGCGGGTATGCCAGAATTTATCGTACACATTCCGCCTACGCGTTGCTTCAATTTTGAGCCATGCTCGTACTAGTATCAATCCTTTTCTTTAACACGATTCCAAATCCTCGACATCTTACATTTCTCAAGTCTCGTTTGAATTTCAACGTATCACTTGGTTGGATCGTGCACGCATTCCAGGCGTCCCCAAAATACATGCATTCGGCCAAGCTGTATGATAGAGAATTCGTCATTCTCAATCGAGTCGTATCGTGCACATACTCAAGCGTCCCTGAAATATATGCATGTTAGCCGAATCTCGTGAGGGGTATTCCTATATTCGTGATTCACACTATCCATGTAGTAACCCTAGAGGGGATGAATAGGGTCAAGCTAGCTAATCAAGCACTTAGCACAAGCTAACGGGCAATTTAAAAATATAAGTGCAAGAGAAGAAGCAATAACAATACCGACACACGATATATCCTGGTATCCTCCTAAGAGGCACTCCAGTCCCGGAACTCTCTCCGGCTTTAATCTACTATTTGAGTAAATACTTACACACGAGTTTGGATCCGAAGAACTCGCCAACTTCTAACACGAGAGCTTTAATCCGAAGGCCTCTCCGACTTCAACCGAGAGTTTGGATACGAAGACTCCCCAACTTCAACCGAGAGTTTGGATACGAAAACTCTCCAAGTTCAACCGAGAGTTTGGATACGAAGACTCTCCAACTTCAACCTTTCACAATAGATTTTGATCTCCTTATACAATAAGATGAAGATCTCACTTTTCAACTCAATAACTATAACACAATTTGTGGATGGCAAATGAAAGCTTTGTAGAGTTGTTTGTGGATAGGCTTTGGTGGTTTAGAAATTTCTAGGCTCAAAGCATCAACCTTGAATGAAGGGATTCAAGGCTATTTATAACCAAAGCATTGAAAAGAGCCAAAGGCAACTTTTCAGTCAGCGACAGGCATACCGCCGGTATGAGTTGGCATACCGTCGGTATACCGGTCTAGGATTGCAACGACTTGAAATATAGCCGTTGGGATCATTAAATGCTGAAAATCCGACCGTTGGACTTTCAACGTTACGGAATCAGTATACCGTCGGTATGATCCGGTATACCGTCGGTATGCCGATTTTGTGGACAGAAACTTTCTATGAACAAAATCGGTATACCGTCGGTATAGACCGGTATACCGTCGGTATGCCGGTTTACATCCGAAAATGATCCCGGGCTAGTTTCTACCCAAGCTTTCGATTTTGCCATCCATTTCTTGTGTTTACAATTATTCCTAAGACTCATTACAGACTCCAGATATACTTAGGCAGGTACAGGCTTCTTCAGAGTCTTGAAATGATGATGGCATGGCTTAGCTTCTTCCTTTGATAGGTGCTGGCTTTTTCCCTTGGCGGCGGCTGTCCAAAGATATCTAGTTTGTGAAAACTGAATAACTTTCGGAGGCTTCGCCCCTGAACCCCCGACGAGGGGCGCTGCCCCCTCGACCCCCGTCCGCTGACCGGGCAGCGGAACCCTCGAGTGCGTGGCTCCGGAGATGTCGTCGGGTGGTTCAGAGAAATCTTGTGGGATCCGTCGTCTTTGGCCCACCATAATTTTTTCATTGCATTGCATATGTCCACATTGATCTTGCTAATTGCTTTTCTGCAAATACGTGTTAGACGAACAAAGCAATATACATGTAGCAAGAATGATAAGATAAAAGCACATTAGGACTATGCAAAGTTTAAGTATCAATGCTATAGTGATAGCATAAATATTAGTGATATCATAATATTAAACTTAATTGAATAACCATAATCAAAACATAGTTCTGATTTTGGTAGCTCAATTAAATTTAACATATATATAATAAAACTCATATCACTAATATGTAACACAATAAGCACATATCACCAAAGGTATAAGTATAAGTAGAAATGCTATAGTGATAGTATGAAGAAAAGTGATAATGAAATGCTAAACTTAATAGATTAACCATATTCAAAAACATGATACAATCATTGGGCAAACAATATCCCCTTTTTTGATTATGGCAAATCGGATAAGTTTAGTATGAACACAATAGATGCATGTATCACTAATATATAAAAGATATAAGCAATATCACTAAACGTATACTACGTAGATTACTTATAAATACATACTTAAACTTACTTCTCCCCCTTTGACATGATCAAAAATAGGCTCCCCCGTACTAAGAGATAAAATGAAATCAATCTTAAGCATAGAAATCAGATCATGGGGAAGTCATAGACAATCATGATCAAAATATACTAATAAAAAACAATGGGAGAAGGGTGTAATGACAAGTTTATAAAGCTACATTGCCAATGTAGAACATCTAATTTAAAAGAAGCATGTCAAAACACAATATAGTTGGTAAAACAAATAAAATTGATAAACATTCAAAAAATAGTTTTACCAACTTGAAATCCAAGAAAGTAACTCCAAAACATAATATTATATGAATTAAAACTCTAGTTTTGGAAGGAAGCGATATACCAATTGAAAAAGGATTTCAATCAAGGATTTCAGTCAAAAGCCCATGAGAATTAGATAATTGCAAAGTAATTGATATAGACTAATCTCACTATTTGCAAAATCTATATGCTTATCCAAGTTCATGCATTTGAACTCAATTACCTTATCATGCTATATGAATACCCTTTTAGATAAACATGAAGGTAAAGGAGAAAAATACTTGAGAATGAGACATTCAGTCGACTTGAATGCTCCCCCTCAAAGTATTACCAATATAGATATACATGAATTTTGGGTAAGTCCTCAATAAGAAAAGCCAAATCAATTAAGCGTATAAGGAAAGCCAAAACAATGAAAGCACAATAGTCATCGAGATAAGATATAAAAGTTAATATTAACAAGATGACTTATTTAATCCATATAAAAGAGAGAGATAAATAATAAAGAAACTTGCATATACTCTCATAAATCCTTCACAAATAAAAATATCATGACCTCAATCAATAGGATATGAAATAGAAGAAACATATGGGTCCATGATGAACTAGGTGTACGACATATTAAAGGGTATAAATAAATTTAATCAATTGATTGCTCCCCCTCAAAATATGCGTCTAGTTCCAAAGCACTTATAGCATAAAATATATAACTAAATATTTCGGGGGTAAATCAACTATGGATTTCTCCCCTTAGCTCAATGCATATAAGGCTACAATATCGTCAAAAGACGAATAATATCATCTTTAGTCAAGAAGATATATCCAATTAATAGCCGCTAAAGATGAAAAATTAAAAGAATATTCCTAATTAAGCATGTATAATCAAAAGATGGCATACATTAATCTATATAGAAGGATCTCATATTTAAATATGATAGATCAATGTATGTTATCCTTTGAGAAAATGTCATCATGAAAAAGAATAAAGTCAATTAAGAACAATCATGATGATAGACAAAATATAGCTCAAAAAATAAAATAAAATAAAAATAAAACTCAAACATCATGTCCATGATTATCTAATTAAGAAATAATCAACCAATTTATTACTTTACATGGACTAGGTATGTTTTACCATATATGTACCCATCAACGGATAAAATCCAAACCTTGCTAATGGTAAATAATAAACCATAAAGTTCAAATAGCAAAGGCCCATATGTGGCAATCCATGAGTAGTCAAAGTAGAGTAATAAATTAGTTTGATAATCATATAATTAGATAATATAGGCATATTCAACCATTAGGATCTTTTATCAATAAAAATAAACAAATTAAACATGATCCAACAAATCTCATAAGGAAAAATCCCAAATCCATATTTATGAAACAATCTCATAAAACAATGCAAAATATGGAAAAGAGTCATTCTCATTTAAATGATTGCAAACATAATAAAAAAGAGATGTAAATGATAATACGATGAAATCATGACTCAAAAGTGAGAGAAATTTAAGAGATACATGCTAATGACTAATAAGGAAGGAGACTTAAAGAAAGGAATCACAAACCTCCAAAAGAAACAAGATCTAATCAAGAATTTGTAAAACTAGTTTTAGAGAACAAACATATGTATAAAAAAAAAGGATACAAAATACATTTAGAAGAAACACAGATCTTGTTTATGTAAACTAGCATATCTTATATAGATTAAAAAGAAAAACAATAGCTAGACGAGTGAAAATGAACCAAATTATATAGCTTAACAATATATCATAAATAAGCAAGCTACATAACAAATTAAAATTAATGAGGTAGGTCATTAACAAGATAAATGTGCTCATTTAATCTTAAGTCACTAATACTAAAGATACTTGCTCAAGCATAGAGTTCACAAAAAGGACAATACATTTTGAATGAACAAAATGATTTATAGACTCTTTACTAAGCAAGGATAAGAGCATAAGATGAAAAATAAATGAATAAATCTCTTTGCCAACGTTGAGATTAAACCAAGATAATAAAATGATAGATCGATCTAGAGAATGCAAAATATTATAACCATTATAAAATAAGTGTATTATCTAGAAATGGAAAATCTCAACACAAAAGCTCAAACCATAGTAGCTAAAGTCATAAGAAATATGATGTATCAATTATATGTATTCTCATGTGCTACAAAAACCATTGGGCAACAATTATTCAAAAGAAGTATAAATCCAAGGAATGAGCAAGGAAAGATCATTTAGATCAAGAAAGCTATAAATGTGCTAAAGATAGCAAGAGACACATTTTTCAAAAGCTTTCATAGTGCACCATAGTAAAATATAAAGATATAAACTAGAAAAAGTGCACTAATTAAGGAGGTGAATTTAACATGCAAGGTAAAGCACAAAACACTAGGATCCTTAAAAGAAGTTCCATAAATAGTCATGAACAAGACACTAATAAATATTTTCTCTCAACATCCCAACTTAAAGGTGTAAAACAAATAAATATCAAAAGTTAGGAATCATTTGTATATGAAACTATATAAAACTATATGTATCACGAATAGGCATATATGAAAAGATCAAAAATCAATTAAGAACATGTATCCATAATGCCAACCAAAAAGTCAAGAAGATAACATCAAAAGAAGACTTTAAGGAAGAAGCTAATTGATTCAAGAAGAATAAATTTGGTCAAAGCAATCAATAGATAAGGTATGAGATAAGCACAAGTTTGAAGGTAACAAGTATAATTAAATACTCTTCAAGTCAATATAAAACTTTAGCTTAACTCATATGCCCACATAAAGATATTTATACAAAAAAATATCAACATAAGAAATACATGATCTACATAGAGATGGAAATTTTAATGAATATAGTCATGTATCCTTAATGAATGTTTGAAAAACTATCACAAATTCAAAACACATATAAATAAGCTTTTTTAGGCAAAGACATAATTGATTCTCAAGAAGATAATCAAAATAAAATGTGAGAATCAATAATGAATATATTATGTGAGCACAAGGTTGAAATGGAAGTATAAGTAAATACTTGTCAAGTGATATGAGGCTTGTGCTAAACACATATATTCGTAAATACCGATTTAAAGTAAATAAGACATATTTTAAAGAGAAATCGGTAAGCAGTAACTATTTCAAAAACTTTAAAGACGGAGAGTTAAAATCATATTAACTCAAATCAAAATCAAGCTCCTATGGACTAGAGTGATATGCATGCTTTATAAATAAAGATTAAGAATAACGAGCATGCATATATAAATGTGTCACACTAATAGAGAATGAGTGATAAACTACATAGTGTGAACTAATCATTTAAGCCGAGTAACTAGTCATGCTAGATAAAAGAATTAATAAGAAAATTAACTAAGCATGCTAGTATTATATCTCACATTGATTCATATAAGAGGCAACTAAAATATATCAATGAGAGCTAGTAGCAAGTTGTCAAAGGAAACATGCTAGATTCTACAAATATAAACTATTTAAAGAGAATCGTTTAGCATGGTACCAAAGTGGCTCTAGTGACCACACTTGTGTTGGTGCAATTGCTTGGAAGATGACCTTTGAGCTTTGCAACCACCAACACGCTCCTCGGTGCTATGTCCCGATATAAGAAGCTTCACCTACAACATTAGGCGAAGACTTTGGTATCCAAATAAACTTGGATCAACATTTGTTAGCTTTAGGGACCCATATATTATTTACTCTAGCATTGGTAGAAAAACTCCTACGAATAGGACAAGTTAAGCTCATATGTCCAATGTGAGAGCAATAGAAGCACCTAATACTAGTGCGTGTACATGTATCAGAATGAGCATAGTTATGAACATGTGACATACTAGAATAATGAATATCTCTAGAGTGAGAATGAGAAGATTTGATTTTAAGAATATTATGTTCTAATAGCAAATCATCATGCATGCAAGTAAGAGAATCAAATTTACATTTAAAATATCATTCTCTTTTTCAAATAAAGCAATTCTAGAGATAAAAGCATCATTTTGTTTCTTTAAAGTATCAATAGAAGAATCATGCAAATGATGTAGCTCATGAGTTTGCCTCTTAAGATCTTCTATTGATGAGGAAAGAGATTTGATTTTCAAAATTAAAGCCTCATTCAAACTCTTTAAAGAAATACATGATGAGTTTTGAGAATCAAGTCTAGATAATAAATCATTGTTTTCATTTCTCAATAACTCATTAGCTTCTTCTAAATGAACAACCTTTTCAGAAAATTCTTCATTTGTAGAATGAAGGTTGTCAAGAATCTCTAAGGATTGTTTAGCCATGGCTTTCCACTTAGAGCATTTCTTGCATTTAGAAGAAACATGATTGTCTATGCTACTAGAAGCAAAACCCTCTTTATCGGAGGAGGAGTAGGAGGAATACGATGCCATAGAAAAATAACAAAGATCTACTCTAAGGATGTTAAGCCTAACAATAGAGTCCTTGCTCTGATACTAATTGTAGTAACCCTAGAGGGAGGGTGAATAGGGTCAAGCTAGCTAATCAAGCACTTAGCACAAGCTAATGGGCAATTTAAAAATATATGTGCAAGAGAAGAAGCAATAACAATACCGACACACGATATATCCTGGTATCCTCCCAAGAGGCACTCCAGTCCCGGAACTCTCTCCGGCTTTAATCCACTATTTGAGTAAATAGTTATACACGAGTTTGGATCTGAAGAACTCGTAACTTTTTACACGAGAGCTTTAATCCGAAGGCCTCTCCGACTTCAACCGAGAGTTTGGATACGAAGACTCCCCAACTTCAACCGAGAGTTTGGATACGAAGACTCTCCAACTTCAACCGAGAGTTTGGATACGAAGACTCTCCAACTTCAACCTTTTACAATAGGTTTTGATCTCCTTATACAATAAGATGAAGATCTCACTTTTCAACTCATTAACTCTAACACAATTTGTGGATGGCAAATGAAAGCTTTGTAGAGTTATTTGTGGATAGGCTATGGTGGTATAGAAATTTTTAGGCTCAAAGCATCAACCTTGAATGAAGGGGTTCAAGGCTATTTATAACCAAAGCATTGAAAAGAGCCAAAGGTAACTTTTCAGTCAGCGACCGACATACCGCCGGTATGAGTTGGCATACCGTCGGTATACCGGTCTGGGATTACAACGGCTCAAAATATAGCCGTTGGGATCATTTAATACAGAAAATCCGACCGTTGAACTTTCAATGTTATGGAATCGGTATACCGTCGGTATGATCCGGTATACCGTCGGTATGCCGATTTTGTGGACAGAAACTTTCTGTGAACAAAATCGGTATAACATCGGTATAGATCGGTATACCGTCGGTATGCCGGTTTATATTCGAAAATGATCCCGTGCTAGTTTCTACCCTAGCTTTCGATTTTGCCATCCATTTCTTATGTTTACAATTATTCCTAAGACTCATTACAGACTCTAGATATACTTAGGCAGGTGCAGGCTTCTTCAGAGTCTTGAAATGATGATGGCATGGCTTGGCTTCTTCCTTTGATAGGTGCTGGCTTTTTCCCTTGGCGGCGGCTGTCCAAAGATATCTAGTTTGTGAAAACTGAATACCTTTCGGGGGCCTCGCCCCCGAACCCCCGACGAGGGGTGCTGCCCCCTCGACTCCCGTCCGCTGACCGGGCAGCGGAACCCTCGAGTGCATGGCTCTGGAGATGTCGTCGGGTGGTTCAGAGAAATCTTGTGGGATCCGTCGTCTTTGGCCCACCATGATTTTTTCATTGCATTACATATGTCCACATTGATCTTGCTAATTGCTTTTCTGCAAATACATGTTAGACGAACAAAGTAATAAACATGTAGCAAGAATGATAAGATAAAAGCACATTAGGACTATGCGAAGTTTAAGTATCAATGCTATAGTGATAGCATAAATATTAGTGATATCATAATGTTAAACTTAATTGAATAACCATAATCAAAACATAGTCCTGATTTTAGTAGCTCAATTAAATTTAACATATATATAATAAAACTCATATCACTAATATGTAACACAATAAACACATATCACCAAAGGTATAAGTATAAGTAGAAATGCTATAGTGATAGTATGAAGAAAAGTGATAATGAAATGCTAAACTTAATAGATTAACCATATTCAAAAACATGATACAATCATTGGGCCAATAATCCATTCATACCAATCCTTAAGATCAATCTTTCGATTGATAACTCTTGAAACAGGACGTCTCGCCTAACCGCTAGGCCATTTCTCGAGGCTAAGTCAATGTCAGGATTGGAATAATAGTTCTCCAACAATAATGCCAACACTGACCCCAATCCTAGGGTCAAACCATAGTCGATAGTACGGGGTTTTCTACCCAAACTTGCGTCACTCAGATTTTTAAACATCGAGCACGATCATCTATTCGCATCAAGGCACGTGTTGCACATATTCGATTCTGTTCAAATCACCAATTCTAACCAATTCATGCATTCGATCACGAGGTCGTCTAGCTCAAAAATATATTGTGCCCCAATCTCACGCAATTCTGATTATCCACGATGGTTCATGAATCACCATGCAACACTCCCGCGGAATAATCATTCTCATCGGGTCGTAACTCTTGTTTGAGTCTAGACTAATTCATTCTCGATACGCGGATTGGACCTACGTAATCCTCAAATTCGACCGTCATGCACGTTAAGTCATTCTCGAGTCAACCTTTACGTCAAACCACAAGTCGAAGCACACAAGTTGCCATTCCATCCAAGTCCAATCACCCCCGCAGTATGAATCACCATACCAGAGCTCACGCGGAGTGATCGCCCTAATCAGCGTGACGCATGTGCGAGGCTGGAGTTGCGCTTGCATAAGACAAGAATGTCGAAGTTGTGGTTATCGACGAAGCAAATCCAAACATTTCATTTCCATCCAAGTCAACATTTCAATTCGATAGTCTAATCGTCATTCGTTCAACTAGAAAATCCTCGAGCCAGGTTTATCTTTTCCTCGACACGTTTCAATATCCCGAGTATAGCATCCAACGGAACAATGACATTTGTACGATCGTCATTCGTCGAGTCCGAGTACCCCCAAATTATCGTATATCGATCTTTGATACGCCTCAATACCATCGATGATATGCGTAACTTGACGATCTTCCTTTGTAACCAATTTCGAGTCGTACGACTGATGCTATTGTCCGAACTGGATATACCACAATTCTACGATATTCAAGATCAAGTTCGATCGCTATTCCTCGAGCTAGTTTCAATATTGTTGTCCAAAACTCAAGTTACATTTCATTTGACTCAATCTGAAATCGTACGCACGGACCTCTAAGTTTCCTCGATCGAGATATTTACTTGTTTCACCATTTTGAATCGTTTTCTAACTCGCGTTGCCCATTCACAAGTCGTCCGAACGACATATCGTTCGGGACATTCGAGGTCACGATCAACTAAGCGTGACGCATTCTAAGGCTTTGCGCGATTGCATCGTCTCGCCGGCATACTCGTTGTTACTCGAAATCCTCAATTTTTGCTCGAATGAATTCCAAGACAACTCATACACCACTCAGGATTCGAGCCATCCGATCTAGTTCTCAATCACGTTCGTATCATTCGCTAAGACATCTTTCGAATTCGTTCGACGAATCCCTAGCATAATCGCTCACGTCGCATTGACGCACTAAGTCGTTCCCACTATTCCTCACAATCCAAGCCAATCTTTCGTGCACGCCTAAGCGTTAGTCCAATAGCGTTCCTATCGATAGATAATCTAAGCGTAGCTTTGTTTTCGACCGAGCGGTACTTAATATTGCAAGCGACTCGTTTGCATCCAAAAAGTTGAGGTACGCGACACGCGACACAACTTAGCCAAAAGGCCATGTGCATAGCTATCCCGTGCGGACTATATTCGAGTTTGCATGCTCGCTTGCTAAAGTCTACATAGGACTATTCGGGCACATGCGCGACTTGCTAACTTTTAGCACGAGTTTCCTTATCAAGACAAATTTGACACCGTTCGACACAAAGGCCTACCGATGCATTCGGCGATAGCCTACCGATGCGTTCGAGTGAATGCTTGTACGAGCTTTTGAAAATATTTAGACTTATTGTATGGACATGCCGATGGACATTCGAGAGAGAGCACACACTTCTTTTACCTGAACGAGCTTTCAAAACTGAGAAATTCGACTTGAAGTCCAAGGACGTAAAGCCGTGCTCAAATACCATTATGTCACGCCCCACTCCCGTAGGAGCGATCGTCCTCGCTAAGGCGTGATGCCGCACGAGCCTAGATTGCGCTCGTGCAAGGCAGTTTCATAAAGGCTGATTACATCGGTGGCGACTGGGTCCTCGTACAGAAGTCCCAAGCAGAAATATTGAACATACAGCAGAAATTTAAAGGCAAAACACAAGTTGCTCAAAAGAACTTTTTATTGATATTGAACGATCATATTACAATGGGCACAAGGCCATGATTTCAATTCTCTCGTGCTCACTTTTTACTCATTTTACAAATCACTCTGCTCTCGATTATAATGCTTGAGCTAGCGGAAGCTTCGAAAGACGATGTCCATACATTATGTCCTGTCTAAGTCTTTGACTCCACACGGCCGTACACTTCGAATCGCCAAGGAACTCCATGCCTCGACGCATCCAAGCGAGCTCCGTGCCACGATCTTCTACCTGCACTACAACAAAAAGGCCTATTAATAACGCTCGATAAGACGTATTGATGACGCCTGCTACCTAAGTGTTATCAAAGTTTGAAATACCTTTTTTCTATGACGGTTTGGGCTAATTTTGGACTTTTTATAACGTTTATAAAATAAAGCGTTATTAATATTTTAGAGTGGTGGCAAACTTGTAATAAATTTTCTATAAAATTCTTTCCACCCTTGCAATATTTTGAGGCTCAAGCCCCCGCCTCCTTCTCATTCCCTCTCCAAATCCTTTCTCCTTCCCTCTCAGCTCCACTCCCCTTCTCCTCCTCTTCCCTCCTCTCACCAAACCCTAATCTTCTCCTCCTCCTTCTTTCATTAATCCTCCACATCGTCATCCTCCGCTTAGTTTCCTCCTCTACTTCTCGATCCTGGAACCCTAATTTCTCCCTATCTCCACCAAACCCTAGATTCTTCCCCACCCCTATCTGCTGAACCTTGGGGTTCAAGAAATTCCTCATCCGAGATCTCCTCTCCTCTAGGTTTGATCATGGCACTCTACTTTTCGTTCAATTTCCTCTTCTTATTTTGTCAAAAGTTTTCGGAATTTCTCTAAGCTAGGGTTTCCATTTTATTAAAACTCTAGATCCATACAATTTGCTTCTTCTTTCTGATTTTGTATCTAGTTGTGTCGTGATTTGGTCTAGTTGAACATGGCCGGGCCCAACCGATCCATGCTCTACTCCTTCCTCCTGTTCACCATCATCCTCTCGCTTCTCGAGATGTACAGAGACAAGTTTGCGTCCACCGAGCTGCTGACGATCGCCGGCGGCTTCGTCAGCTCGCTCTTGTTTCTTCTGCTGTTGACTGTAAGTTTTTCGATGCCGACACCTTTATCAAGTACAACTAACGACCTCATATTTTTTTTTGCAGTTCATCGGGAATTATCAGAAAAATTGTGGAGCGAAAACAGGATGGGGTGCTGGTAAAAATTCTATTGTCGTTTTCGTTCTTTGCTATCCACGCTCTTGTTTCAATTTCTTTAACATGTTTCTGGTTTTCTTTTTTTGGTACAGTTATCGTAGCGGAATCTACAGCGCTTATTGTTGCAGCCACGGTCCATCGCGTTTGCATCCACTTTGAATATTGTCCTAGAGAATGTCTTGATCCGGCCTTGATTTCAGGGGAACAAAATAAAGTTTAAGTTGAATCTCTTATGATTCAAGATTACATAATGGTGGTATAAGCCATAATTACCTTTTAATGCATGTTTGTATATAAGATTTCTAACGTGGGATTTCTCTTACTTTTAATGCATGGTTGTACAAAAGATTTCAGGTTGCAATTCTCTATAAGATTTTTGTTATAGTTTCTTGCTATATTTTCTATAAGTCTTTGCTTGTGCAGTCAGCCTAGGCAATCAAGTGTTCATTGCATAGGACCACTTTGGGTATATTGATAACTTTGATTATACCACGATAGGCTACAATTCATTCTCCAGAAATTATTGGTCAAAGAGACAAACTTAATATACATTGTGCACTTATTATTGGAACACACTTCTTTAACTAACTGTAAGACATCTCTTATGGCATGGTTTCATAAAGGATTTTCTTATCTTCTTGTTTCTGTTCTCTTATTAAGGCACAATTCCTCAAAAAATTTAGAATATAGATTAAGGCCCGACTTTACGTTCCTAAAATGACATTTCAGTTTTGCTTATTGTTGCATCGTGTGTGCAGTTACTTTCAGAACATACCAGAACCTGTTCCCGAAGCTTCCCAGACAGGAGGATGTGCATGTTAGCACAAGTTTCTCGTATCATCCTGTATATGTAATATTTTTCCTTCTGTATATTTTGATTGATCATGATACATTTTCATTTCCCCCACCTGTTCATGTTTTTGGCCCATATTTTGCAAATGTTATCATGTGTACACCAAGCCCTATTGAGATGATGATTAGATTCTGATGTACCTACCGTAATATAAATGGGTATGTTTCTGGTGACTCGTCTGTAGAAAGGAGAAAACTGAAGAATAATTCTTTTATATAATCCTGTTGGCATGTTTGGTTTCTCATTTGAATGGAGCAGCTCTCCAGTATTCTTTTTTTGCAGTTCATCGGGAATTATCAGGAAAATTGTGGAGCAAAAACAGGATGGGGTGCTGGTAAAAATTCTATTGACGTTTTCGTTCTTTGCTATCCACGATCTTGTTTTAATTTTTTTAACATGATCTGGTTTTCTTTTTTTGGTACAGTTGTCGTAACGGAATCTACATCTCTTATTGTTGCAGCCACGGTCCATCGCGTTTGCATCACCACATGGTATGACCCAAGTATGGATGGGATAATATGATTTGTATCAAAGTTTCTTGATAGAAACTGCTGGTGTCAATGTGCAGTGTTACGTTTGCTGATAAGTGTGCCTACTGGCGTGAGTCCCAATAGATTTTCTGATAACTTTTCCAACCAGAATGAGGTCCAGAAGGATAAAGGTACATGCGTTTGGAAGTAGGCACCTAATCAGTTCTTAAGTGAAATAATTCCCAATTATATTAGCAGAATTTCTGCTGGTTGGTTCTACTAACTATGATTTTTATTGTTGATCACATATATAGTCTGTCTGAACGGATTATTTGTTTGCTGTGTTCTTACTTTTTTTGTTGGGGTGGTGGTGGTGGTGTGAGAGGTCATTAGGAAGAGTAGGTCACTAAGGTCTGGGAATTGAGAACCTTTAGGGCTCGTTTGGATGAAGTTTTTGTATTCTTAGGAGTCTACTTTCTAATCCTTTTCCATGGGAGTAATTCAATACTCTCATACCCATGTTTGGTTAGGTTGGGAATATGTTGGGAATTGTGTATCGTAAGGTATGATATGATATACTACCACCTCATTACGTATCGGTATGATACATATAGGTTGATAGGCAGTATCTCTTTTAACTTTGACATCTAAAGCCATTCAGTTGTAATTTATTAACTTCAATCGTAAGGTAGGAGAATACAAATGCAGCCAGGCACTATATTTTCAAATGGTCACTAGAACTATATGAGCAGAATATTGTTGCTCCTAATCTAGCTCTGGATCCAATCGTCCTCTACTGCCTCAAATAGTTTTTGGCAATAAGTACATTGAAGAAGATGGCTCTACCGGTAAGTATTTTACTTCTCTCTAAGTATGTGTAGCTTGACTTCTGGAACAGTTAGTAAGTTTTCTCCTAAGCTAACATCTTTTCTGGAAAGAATTTAGCTGTAGTGATTATTAATTCTTTTGTGGTCAAGTATCCTTAATGTGTTGATAATACTTGTTATAGATGCAGTGGTGGAATTGTAGCTAACTAGTATTAATTTTCTTTCTCAGGTGCACATGAAGATGCAACTATTATTGCAGTGGTGGGATTCGCTACACGTGATGTTGACAGTTTTGACGTGCTCAAGTTGAAGCCAAAGTAGTTACTTGTTTTGAGGATCCATTTAAGTAGTAGTTGTAAATATATGTATTTGGATACCATATTTTGAGATAATGTAATGAAGATGGTGATATAACATTTCGATGTTTTCTTGTGAATATAGTTCAAAGTTGTTGTTTTAAAATTGAATTGAGAAGTTTTTGGAAAGTAATATATAATGTGCAGTATTAAGCGTTTATAAATGTGATGAGTTCAGTAATATTGAGTGTTATAAATGTTCTCCATTAAGCTTATACACATTATCTATTCATAACGCTTTCAAATTGTCCTGAATTGTGCACTATATATTAACTATTCATAACGTTTTTATAGAAACTATTCATGACAGTTTTTTTATAACGCTTTTAAAAAATATTTATAACTCCCGTTTTCATAACGGTTGCTTTGAAAAAAAAGCATCATGGTTCGTCATTAATGACGCTTTTTAGCCGTCATTAAAAGGGTTTTTTGTTGTAGTGCTGTGCCTGCACATGGAAACTGTGTGGGTGTCAGTACTCAATTGTACTGGTGGAGTGAGCTCCTCGTCCACCCATACAAAATCGACACGTTTATTTACTTTGTGCATTACAAGTTCCTTTACGATTGTCTTTCTAGTCTTGCCTTAGGATTAGTTTTAAGACTTGACGTCTAACCAATTCGTTATGCGATGACATAGTCGTGCTATCATCTTAACGTGTATTTCGATCGAGGTAGTGCCTCATCGCTCATGTACTTGACCAAACTTCAACTCGGGACTGCAGGGTCATGCCATACACTATCTGCATCTTCAAAATATTCGGGACGGTGCTTCGACGAGGAGCAACTTATGCGAACTCGGCCATGCCAAGACTTTTACATAAACTCGAGGGACTCTAGACAAATTCTCGTCTTAGCGACGTCTAGGAGGACGACTCATGTAGGTCGTGCCTCAAGACTTTGCCTAGACTTGTTCGTGCTTCAAGATGAGGTCGTGCCTAACGACTCCCTAACTTAGCCAAGTTTTACATTACGGTCCTTTCGACTTAAAGCGATGGCACTCGACTTAACTTATGCAAACTTAGGCCAACAATGCCGATACGCGAAAGCAAATACGCGAATGCCAATATTGATATGCGAAAGCCAATACTTGATACGTGAAAGCCTTGCTTTGTGCTGAAGCATGTGTCTTGCTGACATAAGCTATAACTCATTCCTCCCGTGCTGATACACGGCTGGCACTAATGGGATTATATCTTGCTGACTTGATACATGTCGTGCTTGACTGTCACATGATTCGACCGACGTTGTGCTAGTACTTAACGCTATCCAAAGGCAAACACGTAGATTATTGCTCTTGCCGACACATCTACATGAGTGGTCACTAGCAATGTCAAGCTATCTTGGATCTTTGGCTCACGGTGACCCCTTCGCATGGAGGTGCGAGCCCCATCGAATGGTCCCGTGGCGTATACCGAAACGTTTCACTTCTAACGAGTCGCACCATCGTTGAAGGCCGTACGGTATCTGCCTTTCCCTCCTAGGCCGACTCGATCCCGGCGCCCCAGTGATCGGTCGAGGGATTCCTCTTGCGCGCAAGTTGTCCAATGACCATGCAAGGCTCAACTCGATCTATCCAGTCCTTCCTTATTCATGACCATGTTTTTCCTCTTTCTATCGAGACTCCCAAGCCGCGGGACCGATCTCGTGTGTTTTCTTTCAAGACATAGCGAGACTCCCAAGTAGCAGGACCGATCTCGTGTGCGGGACTTATCAAGACTAAACGAGACTCCCAAGTAGCAGGACCGATCTCGTGTGCAGGACTTATCAAGACTTAGTGAGACTCCCAAGTAGCGGGACTGATCTCGTGTGCAGGACTTATCAAGACTTAGCGAGACTCCAAAGTAGCGGGACCGATCTCGGCGACAATTAATCGCGAGGACTTCCTTTGGCCGTGGCATGCTTTTCGCTAAATCCATTGTAGCTCGTGCCTTAGACAGACCTGGTTCTATAGGCGACGCTAACGCTCAAGTCATATACCTTATACAACGAGCCTTGTTCTCGAGGGACTACACGACTTGACAACCGCAGATAGAGCGGGACGGTGCTAGAAATTGCTTCGATAGCCCAGCACAACTCTTGTCTACCTTATTCGGGCAACGACTCAACGAACAAAGGCTACGCCGAGCTACGCATCGCGAGAACGGGCTGTGCACGCGTTCGACTTGAACGTCGAAATTCTTGGGTGCCTAGACTTAAGCCAACAGCCGTAAAAGACGACTTAACTCGCGGGACGTGCGAAGGCTATGCCAAGCCTTGGACGACGGGACCGTACATGCTTTATCAAGCATTCATGCGGGCGACACCTATGACTTAGGCCAATTAGAGTGTCGGGGCAACTTAGCTACTTAAGCTGACTTCCTTCTCCCAAGCCACGGGAATGAAGGATCGAGTGTCATTTGAAAGCACGCTGAGCCGACTTCTAAGTAGACCGTGGGACCATTTCCATGTTCTAAGACATTTCGACGGGTCGGAATTATTCCTTTAGCTATGTGGATGCATCTCTTTTATTAACAAGCCTAACTTGTGCAAGTTGAAAACATGCGAGTTATTAAGTGAAGGCTAAGATGAGGCGAGTTCACCGAAACTACCCTACCTGTGCGAGGAGTCGCCTCGGCCGAGCGAGCCTTTGAGTAGCCGTTGCAAGGCTAAGTCCGAACGCCGTCGGCGTTTCAATTCCTCCGATTGACTTTGCGGGACGGGGCACTACAACTTCGACTCAAAGTTGAGGAAAAATAGTCCACTAAAAACTTGTTCACCGACACCACTTTGCACCCAATTTTCTTCCAAACCATGCTAGATTTCAAGAATCCACTTGAAGGCATTAATCAACAACATATAGGACAGAAAAACTCTTCTTTTAGTTTTAAATACTACAATGTATGCATCGAATAAAACTTGTCCTAAGTTAACAAAAAATCATGTTTCAAAAACATAAATTTTGTGATACAGAGTGTCCCGCCAAACCGAACCACTTCATTGTGTACCAATTACATCGAAAGACGTGTATGATATATCCGGACGTGTGGGCTTTTGCAAAAGTTGAATGGGACGTGTATGCATGCCAGAATCAACCCATATTCGTCAAAAATCTCTATATCGGCCTCTTTGCAAAAATCTCAATTACTTTGTACATGTTCATCACCTTGCAACAAAACTTGTGCCACTGGACTCGTATCATTTTCTGGTCATGTGAGCCAAGTTTGGTCCGATTCTTAGAAGGTCGACCGGAACACTATTTTGGTGGGCCCACGACCCGACTCAACGGACAATTTTGTGCACGACTCATCGAAATCCAAGTCTGGACATACTACTGAGTTCGTATCGAAAAACTGGTATCGTAGGTATATAATTTGTCGACTTTAGAGACCATAGGTTCTGGCATATTTTTTGGTGCAAAATGGGTCCAACGACGGATACTGTTTTGGCTCAAAATTATCATTTTTCCCCTATACCTTCAACTTGATATATCATATCCCATCCAAAATTTTCCCCTAACATTCTTTTGACTTCGCACAACTTCGGGTCAAATTTAGGACATTTGATTATTTACCGTAATTTTAGGCCTAACTTCCAACGTGAGTTCGGAACTCGACATAGATCAAAACCATTTGACCCAATATTTGGCTTTGATCCATTTTGAGTCTACGACACACATGCCAAGGGTGTGCCACTCAATCAAGTTCACATGTTCTATTTACTTCAGAATGGCACAAAAGACTCATTGGTTGACTTTTCGGGTTCTATTTGATTAGAAGATATATTTGGACCCTAACCTAACTAATCCCACTTGGTAGAGCCATGTTTGGTTGACATGACTTAGTAGAATTATTTTAAATTTCTTTATGCCAAATAGATTTAGATACAATTTTGTATATATATATATAAATATATATATACACTACAACAAATATGGCCTACAATAGCATGCACAGAATGCTATAGAAAGCCTTCTATACTATAGCATATTCTGTCTACTATAATTGCCCACGCTATAGTATGTCCAGACATGTGAATGCTATAACATTATAGCGTTCTTGAATGCTGTAGATGGATTATAGCATTCGTGTATGTTGTGGATGGTTTATAGCGTTCATGAATGCTGTGAATGTTTATAGCGTTCGTAAATGCTGTAGATTGATTATGGCATTCATGAATGTTGTTGATGGTCTATAGCGTTCTTGAATGCTATTGATGAATAATAGCGTTAATGAATGTTATAGATAATACATAGCGCTTTAATGATGTTGACTTATTATAGCATTTCTGAACGCTGTCGATTTTTATAGCATTTTGAGTGCTATAAATCTGCTAAACAATTTCATATCTGAATAACCTGTTCTGTATCAAATACAATTAACCTGTACATCATAAAAATTCAAGCTGAATCATAATTGATTTCAACAATTTCAATCTCAACTTCCACTTCGACCAATCAAGATATAGAAAAGGTTTGCCAAAATAAATAAATTCATACATTTTTCATTAAAACATTCAATATGTACAAAAAGTTGTTGTACACCTAAAGTGATCGAAATAGTAGTCCAAAATAAAATTTTCATGTAAAGAGAATCCAAGATGTACAAAATGTTTGTAACCTAACGCTAGTCCAAAATTCAATTAAAGCATTTCATTTCCATACAAAATATATGTAGGCCAAAATGCAGCCCGATCGATTCTTTCCTTCTAGCATATATCCACAACCATCAAAAATTTACACGCTAACCTACACAAAATTGAGAAAAAAAAATATATTAACATTATTATATAAAAAATAAGTTCACACAAGATCATGTATTCATGTATTCCATAAACATTTATCTTTTGTTGCATTTGTATTCCAGTATTCCTCCTACTTCTCTAACGATCTGGAATCAATTTATATATATTAACTACATGCCAGAATACACACTAAGATGCAATACATCTACAAAACCTTTGTAAGAAATAAACTGCCCACCAATTAGTTATTAATTTAGAAGGAATGACTTTCTATAAACATGTGTATAGATGGAAAATAGAAAGACATATGGAAACTTAGAAATCTAGAGAAAAACAAAAGTGTATACGGCTCCAACATTAGGACCAAGGACGTAGAACTACATTTCACATAATAGAATTGAACCAACTTGCGAGGAATGTGGAACTTTTTCCATTGGCCAGGATTTTTCATAATTTTCACCGTAGCAAGTTCAGCAATGTTCCTATAGTTGAAGTAAATCAGTCTACATAAAGCAGAATACTTTTAAGCAAAACCCTATTGTGGTAGAAATCATTCAATATTGTAAAATCAGAGTTTTAAAGTGAAAGAAGCTTCCTAGAAATTAAAAACGAGAAAAGTTGTAGGACAAAATGATGTCCCTAGTGTAGTTCCTTAAAGTTTCATGGACGAATAATGATGTGGCTAACCAAACTATTGAATCAACTACTGAAGAGTTGAAAATGCCTAATGAGTGTAGTAGTTGTAGTATTTTTATCTCTTTATAAACATAAGGGATGTATACAACAATATTTACTATATTGTGGACAAGGTTAGGCTTTCTGATGTAATTACTGTTAATTGCAAAAAGAAGTATTAATTCTATTCTCCAACGAGAGTTGAAAAGCATTAATGTCGAATAGCTCTATCACTGCCATCTAAATAAGAGGACAATGGTGAACCAAATAGCCTAATAAAAACTTATTCCATCAGAAAAGGCTTATACTATGCATGACGATGGATAACTAGATTAATCTCTCTGGGTACTTTCAGAAGTTTCAGACAGGTCGAGGTCTTCAATAATTAGGAAAGGTCCTCAAATTGATACTCGTCAATAGAATAATTGCAATGGTATGAAGACATCTATAAAGGTTGCCAGAATAACATGATGTTCAACCAATTAACAATCGCAATAGAAAGGCACCAGCATAGAGAGGATAAGATATCTTCATATATAAATCAAACTTCGGACTTCTGTATCTTAGAAAATAGTTGGTAAAATTCAACTAACCTTGATATCTCAATGAACAATGCAGCCTCCTTCATATGTGTGAAGAAACCAAAGTCCACGAGAATAACAAATAGCAACTTCGAGTCTTTGACACCATGAAAGCTTCTTTTCCTTTCCTATTACATGATAAATCATGCTCAGTAACTCAAAAAAATATTAAACAATAAGCATGTTTCAGAATGCTATTACCAAATAACCACTCTGATAGATTGCCATTATCGCAAAGCTCGTAAACAAGGAAACGTTCGTCTCGTTCTTCACAATAGCCTCTCAGAGTCACAAGTTTTGGGTGTCTTAAATGTTATAGGCTAGTAACTTCCCTCATAAACGTCTCCACATGAGCATCCTTAAATATATGCTTTACTGCAACAGAAGAGCCATTTGAAAGAACACCCTTGTATACATTCCCTGATACTCACAAAAAGTAAAAAAAAACTAATAAAACAATACCTAGTGAATATCTTGCATCTATTGCCTATTTACATACCTTGTAATCATGAACCTAGATTCTACAGAGCAGATCTAAGGCATCAGCTAGTTTCATACAATTGTCTACCAAAATTTCATCTATTTCAAATTAAAAAAGAATATGTTGTCAATAAACCAAAAGACAAAGACCTGAGAAGAAAAACTCTAACATAAGGAGGAGAATATACTGATGGCTCATGAATGCTCTCAAGATACTAACCCCCAGAATACACCCAAGCACACATATTGTCTTGTTTTTTTCTTCATCTATATGTCATTCTCCTGAACTGTCATTATTTTCCTGAACTGTCATTAGGGGCCTTGCATATTCTGTATACTAATCAGAGTTCAGAACAATGTCTATACTGTAAATTAAATACATTGAAAAGTAGGTTCTCTGTTGCTTATTTGTAAACATAATGCCATAATTGTGTGTTTGGAGGGAACTCTTCCAATTTCTTTATGAAATATTGGGGCATGCCACTCATTATGCAAAATACAATAGGACATGTCAAAATCAATGTCGTGTAACATGTCATAGTGTCCCTATACTGTGTTGTATGAATAACTAATTCTATCTAGTACCCATTCCTCAGCAATTACAGCAGAAAGCCATAAGTTTTACTACACCAAAAGGCAATCACAGTATTGGCTCCGATTAAACTAATAAATTGAACATATAAAGTACGTGTCGTCGTGTCCGTGTCAATAAATTGACCAAATATGCAACAGTTTCACCTAAAAGCCACGATCTTTGCTATACCAATCATAGTAATAACTCCAAATTTTAACATTAAAGAGTCAACGAACAAGAAAGAAAAAAAGAGTGATCACTTTAACAGGAGACGACTCTGAGAGAGGAAGTACCTCCCTTCTTATTCATCCTCCTTCGATTTGTTCGATCCTCGGCCCGAACCAGACCTCGACCGTATATTCATGAATCCTGTAAACAAATAGAACATAAACCCTCCTAATAAAACATACAACGTACGACGAAAAGAACTCATTCTTGAAAACAAAAGAATAATTAGGTCAAGAAATCACCGTCGATGTGTCGTACAGCTGCTGCAAATAGTCATACGGTGGCTTCTGCATGCACATGTTGTAGATTGTCCTGGCGTTCAACAAAAATCAAGAAACAATGATACCAGCAAAAAAAAAACCTAACCCTAGATTCAAGACCAAAGGGAAGGGGGCCGATTGATGGACCGAGAGCATCCCTGCTCTAGATCCGGGAGCCCTTCTTCAACTTCAGCTTGGTGATCCCCTTCTACATGAACTTCTATCCCTGCTCTAGATCGATCATCTTCCTTTTTGTCATCGCCAGCAATCTCCTTCGTGTCCTTCTCTTGCTCGACGCCAACTTGTAAACGACCTTCAGAGGAGCCGAGGTTCCTAGTGGAGGACTTGAGGAAGTGGTAGAGGCGCTCAATGCCATCTTTATCTCCTTCGTGTCCTTCGCCCGCTCCATCTCCCGTGCTTCTTCTATTGTTGGAAGTGGAAAAAAAATAGGTTAGGGTTTTGCAATCGAACGGTGGTAGGAATAGATCCGAGGGGAGAGGGGAAGAGAAAGCGCATGAGGCAGAGGAGAGAAAGAGAGAAAGAAGGGAGGGGGAGATCTCAGGGCTTGCAATTAGAAATAGAAATTTTTAGGAGGAAGTTTTTGATGGCCGCTAAAAAATCGAGAGGGAAATGAAA